>CM040244.1:26986940-27591824 GCA_022545495.1 Chrysanthemum lavandulifolium | reverse complement strand
AAACTTGAACTCTGCAATTTTACCCTTTGCAATTTTTTTCGAAAAAAATTCTCGTGCAAATATAAGTAACTACTATATGAATTTGAGCATCAGTTATCAAGTGATTAAGGTAATAATCTGTTTGTATTAATTTTTTTTATACCAAATTCATATTTGGGGGTTTTTCATCATAATGATTTGTATTAGGGGTTTTGTTAATTTGAATCTTCATTATTTTAGGGGTTTTGTTAATTTGAGTCTTCATTTTTTGCAGTTTATGATTGTGTGATTTTAATTTGTGTGTTCATGTAAGTTGTAATTGTATTTATTCATGTATGGTTAATTGGGGGATTTGAGTATGACGATTGATATTAGGGATGTTAACATGATTCTTCATTTTAATTGAAATTAGGAATCACTTTGTCCTTAATTTACATCTTCGTTAAACCCTAATTTTATTTGTATTGGATTTTTAATCTAATATGTGTTCGCGTTTTTGTAAGCAGGATGAATCGCATATCATTTATCAGATATTAAGATAGTATCAGTTTACATGATTATTTGCTAAAAAGTTTGACAATTCATTCATACTAATTGTGAACAGGAATAACGTCATTGTTATCTTCATTATATACGGGTTTATAAATCGACTTTTTCAATCTTTTGTAATTTGATTTGCTGCAAAATACTTTTCAATTTGACAGGCTATGCCGAAGGTTGTAAAAAGAATATGATGATGATGAACAATGAGTAGCAGATACCCTATAGATAAGGTAAAGTATTATATACAATTCTATCATCAAGAATTTTGAAGTTCGTCAATCTAACAGAATTTGGTATGTTCGTATCCTTTTTTTTGAATATGAAAGGAATTTGCAGTTAAATTTAGTGATTTAGAAAATATTTTGTTGTCTTCACAGCGGTTTGTAGTTTGAACACATGTAAGGTGATATGTTAATGTTGCCAATAGACATTTTTACTTGATTTCCTAATATATGATTATACGGTAAGCTAGATAATAGCAACATGATTAAATGTCAATATATGTGCAGTCTATATTCAATTTACATATTGATATTTTTAAGTTTGTGTAACCAGAAAAGAAATAGGTATAGGTGTTGCACATATGTGGGTAAGGGAGAAGCCTATTCTCCACATATTACATTGATCCCATAGTCACGGAAAGTACATTTAAGAGAATCAGTTCGGGACGCACGGAAGATGGGTAAATCAGCTTTTAAAAAAAGTTCATATTTGTTGTTGCGCGTAAGCATTCTTTGATCGTCTTTTTATTTCAATTTTGTATCTGAACTTATAGGTAGAACCATAGGACCTCATTTTATTGTATTATTATGCTTGATGTGATTATGCTAGATATACTATTTTTGTGATAAATTAAAATTGAAGAAATGCTTAATATAGTTTATTGTTGTTGGTTCTACAAGTCATTAAGAAAGCTTCGACTGATGGCTTCGAAATTGGTGTTCTACAAATCATGATAAATTAAAGGTATGCTGTAGATTGTGAAAATTGTTTTTTTCCCAAAACAAAACGTTTCACACTCTCTCTCTTTTCCAATTCCCCAAAAACCTAATAATCTCTAAACCAATTTTATTGATAATTGAAGAATATTTTGGGAGATATTGTTTGATTAGGTAACGCGCACCGTGTTTTATTTGTCGAAAAGTGTTTGCGAGTGTATTTGTGTGCTTGATGTAGTAGTTGTAATGAAGTGATGCAGTAGGTTATGTTTCGGGGAAAACACAATGTCATGATATTATGTAGTTACTCTTTTCCATATTGTTTTAGGTTCTGGTGCCTCACTCTAGGCGTGTAGATGAAGGATTTAGCGAAGCTCGTGTTCTTGCAGAGGTATCACAATTACATGATAAGATCAGTGTTGCCTTTGGTAGACGGAAGTGGCCATGGCAACAGGGGTGGTTGACTGAAGTTTCGATCGTGGTCAAGTACAAAAACAGGTCTTGGTTGCTGTGACATCAGGTTGGTCAATTATGTGTTTTGACCACAACCTCCAAAATTTATGTGAAACAAACGTTCAGGTGAGCATAGAATGCATTTTAAGCAAATTGATATTTCCTTTTGTTTTGTATATTTTGTTTACTTTCTTATTTGATATACATTCTGGTGGTTGGAGGCTTTCCCACACAATGCTCACCATAGGGAGATAACCGTATCTGCAAGTAATTATACATTAAAATGGAGATGTTAGGCTTGTCAATGTTAAGTTATGGTTTAATTTAGTCACAATTTCTGTGTTGAGTCATTGGTTGATTGAGTCGTAGCTTAGTGGGCACAATAAGTCCTATCTTGGTATGTGTTTCAACATTTGACTAGGTAAAGTAGTAAGTAGTGGTTTCCTAGTTTTCGGTCAAGTAGTTAGTGCTTCATATCTATATATTGTACTCGATGATGGCTCAAGTTTGAAGTACCACAAATAAAAGTCTTACACTTTCCAGTTTATAGCTTTTTTCTTTTCTTTGTTTCCAATCTATCCTTTCTCTGATTAGCCATTTTGTTATACAGAAACTCACGTAATGACCACAAGATACAAACTATAATAATGCACAAGTTAATACGCCAAGATATAACTTATAACACTATCAACCAAGCCAAAGTTTAGTAGCATGTTACACCAATAACAAGTCAATCCACAGGGTTTATTTTACATCAAGGGAGTGGACAGTTTTACATGATGTGCTAAAAAATTATCGTTGCGACAGAAGTAGCAACCTGGCTATCATATCAGATGAGCCACTTGTATAGCTCTGTTCAAATACTTAGCAGTTAACAGGATCCTGTTACAGATAGCAAGATGTTCCTAATAATATAGAAGCTTGAATTTAACTCGATTTCTGCGACTAGTATTGTTCGCTAATTATGATATCAATGACTATTAGACCTCAAACTAGCTATAGAAGAAAATGCTGGTTTACCCTTTTAGACTAATTGGTTGGTAATAATAGTTTAAGTAGTATCTCTAGAATCCTTAGGACGTGAGTCCAAATCTCGTGTTTAGTGAGTGTTGCAGAAGGAGAAACTATTATGAATCATGATCAAGGTGAAGTTTGGTTTTATGAACAACTACTAATTCAGAAGCAATCTTTAAAAAAAAACAGTTGGAAACCTAATGTTAATTCAAGTCAACTCTGAGTTCATTATTTATCCTGAACTCAAGACTTAATGTTTGTTTTGATAAGATGTTTGGTAACAAACTATAATTATTACCAAGTGTAAACGCTAGTTGCTAGTAAATGCTACTAGAAGTAGCATTTTGATTTGGAGAGTTAAAAAAATTACAAAGCTAGTTGCCTCAAAACGCTCGATGACAAACATACCTTTAGTAGACGTATATATTAAACAGAGATTAGGCGTAAAGCAATTTAAAAGTAATAGTATTTGGATCTGTTTTGTTGGGTTGTTTTCATTCCTATTGCTTTATGGATTGAATCTTTTTTTTAGCTGGTCATAATTATGAAATAAGATGGTGACTAATCTTAGTAGGTACATTATTATCTGCATTTTTTCAGATGCATTTAGACCCATTTTCTCTGCACAATCGTTTTCCTAGATTATGGATTCAGGTTACATCAACGTTTGTGGAGGCTTACTTAAAAACTATGTAGTTTTTACCTACTCAAATGTGAAGAATGGCGAATTTAGTTGTTTGCATGCCCCCAAAATGTAACTGTATGCTGATTACTGAATACAAAATTTAACAAGTTACCTATGTGGTAGGAAGCAATGCTCATGATACAGGATTTGGGAATTGGGCCACAAATAATAACATTACCACCAGAGTTGACAAACAAATTGTATTGTCTGTGATCACTTCCCTGACCTTGTGGAATGGGTCCCTTAGGGGATGGACCAGATTTATGCGACAAAAGAAGAGAGGTTATACTTTTTACTATATTTCTGAAACTCCATTAACTGGTAGTTCATGGTTTGAGGCTAATGCTAAATCTGAACGGTAAGCTGATACTTCAGATTCTTACTCTCACTATACCATGTGGTTCGCTGCTTTAGTAAATATTGTGGCTCGTTTTACCTAACCGGTGAAGCCACATATTCAGTTCACTTATGACCAGATAGTTCGTTAGCAAATAGGTCAAAACCTTTTAGTATTTCCATATCTAAACTAACTCGGGTTCTTACACACCGAGCTATGTAAGACACTTTTTACAATAAGTCATATAAAACACTTTTTATTCTAAGTTAATAAGATACAAACATATTTATTACATTTCAGGTGTATGTGCAGCTCTATAGAGATCCTTGGTATGCACACTACTGGATGAGGTCAGAATCTTGAGAACACGAGGTACCTTGATTAATGCTTATTTTCAATCTTTTTGTTCTCGTACTTCTCTATATAGACAAGAGCAATACATCTAATATCTGGGTCAAGTGGGTCTTATTAATAGTCTAGCTAAAAGGGGAAGGGGTCACGCGTTTTCATAGTTGCTGAAAGTCCTATCAAACGCATACAACTTACTAATCTTTTTATTGTTAATAGTTTTGTTACATAATGAATGGAAGTGTTTGTGCCTTAACTCGGTCCATTCTAAACCTGTAGCTTTTCACCTGTTACTAAGTAACAAAATCCACCCAACCCGCCCATCTTCCACTTCTAATAACCTGTATGACGATGCAATTAAATTAAGGAGTTTATTTGAAGTGTTAAGATACTGACATGGGAAAACCACTCTATTTTATAAAACAAAAGTATAAAACCTTATATCTCACAGCAGGTTGTAATTTTTCGTTGAAGTTATCACTAACATCAGTAGATGGTTGCGGAATTTCAAACTGTTCTTCCAGGGATTGGGTGCATTTTTTTTAGTTTTCCGTTTGACCCGGTAGACGTAAAACATAACCTGAATCCACCCATTTAGAAGTGCATGGGTTGAAATTGGTACAAAACTCCTTTCACTTGTACTTTTTTGGGGCACTTTGTAAAACATGGGATAAGCTTCTTAAGAAGAAAATGCGGCGAAAATATGAAATTTGCTGGTGGAGAGGACATGGATGAAGTTAGGAAAAAATTTTAAATCATAGGAAGTCAATTGGTCAAAGTTACTTGCCATGTTGTTTAACCTACGTGACTAGATCACATGAATTGGATTTTTTTTAAGTTGGTTACCGTAATTAAATGTTTTTTGAAATGTTTTTATAATATCCTATCATATAAGAGTTTGTAACATAAATAGAAATTTACCAATGTTGGTTATTTTATCATTTAATTGGCTCTTACCATCAAGTAAAACTCCTATATGTTGGCTTTTAACGATGCAATCTGTTTTGTAGATATATGGTCCTGGATATATTTTTCTCAATTCACGGAGCTTCAGCGTGGATTGCCATATATCCTTCTTTCAATCATGAAAACAAATTCTTGCTTACGTTAGTCAACAATTGCATTGGTACATTTTGCCAAATGTTTATAGAAAAGCGCACTTTTTTGATTTTAACTTATTCCCTGTTTGATTTTCTCATATGCGCTCAAACGTGCATCTATTCTCAATACAAGAACATTGAAGCAGGCCCTTTAGATGAATCTCCTTTAATTCCACAACATAATTATAAACTTGGTGTTCACGTCTGAACAGGCGTCAACCAGGAGAGGTACACAAATCTACAATGCGATTTTGTTATTTTAATGATAATTATAGTGTCATTTTTGCTCAACCTTTTCAACTGCAGTTTGAATGCAGGGAATTCAGAGAATCAGTTCTTGGAGTTATGCCATATCACTGGGTGAATACAAGGCCTTTGTTTTTTGTGTTATTTTTCTTATATCCGTTTCATATTTCTTTTTAATCACCTGAGAAATGTTATATTAATCAGGATAGGCAGGAGGATACAATGATAAAGCTGGCACACTTTAGGCGCCACAAAAGGAAGGTAGTGAAGAAAACTCATGGAAAGGCTTCAAGCTTTCCATTCGACAAAACTTAATGAAAACCATCCCCCAGGGAAGGATTCGTCCAAAAAGATTTCTAACTTAATTGGAAAAGTCACACTCATTTCCAAGATCGCATACAAGATTTTGTTAGATTTGGATACAAGTCTACCATGTCCAGTGATTCCTATTACTAATTTTTGGCAGTCATATCTTTATTTTTGATATAAATACATAGTAAATATTTTTGGTAATGTTCTAGCCACTGTTAGCTTATCGATTTAGTCAAAAAGAGTGCATGTGAGTGTATTTGTGTGCTTGATGCGGTAGTTATAATGAAGTGATGCAGTAGGTTGTGTTTTGGGGAAAATATTGTTCAATTAGGTAACGCGCTATGTGTTTTATTTGTCAAAAAGTGTTTGTGAGTGTATTTGTGTGCTTTAAGCAGTTGTTATAATGAAGTATTACTTCATCACTATGCACTCATAGTGATGTATCACACTGGTGCATCACAATAATACTTTAGTGCATTGTTGTTTTATTATACTCTCATCATAATGTATAATCTAGTGCATCACTATGTATATTATACTGCATCACAACTAGGGATGGCAACGGGTCGGGTTCGGGCCGGGTTTTAGTGAACCCGTACCCGTTTGTAATATCCAAACCCGAACCCGCCCCAGTACCTGATGGGTACCCGATTATTATTATCCATCGGGTTATCGGTTTTCCCCGCGGGTATCGGTTATCCCCAATTAAAATTATCGTTGTACAACTCAACCTAAAAAAACCAAAACATCCTAGTATATTCAAAGTTTTTAGAAGTTAAAGAAAACAACTTCGATATTCGTAATGTTTGAAGATTAAAGAGTTAATGTATCATGTGTGTGAGAAATAAAACGTCAAGAGTAAGTGTTAATTTAATAGTTTGTAATTACGAAGATATATGCTATTAAGAAGTAGAGAAGAAACAAATTGTACAATGTTAAGAGCTCAAAACTTATTAGCACCTTATATAAATTAGCAAAAAAAACGGGTACAAATTCGGGTATACGGGTACGGGTAAACGGGCGGGGGTATTACTAGAACCCGTACCCGAAAAGAAAAGAATATATCTACCCGAACCCGTATCCAAACCCGCAAACCCGCCCCCGAACCTGACCCAACCGGTTCGGGTTTCAGTTTTCCCCATCGGTTTCGGGTGCTTTTGCCATCCCTAATCACAACAACTATACATAATGTAGTAACTATTATTCATAAAACAAAAATACTAGTTCATCACAATGTATGCAACCGGTATCATAGTGTATACGACTAGTGCATCATGATGCGTTAGGTCGAGCATCGGTGCGCCCCTACTGTCCGACCGAATCCCGACAAGCGGCAAACACAAACCGACTCCGACCCGATTAAGCTCGGTTTGGTTTCAGGACAGTCGGGACGGGACGGGATCGGTCGGTTTGATCGGTTTTTTTTATTGTTTTTTGTTTTTCGGCCCGTCCTGGCCCGATCCCGACAAGCAAGAATCCCGACTAAACGGAAAACACAAACCGAGTCCCGACCCGTTTGAGATCGGTTCAATTGCGGGACAAGATTCGGGACTCGGGATCGGGACAGGATTCGGGAGTCGGTCGGTTTTGCTCACCCCTATAATGCGTATAACAAGTGAATCATAATGATGTAAGTTTACTTCATCACATTTTATAAATCTACTATATCACAATGTTATAAATATTTTTAAAATTATACTGCATCACAATATTGTCCTACTACATCAAAATTTTATCACATTATTGGATCACAGTGTTGCCATACTACTGAATCACAATGTTATTCTACTGCATCACAATGTTATACATATCCGCTTCTTAATGTTATCATATTGTCGCATCACAATAATACTTTATTGCATCACAATGTTATTTTACTGCATCATTATGTTATTCTACTGCCTCACAATGTAAAATTTACTCATCACATTCTATATTTTACTGAATCATATAAACTAAAAAATAACATGATGCGGTTGCTATTATTCATGAAAAGAAAGATACTTGAGTTATTTGACTTATTTCATAAACACTGAGATACTATTCTAAAAACATGTCTTGTAAGTTAGTACATCTTAGTTACTGACTACATGTATCCTATTCAACCTCTTACGCGACAAGTGAGATGTCTTTGCATAAAGCAGTGCATCTTTCATACAACAAAGCATACAAACATAGTTACGCACATGATAAAACTTACATGTATCCTAATTCAACCTCATACGCTGCAAGTGAATAGCTCTTGCATCATAGTTCAAAACCGGTGCATTATACAAACACATTTTTGTACATAATATAACATACATGTATCATATTCAACCTCATACGCGGCAAGTAAGCAAATACTGCATCACAGTTCAAAACCAAGTGCATCATTCATACAACAATTCATGCAAACACATTTTAGCAATAAATACAATTATACAACTTATGCATACCCCATTTTAGCCTTATGCACAACAAGTATGCAACTACTGCATCCAGGGGCGGACCTTTTAAGGGGCAGGGGAGGGTCCCTGCCCTCCCAAAAGTTGCGGCAACTAATGTAAAATTATAAGTTTTTGGGGTAATTTAGTTGAAGATACAAACAAATCTTCGATTCGGCCCTCCCAAAATAAACTCGGTCCTCCCAATATAATTGTTCAAGTTCCGCCACTGACTGCATCACAGTTTAAAAGAAGGTGCATCATCACTACTACTTATAATGCACAAACGACTCTCTCTCCTATTTAATTTTCAGACTTTCAGACTTGCAAGTAATAAAGCATGATGTACAACACATTAAAGCACAAAATTTCAGACTTACAACCACATCTCCAAACAACTATAATCGAAACATTCAATAACTATCAGTCTCTCCAAATCAATATCTCAGCTTTGTTCATTTTAGTACAAATCTTCAAAGATTTTCGTATATGAACATAACCCATCATTGATATATGTGAAGCATAGCTTCTCTTCTAATATTCGAAACTTAAAAGAAAGATCAAAAAAGAAGAAAAAAAACTACCCGAAACCCCTTATGGGATCTTCAAGCCGATTTGTTTTTCGTATGTTTATTGTTCAACAAGAGAAGAAAAGAAAGATTTTGTGAGATTGATGATTCGAATATTAATGTTTAGTACCTTGGTTTGTGTGTATAAGGATTAAAGTTGAAAGAACAAGGTTGGTTAATGGTGGTGTTGCTTCATTTGATTTAAGAAAAAGAAATAATGGAAAAGTTAGAGAAAAGAAGACGGGTGGCTCTGTGTTTTAGTAAGAGTGATTTAGGGTTGTGCATTGTGACACAAATTAGAGATTGCTCCTTATATCTCTAGGTTAGACAATATGGGCCAATTAATGGTAATCAACGAAATTTTAATTTGATGAACTTTGGGTCGTGGTACTAACAAATTTAGTTTAGTACTCGTGTATTAATTTGGACCAAACTTGTGATATTAAAGTGGTATAAAGTTAAAAAAAGGTTTAAAAAAAATATCAGCCGTCTTACTCTGCCTAAAAAATATATTTATAATTTCGGTTTTTTTTTTTTAATTTATTTTAAAACGTAATAAGTTGATACACTTTTGTTGTACAAGTCTTTTTTTAATATGTGGTTAGTTTATTTAAATCATTATTTTCTTGTGTTTGTATCATTTGTATAAGCTTTTTGGATATTTTTTTGAAATCTAAACACTTTGATCAAATAAAACTCAATCATAACTTTTTCACATCAAACTTTTTGAAAAAAAAAGTCATATGTTTATAACATTAAAAAACAAATTTATTGTATAACATATTTAGAACTTAGCTTACCAGAAAATGTTAAGAAATAATATATCATTGTTATTGCTTATAGTTATGATTATTGTTAGAAAAAAACGTGTAACCGAATAATATTTATTCTCACAAAATATAGTCAAAAGGTACCCGCCGCCGCATCGCGCGGGTACCTTGCTAGTTTATATAAACCACGGAGACAAATACATTTGAACACATAATACAACCTACGTGTAGCTTAGTTCAACAATATACCCAACAATTAGACACTTACTGGCATCACAATTCGTAATCTTGTGCATCAATCATAAACATACATATCCAAACACTTTTTTTAACAAATAATGATGTTAGAGTGGATGAAGATTTGTGGAAAAGATTTAATGAAACCGTAATCAAGATCACCGATGCTTAACTATTCACCGAAGGATTAATTCTACGGGATAATCGAACAACTTTAGTTTTAAGTCTTTTGGATGTTTAAAATATTTTCTAGTACTTTTGTATTATGATTGATACCAAGTACTTTGTTTCTTAATGACCATTGTTTGTTTAAAGTTATCCGCATCACAATAATGTTTTATTGCATCTTAGTGTTACATATTCTCGCATCACTATATATGTTCTACTACATCACGTTGATGTATCATATCGCTACGTCACGAGAATACTTTAGTGCATTCTTGTGTTATTATACTCCCATCACAATGTATAATGTAATGCATCACAATGTATAATCATCGCATCATTATGTATATAATGGTGCATCACAATCTGATATACAAAAATGCTACACTTGGATAGTATTCTCGCATCACTATATATGCATCACAGTGATATATCATATTGTTGCATCACAATAATACTTTAGTGCATTGTTGTGTAATTATACTCCCATCATAATGTATAATCTACTGCATCACTATGTATATTATTTTGCATCACAATACACTAAACAAAAAATGCTATACATAGATAGTATTATAAAAATGTTTTACAAGTGTTTAATGAAGTAAAAAATATATATAAAAAAAAGTAAAGTAACGCCCAATGCCGTCTTCCACGGATTATGGGTACCCAATACCGTTTCCGGTGTATGGGAGAGGTTAAGATGTAGACGACCTTACCCTACCTAAGTAAAAAAATATATATATAATAATAATAAATAGAAAAAAATAGAAAATATTATAAAAGTGTTTAATGAAGTAATATATATATATATATATATATATATATATATATATATATATATATATATATATAGATGGGATCATTTAAAACTTGATCTCAAGAGAAAAGTGGAAGTAATCTCAACCGTTAGATCATCCCCCTTCCCTCCTTTTTTTCACCAAACTACAGGGCCTAAATGTAACATTTTGTATTCTTGAAGGTGAATTCGTAACTTTTACAATTCCGTATATAATGTTTAAATCAAAATCATTTTGGAGATTATCCTTTCCAAAATTCTCTCCTTTTCCTCTATAAAACGAAAACTCGCTTTACGCATTTGTTTTCACACAAATCAATAGAGCTCGTTGATGCATCGATTCCGTCAATCACAATGACTCATTCCGACATCAGCGTATGTTAATCATAACTATAATCGTTATTTTTTGCTTTAATTATATGATTATGTGATGGAAGCAAATGCAATTAAGATCGGAGGAATATAGTGGATTCTCGGGTCGTTAAGTCCCACGGAGGATGAATGGTGTTTAACACGGTCGGATGTCGAATAATCACTAAGGATAGTGATCGGTAAGGATTTTGAGTTATTTATACCTAAAGAAAAGTTTTGTAAATTACAGGGGCTTAAATGCAAATTAAAGAAAATTAAAAGATAAACTATATTAAATAAATGCTATCACTATATTTAAAATGATGTTTTGATTTTCTTTTATAAAACTTAAATTAAAAACTACGTGACGTACAAAAGAAAATGTGGCTGAAGCAATATTAATCCTAAAAATATGAAAATGACATTTTACAAACCTAATGATAAGAGAAAATTTTAGAAAAAGAAAATTATTTTATAACTATTTAATTAATTATTATTAATTAAAAACTAATTTTACTTATTTAATTATAGCCTAAAATACAAGAAAATATGAAATAAAGCTAGAAAAATGAAATTATGACTTGGAAAAATCTAAAATAACTAAAGAGAATTTTCAAAACTAATTTTATATTTTTCGATTATTTTCTATTTTCTATGAATTAAAAACTATTTAAAACTAATTAAATTGCTAAAATTACAAATTAAACTATGAAAAATCTGGAAAAATATTTTTTGACTTTTTATATTTATCTTAACCTAGGAAAAATGAAAACTTATTTTTTGAAACTTTTACGAATTAATTGTATTAAAAGCTAATTAAAATTACCTAAAAGCTGTTTTAAATGAAGAAAAATAGCAAGCAAGTGACCTAGAAAAATATGAAAAATTCAGGAAAAGTCTAAATTAATATTATGAATCTATGAAAATATAAAATCAGTGGCTTATGTGGTGGAAAATGAAGCTGCGTTGCAAGTGCTTATAAATAAGCACTTGAAATAAGCCAAAAGGTACCAAATGGGCACCAAACGAACACGAAGCTCTAATATGCTAAAAATACTCAAATGCAACTAATTTCAACTAGCTTTAACCTCTAAAATTCAAACTACAGATTTGATGTTTTGAGCTTTAAGTACAAAAATCGGTTTGATGTCTACTTTGTGGTTTGAAAATAAGCACTTAAATAAGTGGGACTCAAAAGCGAAGTTGGAACCTAAACTAGACCTGGTTAGCTACTTGTAAACCAAAGACCTAGACCTGGACAAGCTCTTATGAGCTTGTGACAAGCTCTACACAAACACAGAAAACTCGGTATTCATCGAGTTTGTGAGCAGGCAAATAAGCCTGTTTGATAAGCTCTTTTGAAGCTTTTAGAAAATTACTAAAATTCAATAAAAATCATAATAAGTAACTAGACCAACTGAAGTTTTAACACCCAAAGTTTCACTTAAATTGAACCGAAATGAATCTATGAAAAATCACCCAAGGTGGTGAAAACCGGTTTTGCAAGTTTTGACTTTTGACACGATTATGAGATTTTGACTTTAATGAACTTTGCAACTAATTTAAGGGTGAGATTGATGTTATATGGTGAAATGAAACTAGTACAAGCTATCTCTATGTATTTTAAACACAAAATAAGATTTTGATTTCACAAAATCTCAACAGTTAAGAAATTAAGACAGTCCTATGTGGTTTTGACTTTGAGAGTGCAGGTGAGATTTGATGACTAAAATGGTTTAAATGGATCTAAGCGAGACTACATAGAGCAGATATTAAGCACAAACAAGAGCTCAAGCTCATACAAATCTCTTGATCCAAACACTATTTTAGAAGCTGTTTTGAACTTTAAGCTAAGCGATTCTTGAGTTAGTATGTATTATCACTTAAACCGATTCTAATGATCCTAGTTACAACTAAATAGACAGGTTTAAGATTATTAATGACCACAGATTCAAATACAAACACTTTATGCAAGCCGAGTATGAAATGGAAAGTGAGACACAAACTTACAAGTGTCCAACTAATATATTGCTTAAACAGAACCCAAACCAAACTAAGCTACTCAAATCCAACCCAAATCAACTCTGCATCAACCCCATTCCATTTCCAAACCTGCTTAAACCAATATCTCTTCACAGTTGACTTTTGTTGACCAAAAACCAAAATTGCTTGAATTTGTTTTATAAGCTTACTAAAAGCTATAATAAGCTTAAATAAGCTTATTTGAGCTAAAATAAAGCTACTTGGAAGCTTTAATATAAGAGTTTGAAACTAACTTTTCAACGATGACATGAAAACATGAAACTTAAATCAAACTTTGAATTAGGACTTGAACTTGATTACAAACACTTAATTAACTTAAATTCAATACAAAGGAGCTGAAAATTACACTTTAAGACTTAAACTAAGACATTTTTATAAAAAGCGACATACATGAATTTTAAAACTAAGTCGCCTTCTTCCTCTTGCTTCTTCTCTCTTTTATACCCAAAATGCTTCCACGTGTCTCTCGATTGATTCCACTCATAATTGGGGCCGTTGGATGTCTTGAATGGATTTTGGCCGTTTGATCAAATTTGGCGGGAAAAGGCTATTTTGACTGTGGGCTTCGAATTTGCAACTAGGGGGTGGCATTAATTGTGGTGTGAAAGGTTGGTGGACATGATGATGAGGGGAGGGATAAGGTGAGAGGTGATGGGAATATGCGAGAGTTGCGGTCAGTGGTGGGAAGAAAGGTGAATAGGTGGGAGGGAGATGGGTTTGGTGGGGTTGACTAGGGGTCCAAAAAGGAAGGGTCAAAGGTGTATAATGGCGGGGTCCAAAATAGATTTGACAAGGGTTGGTTTTAATATTACAAGGACCAATTTTGCAATTTACGAAATCTTGAGGACCAAAACGCCATTTTCTCAAAGTTGTTTCAAGGGTCACTTTTGACAAGTTTCAATAGTACAAGGACTATTTTTGACATTTTCAAACTTTCAAGGACCATTTTGACAATTTTCAAAGTTTAGGGACCTAAGTTGTAATTTTGCAATTTTAAATCTCAAGGACCAATTTTGACAACTCATGAATCCTAGGGACTTGAAATGATATTTTCTTTATTTTGATTTACCGAGGACTGTTTTGACAACTTTTGAAACTTGGGGACTAAAGCGCCAATTATGCAAACTTGATCGTTTTCACCGTTTTGATATTTTGCATTTAAAACACATAAAACACTTATTTGTGATATTTTATCATTTTGATGCATTTCGAGTGTTTTCGGATGTTTTTGCGGTTTAAATGGTACAAAAATGATGAGTATTTAGACACTCATCAATCCCCACACTAAGATATTGCTAGTCCCTAGCAATGTTTTGAGAAAAATTAATGGATTTCATCTCTTTACCAAAAGCCATTACTTACGGAGTAGCCAAATGTTTCGAGTTCAAGTAAGAACCTTGGTACAACGATAACCAAATGATTTTGAGCAAATCACCGACTTTCAACGGTTTGATTTGTCTTTACGAAGCCGTTTGCTACGGACTAGCCAACTCTTAGATAAATATATATTATCTTTGGTGAGTGATTACCAATTATGGTTTTCCATCGCCTTTACCACAAGCCATAAACTTGCGGGCTAGCCAACTCTTCACTAATTAAAGATATGGTGGTGGTGAACACCATACAATTTTGGGCAAATTGCAAGCCGTCAACGGGTTTGAGATATCTTTACCAAGAGCCGTTTGCTCTGGATTAGCCAATCCTTATGTGGGTTAGACATGGCGGATGATTACCATAAGTTGAGTAAGTGAAAACACTTACTCCAAAAAAAAATTTTGGCCAAAATGGGGAATTGGGTGGAATAATTACATGATAAAATTCGTGAGAATTCCCCCACACTAGAAATGAATATTGCCCTCAATATTCAAAGTACCGTGGTTATGCGAAACATAGAACATAAAAGGAAATACTACGGCCATTATTTTATTTTTTTTTATTTTTTTTTTTTTTTTTTTTTGAAACTTTATATACAACAATGGGGCAACTCCCCACACTAGGGTGGTACACGGGTGAAAACCCATGTAGCATGCTCTTGTTTTTGATTCCCAGTCGCTAGCTTGACTCGATCCCGCATTCATTGGTTCATGGGGAAAGTTTGTAGATCCGGGACAATCACGGGAGGAATGTCCTCTCCAAAATAATGCTTCAATCGATGACCATTCACTTTAAAATTTGGACCATCGGTGAGATAACTCAATGGTGCCATAAGGATAAACCTTAGTGATGGTAAATGGACCGGACCAACGGGACTTGAGCTTTCGAGAAAATCTTCAATCTTGAATTGAAAAGAAGGACTCGATCACCAACGTTGAAAGCGCGGTTCTTGATTTTAGAGTCATGAATCTTCTTTGTCTTTTGTTTGTAGATCAAAGAGTTCTCGTATGCTTGATCACGGAGTTCATTTAGTTCATTCATTTGAACTTTACGTGATCACCGGTGTCTGAATATCGAAGTTGGCATGTTTCAAGGCCCAGTATGCCTTGTGCTCAAGCTCAATCGGAAGATGACATGCCTTTCCGTACACAAGCTTGTATGGAGTACACCCGATGGGTGTTTTGTAAAATTGTCACGGAAGGCCAGTCGTCATCTAGCTTATCCGACCAAGATGCACGATTTTCGCCTCGTCCTTTCTAAAATTCTTTTAATACCACGGTTGGAAACTTCCACTTGCCCACTTGTTTGGGGTGGTGCGCGATAGAGGCGGTGAGTTACACCATACTTTTGCATGACACTATCAAATTGGTCATTGCGAAATGCGTACCACGATCACGATTATAGCTCGTGGAGTTCCAAACCTAGCAAAAGAGATTTTAAAATTTCACAACAACTCGGGCATCGTTGGTAGGTAAAGCTTTCGCTTCAACCCATTTTGACAAATAGTCAACGACCACGAGTATGTATTTATTTCCTCGAGATGATGGAAATGGCCCATAAAGTCAATGCCCCGGATGTCAAATATCTCACAAACTTGAATGGCATTTTGCGGCATTTCATTTCTTTGTGAGATATTTCCGTGGCGTTGACAAGCGTCGCGAGGTTTTGACAAATTCGTGGGCATCCTTATAGATAGTGGGCCAATAAAACCGGAATCAAACACCTTTTGGCGGTGTAGTTTGGACTATGATGGCCCCAGTGGGTCGGCATGGCAAGCTTTGAGAATGTCAAGAGCTTCTTGTCCATAAACACACCGTCGGATGACTTGATCCGCACATGATTTTGAATAAGTAGGGTCGTCCCGAGTAATGTTTAACATCTTTGAAGAATTTGTTCTTCGTTGGGTCGACATCCCTTTCACTATGAAGTTACCCGCATGGTAATTTGCAAAGTCGACAAACCATGGGGTAGTAGAGTTTCCACGAAAAGAAACCGCATTGAGTGTCTCGAGAGGAAATGTTTCATTTATTTCCTTTTCTCGAAAACATCTTGGTGAGGGTTTTCTAGATCGGGATAGATGATCGTGACCGGGTTCTCGGCTCCTTTTTATCACGTATAATGATATCAAATTCACGGAGGAGGAGAACCCAGCGGAGCAATCTCGGCTTTGCATCTTGTTTTGCAAAGAGATATTTGAGAGCCGAGTGATCCGTATACACCACACATTTGGTCAAGATTAAGTACGGCGAAACTTCTCAAACGCATACACCACGGCTAATAGCTCTTTTACGTGGTGGTGTAATGAGTTTGAGCTTGATCATAGTCTTACTTGCGTAGTGGATAGGTGAAAATGCTTAGCTCTCGTTGCCCTAGGGCTGCACCGATAGCAAAATCACTTGCATCGCACATGAGCTCAAAAGGCAAGTCGATCGGGAGCAACGAGAATGGGTGCTTGAAGCTTTTTCTTTAATGTTTCAAAAGCTTGATGCACTCGGTGAGAAGATAAAAGGAGCATCTTTTCAAGAAGATGGGTCATAGGCAGGCGATTTTAGAAAAATCTTGTATGAATCTACGATAGAAACCGCCATGACCTAAACAACTCCTAATACCTTTGACGGTAGTAGGATGAGGCAATTTAGCAATAACATCGACTTTTGCTCTATCTACCTCAATCCCGTTTTTTGAAATCTTATGGCCAAGGACTATGCCTTCTTTGACCATAAAGTGGCTCTTCTCCCAATTTAGACAAAGATTGGTGTCTTCACACCGTTTTAGCATTTTATCTAGATGGGAGAGACATGTTTGAAACGAGTCCCCAATGACCGAGAAGTCATCCATAAACACCTCCATTGTTTCCCGATCATGTCGTGGAATATGGCCATCATACATCGTTGGAGCGTGCGGGAGCGTTACATAAGCCAAAAGGCATACGTCTGTAGGCAAAAGTTCCGTATGGGCGGTGAATGTGGTCTTCTCTTGATCACGTGGATCAATGGGGATCTGAAAGTAACCCGAGAAACCATCAAGGAAACAATAGTACTCATTCCACGCTAATCTCTCAAGCATTTGGTCCATGAAGGGTAGAGGAAAATGGTCTTTCTGGTGGCGTCATTCAACTTACGATAGTCAATACACACACGCCATCCGTAACCGGCCGAGTTGGAATTAACTCGTTATCTTCATTTGTGACAACAGTTATGCCACCCTTTTAGGAACACAATGAATTGGGCTAACCCAAGGACTATCGAGATTGGGTAAATCAATCATGCATCAAGAAGTTTGATAACCTCTGTTTGATAACATCATGGATTTTGGATTTACTCTTCTCGATGTTGAGCTCTTGGTTTGAAGTCATCCTCCATCAAGATTTTGTGAGTACAAAACTCGGGGTTGATACCCTTAATGTCGGAGAGTTTCAAGCAATTGCTTGCTTGTGTGACTTCAAGACCTTTATGAGAGCGATCTTTTCATCTTTACTCAAATCTCGAGCAATAATGACGGGTAATTTATCATCACCCTCAAGAAATGCATACTCGAGATGAGGCGGTAAGTCCTTAAGTTCGACTTGAAATTCTTGATTTTCTCAACCGACTTGACTTCCTTGTTATGAAGGTCGGCGGGAGGGAGTGATGATGATGGATCATTATTAAGCAACTTCTCAATGAGAAGTATATCCCCTCAATGTCGATGGGGCGTGATCAATTTCCCATGGAGCAGAATCACTAGACAAGTATGCTTCAATCTCTTCCAAGATGAAGTCACTTTCCTCAAGCGGGGTGAGAGAAGGAGTAGAATTGGCAATGATGGGTTGAGATGAATGAGTGAGATTATCACTCGAAGAATTATGATCATAACCAAGAACTTCTTGAGAGTACTCTTGAAGCAACATCAATGATATCTATTCGGTTAACCGACTCGGAATCATAGTTTGCGGAGTACCTCGAAGTTTGATCAAGGTTAAAGGTGTGACTTCATTACCAACACGTAATGTGATTTCTTGCTCAAATACATCAATGAGAGCACGGCCCGTTCTCGGAATCCTCTTCCAACAATGAGAGGAACCCGTGGATCGACATCGAAATCAACAACTACAAAGTCGGTGGAAAATGGAACTTTCCTACTTTCACAAATCGTCCTCGGCAATTCCAAGTGGACGGGATATTGTACGATCTGCAAGCTCGAGAGTCATGCATGTAGGAGTAAGGTCAGGAAGAAAGTTTCTTCCATCTTGAATGAGGCATCGGGTTTATGCTTGCACCAAGATCGGCTAAGGCAAAGCATTCAACCATTCACGAAATACACAAGGTAAGAGAAATTTTCCGGGATCTCCAAGCTTTCGGAAGCTTCTTCAAGATAAGCTGAGCGGTTCTCGTTCGGAGGAGTTTAGCCATTTCAAACACTTTTCCTTGTTGCTTAACATGTGTTTGAGAGTTGATGCAAACTTGGGCATCAACATGATAGCATCCATAAAGCTTATGTCAAAATGTAGTTCTTGGAAAATTTGAAAAATTTGTCCATTTGATGGTAGCTTTGCTCGGAGCTTTGCTCATTCAAACGTGATGGGTAAGGAATAGAAGATTTGGATTTGGGGTTTTCAACGGGAGCTACAGGAGGTTCAAAAACAACTCCTGGATTGGATTTGGGTTTCTGGACAACTTGAGGATGGACATCGTTGGTACCTCCGTTATTAGTAGGAAGTTCCTTGTCCTTTGTAGCCTCAGGTTCACTTTCCACTACCTTCGGGATAGAAGAAGAAGAGGTAGTAGGAATAGCGGGTCCATTGTATGAAACACCACTTCTGGTTGTGATCGCCTTTGCATCTTCCCTCGGGTTAGCGATCGTGTTGCTCGGAAGTTTTCACGAGCCGAGGGTTGATCATTTAAAGACTTCTTGAGATCGTGATCGGTGACCAACAACTGTTCATTTCATCTTGGGATTTCATGAATTGCTTCAATAACTCATCGGATGATGGTCTTGGAGCGGTGGAGGGAAATTTTGAGGTCGTATGTTTTGATTATGACCTTGTTGTTGAAAATTCCTTGATTAGGATTCACATTTCCACGAAATTGATTCCTCGATTGAAATTGTTTTGATTAAGGTTTCCTTGATGTTGGAAACCTTGATTGGGTCGGAATAGAAATTACCTTGGTTTTGATAACCTTGGTTCATTCTAGGTTGGTTCGATTCGGTTAGGATTCGGTTAAAACCGGGTGGTGCACGATAAGTATTAGCTCGGTAGTTTGGTTCATTTTGAGGACGGTATTGATTACCTCCTTGATTTGAAGTACCGGCTATAGCATTGGCTTCAAACGGACTACCATCGGTGGCGATCGGTTGTAGTATGCATGAGGACCACCACAAGTAACACAAACTTCAACTTTCTTCACTTCACCATGTGATGGTGTGCGAGTGAAAGTGACTTTCTTTGGTTAGCAAGAACCAAAGCTCGAACAATATCCGTGAGTTTGTCAATCTTAGCATCGGTGCTAGATGTACTCACGGAGATGAAGTAGAAGGTCCGACATTAGGCGAGTCGATATGTCTTTGTGCGGAAAAGGCGGACACGGGACTTGTTTTCAATGATTTGCAAGGCTTCTTTTGTGGTCTTGCTCAAGAAATTACCTCCAGCGGAGGCATTTAAAGAGTCTTGATTAGTGCGGTTCGGACCATTGTAGAAAGTATCCATTTGCATTAACTCGGTAAAACCATGATGCGGACACTTACGGAGCAATTCTTTATAACGATCCCATGCCTCCCGAATGATTCATCAAATCTTTGAGAGAATTTCATTATCTCATTCTTAAGACTTGTAGTTCGGGATGGAGGATAGAATTCGTTAACAAACTTTGTGACTAAATCCTCCCATGTCTCAATGGAGCGAGGGGTTGTTTCTCAAGCCAATTCGGGCTTGTCCTACAGAAAATGGGAGCAGAAGAAGCTTAATTGCTTCATGTGGGACATTCTTGTATTTGATGGTAGATGCAATCTTGTTAAACCATCGAATGTGTGCATGAGGATCATCCGCTCAAAACCATAGAATTGGCTTTGGGTTGCAGATTAAGCAACCGGTTTTGAGCTCAAAAGTATCGACCACGATGGGTGGGACAACAATAGCATCTCCGTAACCCTCGATGGGTGCTTGGAGAAGCTCATTCATCGGCTTATCTTACGCCATTTCGACGGGGGTGGTGGTGGTAGGCGTTCCTCGATCACGGTGAAGGAGCGACGCGTCCTCGTCACGAGGAATATTTGCAAGCTCGGAAAGTGGACTTGTAGAGCGGAAGAGCAGTGCGCATGCACTAAGTATAAAAATCGGTTTTCAAAACAAATGCGAGGCAAAGCGACAAGTGAACTTAACCAATAATCACAAATGAAATGGCTTCTTTGAAAAAGGTACACCAAATCACAAGGACACAAAGGCAAGTTTTAAATCATTGTTCGGGAACTTATTATGGTCACACCCCAGGTTAGTAGGTGTCTTGCCTTGATTTGCGGTGGTTGATTTTATGTATATATTAAGTACCACTGAAAAGGCGTAGGTATGGATTTGTCTTGATGGTTTAAAACTTTTGGACAATATTTTTGGTATCGTCTCGTTTAACCAAATCGTATTTCTTTAAGAATCACCTTAAAAGAAACACAAGCTAGAAAAGCGTTACGATTGTTTTGTTGTTTTATATTTTTTTTGGTGTTGTTAACACTTTAGGAAAAGTGTTAATGAACTTTTGATTTATGATAACTTTACAAAAAACTGTTTACAAGCGATGGTATATGTGCAAGTGCAGGTGCGAAAATGCTTAAAACACGCTTCTGACTCCCGTGTGGCCAAAATTTGATTGGCTCCGAGCGGTCAAGTTTAATCACTCAAGTGACCACTTGTGAATGGTCAACCGTAACAAACTTAAAAGCATTTCGGAAAGCAAATGCAATTAAGATCGAGGAATATAGTGGATTCACGGGTCGTTAAGTCCCACGGAGGATGAATGGTGTTTAACAGATCGGATGTCGAATAATCACTAAGGATAGTGATCGGTAAGGATTTTGAGTTATTTATACCTAAAGAAAAGTTTTGTAAATTACAGGGGCTTAAATGCAAATTAAAGAAAATTAAAAGATAAACTATATTAAATAAATGCTATCACTATATTTAAAATGATGTTTTGATTTTCTTTTATAAAACTTAAATTAAAAACTCCGTGACGTACAAAAGAAAATGTGAAACTGAAGTAATATTAATCCTAAAAATATGAAAATGACATTTTTACAAACCTAATGATAAGAGAAAATTTTTAGAAAAAGAAAATTATTTTTATAACTATTTAATTAATTATTATTAATTGAAAACTATTTTTACTTATTTAATTATAGCCTAAAATACAAGAAAATATGAAATAAAGCTAGAAAAATGAAATTATGACTTGGAAAAATCTAAAATAACTAAAAAGAATTTTCAAAACTAATTTTATATTTTTCGATTATTTTCTATTTTCTATGAATTAAAACTATTTAAAACTAATTAAATTGCTAAAATTACAAATTAAACTATGAAAATCTGGAAAAATATTTTTTTGACTTTTTATATTTATCTAAACCTAGGAAAATTGAAAACTTATTTTTTTGAAACTTTTCTGAATTAATTGTATTAAAAGCTAATTAAAATTACCTAAAAACTGTTTTAAATGAAGAAAAATAGCAACCTGACCTAGAAAAATATGAAAAATTCAGGAAAAGTCTAAATTAATATTATGAATCTATGAAAAATATAAAATCAGTGGCTTATGTGGGAGAAAATGAAACTGCAGTTACAAGTGCTTATAAATAAGCACTTGAAATAAGCCAAAAGGTACCAAATGGGCACCAACTGAACACAGAAGCTCTAATATGCTAAAAATACTCAAATGCAACTAATTTCAACTAGCTTTAACCTCTAAAATTCAAACTACACAGATTTGATGTTTTGAGCTTTAAGTACAAAAATCAGTTTTGATGTCTACTTTGTGGTTTGAAAATAAGCACTTAAATAAGCTGGGACTCAAAAACAGAAGTTGGAACCTAAACTAGACTTGGCAAAGAACTTGTAAACCAAAGACCAGACCTGGACAAGCTCTTATGAGCTTGTGACAAGCTCTGCACAAACCTGTGAAAACTCAGTATTCACTGAGTTTGTGAACAGGGCAAATAAGCCCTGTTTGATAAGCTTTTTTGAAGCTTTTAGAAAATTACTAAAATTCAATAAAAATCATAATAAGTAATTAGACCAACTGAAGTTTTAAAGTCCAAAGTTTCACTGGATTTGGACCAGAAATGAATCTATGAAAAATCACCCAAGGTGGGAAATTTGGCGGTTTTGCAAGTTTTGACTTTTGACACAGTTATGAGATTTTGACTTTAATGAACTTTGCAACTAATTTAAGGACTGAGATTGATGTTATATGGTGAAATGAAACTAGTACAAGCTATCTCTATGTATTTTAAACACAAAATAAGATTTTGATTTCACAAAATCTCAACAGTTAAGAAATTAAGACAGGTCCTATGTGGTTTTGACTTTGAGAGTGCACAGGTGAGATTTGATGACTAAAATGGTTTAAATGGATCTAAGCGAGACTACATAGAGCAGATATTAAGCACAAACAAGAGCTCAAGCTCATACAAATCTCTTGATCCAAACACTATTTTAGAAACTGTTTTGAACTTTAAGCTAAGCGATTCTTGAGTTAGTATGTATTATCACTTAAAGCGATTCTAATGATCCTAGTTACAACTAAATAGAGCAGGTTTAAGATACTTAATGACCACAGATTCCAATACAAACACTTTATGCAAACCGAGTATGAAATGGAAAGTGAGACACAAACTTACAAGTGTCCACTAATATTGCGACTTAAACAGAACCCAAACCAAACTAAGCTACTCAAATCCAACCCAAATCAACTCTGCATCAACCCCATTCCATTTCCAAACCTGCTTAAACCAATATCTCTTCACAGTTGACTTTTGTTGACCAAAAACCAAAATTGCTTGAATTTGTTTTATAAGCTTACTAAAAGCTATAATAAGCTTAAATAAGCTTATTTGAGCTAAAATAAAGCTACTTGGAAGCTTTAATATAAGAGTTTGAAACTAACTTTTCAACGATGACATGAAAACATGAAACTTAAATCAAACTTTGAATTAGGACTTGAACTTGATTACAAACACTTAATTAACTTAAATTCAATACAAAGGAGTGAAAATTACACTTTAAGACTTAAACTAAGACATTTTTATAAAAAGCGACATACATGAATTTTAAAAACTAAGTCTTGCTTCTTCCTCTTGCTTCTTCTTCTCTTTTATACCCAAAATGCTTCCACGTGTCCTCGATTGATTCCCACTCATAATTGGGGCCGTTGGATGTCTTGAATGGATTTTGGCCGTTTGATCAAATTTGGCGGGAAAGGCTATTTTGACTGTGGGCTTCTGAATTTGCAACTAGGGGGGGGGGGTGGCATTAATTGTGGTGTGAAAGGTTGGTGGATGTGATGATGAGGGGAGGATAAGGTGAGAGGTGATGGGAATATGCGAGAGTTGCGGTCAGTGGTGGGAAGAAAGGTGAATAGGTGGGCGGAGATGGATTTGGTGGGGTTGACTAGGGGTCCAAAAAGGTTGGGAGGGGTCAAAGGTGTATAATGGCGGGGGTCCAAAATAGATTTGACAAGGGTTGGTTTTAATATTACAAGGACTTGTTTTGCAATTTACGAAAGATGAGGACCATTTCGCCATTTTCTCAAAGTTGTTTCAAGGGTCACTTTTGACAAGTTTCAATAGTACAAGGACTATTTTTGACATTTTCAAATTTCAAGGACCATTTTGACAATTTTCAAAGTTTAGGGACCTAAGTTGTAATTTTGCAATTTTAAATCTCAAGGACCAATTTTGACAACTCATGAATCCTAGGGACTTGAAATGATATTTTCTTTATTTTGATTTACCGAGGACTGTTTTTGACAACTTTTGAAACTTGGGGACTAAAGCGCCAATTATGCAAACTTGATCGTTTTCACAGATTTTGATATTTTGCATTTAAAACACATAAAACACTTATTTGTGATATTTTTATCATTTTGATGCATTTCGAGTGTTTTCGGATGTTTTTGCGGTTTAAATGGTACAAAATGATGAGTATTTAGACACTCATCCCTCCACGGTGTTACTTAACTAAATACTACTTAACTTAAAATAACTACGACTACGAGCTTTCTAATGATTACATATACTTGAGGTGACCGACTCTTTAATACCGGAATTTCTAATTCTAACAATCTCCCCAAGGAGGTCACCTCAATCATGTACCAAAATTACATAGAATACAACTAGATAATACATTAACACTTGATCTTGTATTCTTGATGTAGTCCTTTGCTCTAAGCTCGTAGTCATTGATTCTTCACATTGCATGTTTGGTTACTCCAAGTGGAGGTCTTTTCTCGATTCACGTGATAATAATTTTGAGCCATCTTTTGAGATCATCACTATCAAAAATCTCTAAGACATCCTTTGTGGTGTTGGTATTATGTGATGTTGTGACTTTAGGACCGACATGCTCACATTACGGATCATGATATCTTCTCATCGAGTGGCGGAAGCATTTGTTGAATCATGATATTGGCAGCGAAAGCGAAGCATGGAGTGAAAATATCGAGTCATTGATGCACTTATCATGATTTCTTTTGAGATGAATGTAGTGTGAGCATGCGGCTATGGATTGACCGCTTCATTACGATCGGTACAAACGTCGGTGTACCGCATACACTGATTAGCAATAAATCGCGCAAAAGTGTCTTTGATCACTTTCGTTGAATTGAGGTACACGCCCACGGTTCCCGCTGATCGATACAAGTCTTGCTCGTGATCGGTAGGATTCCTAAGAATCTCCTTGACAGGTTTCGTAGTCGTTCTAGTTGTTCTCAAACCGGAACATCTCAAAGAAGACAACACGGAGTGAGTGAACCAAATAATTTTAAGTCCACCGATTGATGAAAAGAGATTTGAAAAACAATCGTGTATTGCTCAATAGAAATTGTTTTGCAATACAACGAAGGTTTTATTGAAAATCAATTATCAATCATAAAACACCTTTTGGTTTGAAAAATTTGTACACGGTCGATGTGCTAAAGAAAAGAGTTTTTAAGCACAATGACCGGTTTTCAAAGGTATCCGTCAATCCATAACTTGAACCGTGATTGATTCAAGAGATTGAATCGCCCCATTGTTTCATTCGGTTGTCACATGGTTAATCTATAAAATAGATCTCACATGCCACCTACCGTGAGCTTGTTTGATGTTGGCTCGAAGGCTTTCCATCTTCATTGTGAATATGTAAACACATCACTCGGATGTACCGCAATACCACAAGGATAGTGCGTGGGACTCAAGATATAATCTCTCTTTCCACATTGTGTGAAACAGAGAGTCTTTATTGAAAGTGTCCTAATGAGATTTATTGATGATCTCGTGGCTCTAGACTCAATTTGTGCATATTTGGATCCCTGTCTTGGGAGACTAGGGAGAGGGTCTCCTTCTTCAATATCAACCATCTCTAAGAGAAAGTCGATAAATAATGTCGGTTCCCGTGAGAATGAAACAAGTCCTTTTAAGAGGAACTTGAGTGGTTTGGAAAGTTGAAGTGCGGTCGTCCTTTGGGTCCATGACGTCTTGTCTTCAATACCGATGTTACCATCGGTAGCATATGAATTGAACCCGGTTTACGCCCTAAGGTTGAATAAATGGAGGCTATTTGTTTTCACCCTTTCTCATTCAATTCTTTTAATTCTTCAACCCCTTGATTGCTTACCGAGACTTCATAGCAAGAACCTTGTTGGGTTTGTTCCAAGATTTACTCTATCTCATCCGCACTCTTCCCATATCTCACTTTTCTCCTTTTATCATCATACCTAAGGACTTCTACACTAACTAGTGGATTGTCCTCGGTAGATCCCTCCGGTTACGGTGGATCATGGGAACCAATACCTAACCTTATCATCCTTATATCACCGTACATAAAGTAAAGTTGGTCGGTCTATTTGGTATTGTTCATCCGCCATTGGAACCAATTGAAAACCATTTGAAAATCAATTCGATACTTGTGATATATTATCAAAGCATTTTGTACTGAATTGTTTTTTATATTTTAAACGAGAACTCCCCTCAACATGTGCATCAAGTATTTGAAAATGTTTTGCACACGGAGGCAAGAGAAAGAATTAACTTCTTTGATTACCATTTTCTAAAAATATCAACATCACTTCCCACATCAAATCAAGTAGATTGAGCATTTCCGGAAGGATGAGGTTTCCATAAATTTGCTCCCCTCAATATGTGCCTCGAGGTTTGAAAAGAGTTTTGCACATACTAGAGGGAACTTGCACATTGAGATAAGTTGATCACATTTCAAATCATAGGTTTAAGATAGATGCTCCCCTCAACATGTGCACGGAAAATTTGAAATCGTTTGTCACATGTGGGCGAGGATAGCATGTACATCCTTATAAAACCATTTGCCGAATTATCGGTTTAAATCCAATTTAAATCACACATTCTCCCCGATCACAATTATCAAATCATTTGAGATTTGTGATCTCGTATAGATTTAAATTGATTTTGAAAGCTTTTAAGGAGAATTGTGACTTGATTGTGAAAGCGTTTGAAGCGATAAGGATCGATTTTGAGACTTTAAACTCCATTGATAAAACATGCATGTATATCTTTTGAAAACAATTTAATGCCAAATAACTTTTTAATTTAATTGAAATCATTCTCCCCTCAATCAATGACATAGGTTGTTGATTGAGAGATAGAGATTTTGACAAATAAGTCCCGATGATTATCAAAAATAGAGACCGAGTTATTTTTCAAAGCATTTAGTTTTCAGAGATAATCGTTTATAGAATCGAGCATGGAATTTGAAAACATGGTGAAACATGGCTCGTTCTTTCTTTTAAACCGGGTTATTGCTCGAAAATGACAATAAACCATTTATTCTCTTTCTCCCAAAATATTTTTTTTTTTTTTTTTTTTTTTTTTTTTTTTTTTTAAGAATTGAACAACATCTAAAGTCCCGTGTCATTCTTTGAATGACAGCACAAAGACCGTAGATATAATCGAACCGAGAAAAACATGACAAATTGACAATATTTTTTTTGAAGATTTTTCGAATTTTTCAAATTTTTATGGATTTTGAAGGTTTTTATAATTTTCTATTTGATTTTTTGAGGATTTTATAATTTTGTATTTTGTTTTTCGAATAAATATTTACAAGAGATAGATGAAGGAAACCTTTTACTCCTTTTCTTCCTCTTGAAGACGTTTGAGTGTTTCAGGTTGAAGGCTTTTAAGGCCAAGTCGTGGAAGAATAAACTCAAAACGTTCTCACGAAGAGCTTTGGTGAAGATGTCCGCTAACCGGTATTCGGTCCTCACAAAGTAAAGTTCCACCACACCGCTTTCCACTTGTTCCCCGATGAAATGATGTCGAATGTCGATGTGCTTTGCTCTTGAGTGTTGTATGTTGTTGCATGAGAGCAATAGCACTTTTATTATCACAAGCGAGAGGATTTTGTTAAATTCAAAGCCATAGTCGATAATTGAGATCTCATCCATAGGATTTGAGCACAACAAGATGACATGGCTATGTATTCAACCTCTGTAGAGGAAATAGAAGTACTCATTTGCTTCTTTGAAGACCGACTCACAAGCTTATCACCCAAAAAGCTGTGCACCTCCGGGCGTATTTCGACGAGTATCTTGACAACTCGCATGATCAAGATCGCATAGGTCGTTAGTGACATACCGGTGTCCTTCGGTACCAAAGACCCATATTGATGGTTCCTTGGAGATACCGAAGACCCGCTTAATCGCTTCAAGGTGCTTTTTAGTAGGCTTAGCACGGTATCTAGCACACATGCAAACAGCGAACAAGATGTACGGTCTACTAGCGTGAGATACATCGGGATCCAATCATACTCCGATATTTCGTTTGGTCAATCATGATCCCCGAGAGGTCCTCATCTAGTTTGGTTCGATCAATCATGGGGGTGTCAGCGGTCACATGAATCAAATCCAAATTTGTTTAAAATCTCATTGCATATTTAGATTGATTTATGAAAATGCCTCCGGGACTTTGTGAAATTTGTAATCCCAAGAAAATGACATTTGTCCCATCATTGACATTTGAAACTTTGAACTCATTTCATTTGAAAACGATCACATTCCATTGGGTGCTGCCGAGGCAAAATAATATCATCAACATAAATTTGAACATGAATTAAATGTTTGCACGACTTCACGGTGAACAATGTAGGATCAATCGCTCCTTTGATGAATCCGGTTGATAGAAGAAACTTTGACGATGTATCATACCATGCCCTTGGAGCTTGCTTTAAACCGTAAAGAGCCTTCTTCAAACGATAAGCGTGAGTAGGATGCTCTTGATTCACAAATCCTTCAGGTTGGGCGGCGTGAGCGACTTCTTTAAGATCTACGTTCGAAATGCCGTCTTTACATCCATCGATATACTATCATGTTCTTACTAGCGGCATTAGCCGAAAGATTACGATTGCCTCGATTCGAGCAAGCGGAGCAAAGATTCTTCAAAGTCTATACCTCCTCTTGACGATATCCTTTAGCAACCAATCGAGCCTTGTTCTTCAACACATCACCATGCTCATCAAGTTTTACTTTGAAGATCCATTTGAGAGCTATGATCATAGCACGATCGGAGCGGTACTAACTCCCATACATCAAGACGATCAAACTCATGAATTTCATCTTGCATGGCATTGAACCGACTATCTTCATTCATGGCGGTTTAACATCTTTTGGTTCGATCTTAGATAGTACGGAGTTGAAGAAGCACCATAAGGCATCGGTTGCGAGTTGTTTCGGGTTGATCTGGCGAGAGGGATTCCCAATGATATTGTCTAAGGGGTGATCGTGAGTCCATTTTCTAAGGTGTTCATGTGGCGGTTGTTGTGAACCGGGGTAGGCGAGTCGATGTCTCCCGAAGAAGATGGTTCGATGATGATTCGGGAGTAGCAAATATGTTTTCAAATGGAGCATCTTCGGGAGTAGCAAAGGATTAACTTCATCATTGATGTCGAAACATTTCCATTATGCACATTTGAAGAATGATGATTTGTTGATGAGATCAAGGATCAGCAGCAGTGCTTCTTGACTTAAAGATATTGAGGCGAGGATTGACTTCATTCAACGGAATATGAGCATCCTCATTGTGGGATCGACTCCTCATTAGTAATTGAATCATACGGTTCATCAAACATAGGATCAAACAATTTCTTTACATCATCTTGGATGGAGGTACATATGGAGTTTCTTGAGAGGAGTTTGGAACAAGGGATGAACCAATGGGACTGTTTTGAAGTCGGGTCTGGTGGAGTGTCCAGAACCATTTGACCGTCGACTCATCAAGCGTAACGTGAATTGTTTCCATGATATTTCGGGTTCTTTTGTTGTAGATTCGGTATCCCTTTTGTTTGATGCATATCCTACAAATACTCCAATGTCAGCTTTGGCTCTAAGTTTGCCTAAGTCTTGACCCTCATTAGTTGGATAGCACAATGCACCAAACATACGAAGGAATGATAGATTAGGTTTTCTGTTGTGGACAAGTTTATATGGAGTTTTTCCATGAATAGTATGAATCGGGAGCGATTTTGTGTGTAGCATGCGGTGGCAATTGCTTGACCGAGAAACATTGGAACCTTTGAGTAGATCAACATTGTTCTAGCGGCTTCAACAAGAGTACGATTTCGTCTTTCAACTACACCGTTACGTTGAGGGGTTCGTGGAACACTTCTTTGATGGTGATTCCAACGCTTTCATAGAATTCACTAAGTTGTTTGTTGACAAACTCGGTTCCATTATCATTACGATAATTCGGCGGTTTTGTTTAGTCGAACTCGCATTTGTTTGATGAGTTTGATGATGATATCGGAGTTTCATCCTTTGTCCTTAAGAACTTGACCCGGTGAATCTAGAGTAATCATCAACCACAACTAACACATATTTCTTTCCAAAGATATTACGCACCCTCATTGGTCCACATAAATCCATATGAATCATATGAAGAACTTCGTGACGAGTTAGTAGGTTTGGGTTTATGGGCATACTTCTTGCTTTTTCCCAATTGACATCTTTGAACAAAGATGATCCTTTTCATACTTTAGTCTAGGTAAACCTACAACTAAGTCCTTTCTCGGAAAGATCGTTGATGGTGCCGAAGTTCAAGTGATTGAGACGACGATGCCATAACCATGACTTTGTTTTTGAAGCCTTAGATAACAAGCGATTGGAGGCCCTCATCATGTCATTGATAGAGATGGTGTAAAGATTTGAGCCACGAGTTCCTTTTAACAGTTCCTTACCATTAAGATCTCGACAAAGCGGTATGTTTTCTCAAGGCTACTTCTAGATCGAGAATCACGAAATTGACCAGCAGAGAGCAGTTATGACCTAAACCTTCCACATAGTACACTCTAGAGATGACACTATCACCAACAACATAATCTCCATAACCCATAATAGCACCGAAATGATCATTACCAAATCTAACGATCCGATGAATTTGCTCACGAAGTTCATGAGCCGTGACGGTCTCGGTCATATGCTTGGAACGACTGAGTCCGGTACCACGAGAGCGATTTGAGCGATCTGCGGTTGAACCTGAGACAAGAATGGATAAGCGGATAATTGGGATCCCCATGCAAGAATGGGTTCCATTTGGTTAGTTACAATGGTTAGAACACCCACATCGAAATAGAAGCATTCATATCGAAAGTGAGGCAATGGAATCATTGTGAATAGATGCGATACTAGTGTCGTATTAGCCACATTCACGGTGTGATCACTTCTTAAAGGAATAGTTCTACCGTGAGGCATCCATTTTCTAGTGTGCATTATCGATTAGTCTTATGACCAACATGTATCCAATAGAAGCCTATTTTCTTGAATGTTCTTCCCGTGGGTTTCCTTTGTTTTCTAACTTTCTTCGTTTTGCCTTTTAGCCTTCTTAGCATGAGTTTTAGCATTAACAATATTAGCGGACAATTAACATCATTAGGCGAACATTAACACCACATTCATGATTAGAAGCGTAATTCAAGCGGACATCAATACAAGGTTTGCAAATAGTATTAGAATTGAATTAATTACGATGCGCCTATGGCTAATACTAGAATCAACACGATTCGTTTTATTCGATTCAAACTTAAAGTTCCTAGATTGTTCTTCTCTCTTTCCAAGTGCACATTCTTAGCTTGCGAGGTCCTATCATTCCTTGTATTGTCTTGAGACTTTGACTGCTCCCTTTAATGTCACCGATTATTCTGTAGAGGAATGGGAACATTAGTTGGTTTTACAACTCTTTGCATCACATGTTTAGAAGTCTTTGGGATCCGAACTACATGCGGGTGCACTAAGGTTCACTTTCTTAAGACTAGAGTACTGCGATTAGTACTCCTAGAAGGCATACTTGAGTTCTCTTTCTTAGCATTAACGGATCTAGAATCGAACTACTCATGGGCACACTACGGTTCACATTCAAAACATTGGGAATCGAGTGCAAATCATACTTGGCATTAGGCATCGAACATGGAATCAAAGGTTAACTCTCTCACCTAATGTCTTTGGGCATATTGTGATCAAGCATTCTAAGATTTCTTGAGATCGTTTGGCATATAAGCATGCATGTCCAATTGCATTATCATGAGGTTTCTCTAGCTTATCTTCTTCAACAATCTCACGCAGCATTCTAAGCAATCCTTAAGAGATGAGAAATATGTCCGAATAGCTAGTTTGTTGTTCCTTAGATGAGGAGGGACATATGTCATGAGATAAAGCATATTTATTACAAGAGTGAACCTTTGATACAACATTCTCCCCATTGGTCATTGGCATTTTCCTTTTACGACTCTTGATTCTCAATTTCCTTTTGCAATGACGCTATTTGATCGTTATTTTTGTTACGAGTGACTTTAATTGATTCAAATAACTCATTGAAATGACGTTTAACCTTTTCATTTTCTTCTAGAAAACTTTCATTTTCCTTTTGTAAAGCATTTACTAAGTTTTGAAGATGAAACGTTTGAGAATTCGAGAATCTAAAGGAGGAGGCATTTGGGAGCTGTCATATTGTTCGTTTGACCCTTTAATTGAGAGATTTGAGCTTTCAACTTTCGATCGTGTTGCACCGAGCTTGAATTTGTTCATCACGTTTGTTAATTTGAAAAGCGCATCAAACTCGGGGCATCGAAGATGTCTTGACATTTGAGGTTTTGACATTTTCTTTAAGATGTTGATATTTTAGTTGTAAATTAAAATGCTCAACTTCTAGTTTAGAAAATGTTTAACGAAATTGTCGTGATCATCGATTCAATTTTCTCGTTTAGTTTAGAATTAGTTTTTCAAGCTCAATGACACGATCATGGGAGACTTCGAGGCCATGAGATAGTTCATGAAATTTGGAAGCATTAATAGAGCAATTTGAAGCGATGAAAACACATCTTGAGCAACACATTCAATAATGAGATTCTCATTTAATGTATGCAAGTTCTTTCTCTCAATCTCATTATATTTTGAAGGCACGCTCATAGTCACTAACTTCAACAACCATTGCATCAAATTCCTTTTCCATTCCTTAATATCGGTTTCTACCCCTTTTAAGACTCTCAAAGTGATCTTTTAGAAGTTTAAAAAGGGCATGACCTCAGTTAAATAACATTCTTTCATTTGTTCAAAACCCTTTCTCCTTGATTATACCCGATGGGTGTGATCCTTTTCTTGCAAGTTTTCTCAAAATCAACAAATAGTTGAAATATAACGTATTGGCTAATTAATGTCTTGATTTTAGTGGCAATTGTTCTAGGTACAAGATGCATTGGTGTATTAGGAGGATACACGATCGCTCTAGGCATTTTCCAAAGGGAGGGTTTGTTTCAACAATATTTTCCGCTTTACGCTTATCTAAATCCTTTTTCCGAAGACTTGTTCGGAGTCAACAATGTCCGAGGCTTAAACTTGTTCAAGGAAATCCAGCTTTTCCTTCTTGTAATCATGAGGAGTGATAATTATGTTTTCTCTTTGCATTTGGGATCATTTTGTTTCTTATTCATCTTTTCCTAGTGATTTCATTTGATTTCTTATCTTCCTCGGTGCACTCAACGCAACTAGGTTTCGCCTAGGCTTAAGGATTTCATTACCATCATAAAGCACCTTATGAGCATTTCTAGCCTTTTAATTACCTCTGGATTTGGTTCCTCAACAAGGGAATGCTATGCTTATCGCTTAAGACTCGATGTTTGGTGACCATGTGAGCGATCGAATGGTGTTTCCTTGTATGTACAACTTGTTTTCAAGTTTGTTTTCAAAGTTTTGATTAGAAAAATCTCTCAAGAGTTTTGATTCCTTTGCATTAAATTCTTGCTTAAGCATTTTCACATTTTCTTGAAGTTCTTGTTTTGCTTATTTGTTTTAGAAAGTTTTCTTGCAAGGAATGTAATTCTTGTTTCAATACTTCTTCTCTAAACTTACTTTTTCTAATTCTTGTACTCACTTGGTCATCCATTTCTGCTCACGAGTGGTCAACTCAAATTTTGCACGTTGTTCATAAATAGCAACACGTTCCTTATAGGCATTTAGTTCGAAATTACGGAATCATCGGGAGCACATGCGGTGTATTCATCAAAGACATAGTCATTGTTGATTGCAGAAGATGCATCACTTGGTACAACTTCACTTTCACTTTGTTTCACGTATTGATCGTATGGGACAATATTGTTATTACCCATATTTTCAACATTTGATTCAAAAGTTTCGAGTTGATTGTACTTTGTCATGCATCTGTTGCACATCGACATCATCGTATAGTTTAATACCTCGGAGATGAGTTTGTCCTTGGATGGGCCGACTTGTGGTGAAGAAGAGATCTTGGGAGAAACCATTGGAGAAATGCTAGCCATAAAAATTGTGTGTGCAAGGTGGGTCCATCATCTACATCGTAGTCGTATGCATCACGATCGGTGACTTGAAAGGCATTCGATGATTGTGACCTATCTCCGAATAAATTGCTCATCCACATCTCGCATCATAGGTCTTGGCATTGCCTCAAGAAGAAACAAGCAATTCCTCTTCATCCAAAGCGGCACCATTGTCACGAGCTTGTGCGGTGACATCTTATCTCGAAGTAATCGGCGTTCGTGGACGCTTTGGAGATGTGCGTTCCTTGCAATGTGTCCTTCACCACCACGGTTATAACATTTGATAGACTTAGCTTGACCTTGGTTACCATTTCTTCCTCGATTCGGTTGCCAACATAACCTCTCCCGACCCACATCTTCCTTGATCATCCGTCTTTCTGAACTGGTTGCCCATAATTTTCCCATCTACGATCAAAGCATGGTTGTGAAGATTGAGGCGGTTCGAATCTCATTGCGGTGTGGAGTTTGTTGGTGTGAGGTGAAAGTGTCCTGTTCTCTTTTACCATGAGTGTTAGTTGAGTGATGAAATGTTCCATGACAAAGATTTGCATCGAGTTGCTTGAACCTTGGATCGAAATGGGTTTGTGATTATCATCTTTCTTGGGTGCAACTTGAGAAGCATTGGTGGAAGTCCCATCATTTGTGAAGAAAGCGGTTGAATTATTTGTAGACCTTGTTTCTCCACGACCTTTGAAGCGATCAAGAATCCTCTTTTCAAACATGGCATGTCTCTCATTCGAAGGAGGAAGGCATAGAGTTGCTCATAGTTTGTATCCTTCAATCCTTTAGTGAGCTTCACGTAGTGACAAAGTTGTGCCATTCGGGATTCATGTTGTTCACAAATTTTGAGTTCAAGCGAATATTAGGCATAGTCATCTTGATGTTTCTCATATCATTCACCAACTTATGAAATCTCACATAGTACTCATAGACACTCTCATCCGGTATCATCTTGAAGTGCTCAAATTAGTCATAGAGTTGGGATTCTCTCATCTTCCATAGTTAATTCGAACACGAGAGAAGCATCTTAACATTATCCCAAACCGCCTTTGCTTGGTGTTATGATTGATCGACTTGTAGATGTCTTTAGGAAGACCTTGAAGAACAATGTTTGAAGCCACGATATCGCATCGAATCTCTTTTATCCTTATCATCGAGCTCATCATACATCTTAGGTCCATCCATTCCGTAACCGGAGTACCATCTTCATTAGTATCAAGTATGTCTCTAGTCGTCTCAACTCGATATGGTCCTTCATCAATGGATTTGAGAATGTTGACACCATTTTCCTTACCAAGGCAATACAATCGATTCGTTGAGCCCAAGAATCATAGTCGATTCTGTCAAGCATGGGTGGGCGAGTATCCGAGCCAGCAGCTTGTACATCCTCGGCAACGATGGAGATGATAGTAGGACGTTGGTAGACATGTTAACAGATTATACGGGATTTTATAACTCTATGATTAAACCGGAAATAGATTCTTTCACGGGATTTTACTAAATCAAGAGAAAACCATAAACAATCACTCAAGTCGCTAGAAGATAATGCACTAAGTCGCTAGAAGATAATGCACTAAGTCGCTAGAAGATAATGCACTAAGTCGCTAGAAGATAATGCACTAAGTTGCTAGAAGATAATGCACTAAGTCGCTAACCCTTAATTCGCTACACAACTAAGTCGCTAGAGTCCCAAGTCGCTAGACAAGAAGCAAGTCGCTAAGTAGTAACTCGCTAAGCCTCAAGTCGCTAGCAAAATTTTGGCAGCAATTCGCTACACAAGTCGCTAGATATACAAGTTGCTAAAGAGCAACTCGCTACAGACCAAGTCGCTACCACCAAGTCGCTACCCGTAGTGGAGAGTCCACTACTTGTACTGTTAATCGCTAGGTCTAAGTCGCTAGCTCCAAAGTCGTAACTCGCTACAAAATTGTGAAGCAAGTCGCTCTGAAGAAATAAATCCAGTATATCAAGTCGCTAGCTAGAAAAACCACATAAACATCACTTTTTAATCCAAAACAACCCAACCAAGATGATTCAAGCTTACCAAATGAAAACCTAAACACTTGTGATGATTCTAAACATAAAAGTACTAACAAAATCCAAGCTTTAACACAAGAAATCAACCAAATGATGCAAAAACCACTAAACTTTTCAAACTCAAAACCACCTAAAACCACTAGAAATCCAAAGATGTGCAAGATATGATCTAACCATGGCTCTTGATACCAATTGTAAGATATTAGTTTTCACATACACATCAAACCATAACACAAAGTAGCATATAGATGGAATTCTAGAGAGAAAGTTAGAGGTTTAGGAACTTAGTGAGAGAAAGTGAAAGATATTATTATGAGCTCCAACTCTCTACCTTGGAAGGTAGAGAGTATTTATAGTCTTACATAAATCGCCACACATCGGGTGTGGATCGTGCATCTGATGGGTAAAGACCGTCCGTCCTCCACGGTGTTACTTAACTAAATACTACTTAACTTAAAATAACTACGAATACGAGCTTTCTAATGATTACATATACTTGAGGTGACCGACTCTTTAATACCGGGAATTTCTAATTCCTAACATCTAGTTTAGGTTCTGATGGTGTACGTGTATCTAGCTCTGGCTCAGTGAGTGATGATTCTAGTTCGAGGATTGTTAGTGCATCTAGTTCTTCATCCATTGTTAATGTCTCAAATGTTGGTGATCGATCCATTGGTGTTTCGTCGGTTATTGATGGGTCAAGGGTTTGGGTTCACGATGTGGATGTGTCTCTTAAACCGAAAAAGGCGTGTTTGTGTCCTTGGTGCAAGCGTACAACTTTACGGACATTATTCAAAAATAGGAGGGTTTGATATTAAGCTTGATGCGAGAGCAATCCCGATGGTAGCGATTGTCCTAGTATTAAGTACTTTAGTCGTAATGGAGGTGGGAAGAAAAGAGATTCTATGTATGATAGACATAGGTCCGATTACGATGTTCTTGTGCGTGGTAGGGTGAATGGTAAAGGTGCTAATGGGCGATTGACAATAAGGGCAAGGAATTGACTTGTCACGGTTGGTGATTCGTTTGCTAAGAAAAAGTTTAGGAAGAATACCTCGTGTAAGGCGGTTGTTTAGCTCGGTTGAGGTTAGGAAAGTCGATGGGGTTATGTATGAGGTGTACGTGTTTGTTGAAGAACATAACCATCCGCTAGTTTCAAAAGAAGACATGCGTTCTTAATGAGTTCAAGGGACATGGGGTGTTCTAAGCAACATTTTTCGATGCAAGTATCGAATTCCAATGTTGGACTGTTAGGCGTTTAAGCTTATGAAAGAGATTTACTGGAGGTTCGAGAACATTGGTGCAACTGTGGTGGTGCAAGAATTTTAAACGGGATGTGAGTACCTTTATTGGAGACCGTGGCCTTACGGATGGTGGTGGAGAAGTTAGAGAACCTTGAGAAGCATTGCGAGGGTTTTTGTCGATTACTATAAAGGTGAAGGAGATTCCTTATACGCTTTGTTTTGGGTGATAGTTGTGCTAAGATGAATTATCGTCGTTTTGGAGCGTGATATCCTTTGATGCAACCTTTAGGTCGAACAAGTATGTTTCATGTTTTAGTTTTACTTTTTGTTGATTTATTTCTTGTTCAACTTTTCGTATATATTGGTGCACCTTTTATAATAAAGCGATGCACTAAAATCAATTGCAGTCTGAATGGTGTTTGTGCCTTTTATCGGGATTGATAATCATAACCGATCTGTTACTTTTGGTGCTGGGTTGCTTGCTGATGAAACAATAGCGTCCTATAAGTGGCTTTTGCGGGCTTTTAAAAAGGCGTTTTTGACTGATCCGCAAGTTGTTGTGACTGACCAGGACCCGTCGATGAAACAAGCCATTGCTGATGTTTTTCCTAACGCGCGCCATCGTCTTTGCATGTGGCATATCATGCAGAAATTATCGGTTAAGGTATATTCGAATTTTTAAGTTTTGTAATAATGGAACATTTAGTATTTGATGCACTTATTTTTATCATTCTGATGCATTTTTTTTTGAGTTGGTTCTTCGCTTTAATAACACGGTTTTAGAAAACGATTATGTCTTGTCGTTTGGAATGATCGATTTCGCCAAGTATTTTGAGGAAGAATGGAAGTCGATCATTGATGAGTTTGGCTTGTCGAAAATAAGTGGCTTTTCGATATTTACGATATGAGATCTAGATGGATTCACGCTTTTTGCGATGAAGACTTATACGGTTTGATCGTACAACATCTAGGTCTCGAATCGAGAATCATTTTTTGGGAGATGGACTAATGCAAACTTAACCCTTGTTGAGTTTATTAGTCATTTGATTCTGCTATGGATTCTCGGAGGTATTCTCACTAAAAATGATCATGAATCTAGGTATAAAAAACCGGATATGCGTACTGGGTTGAAATTAGAAAAGGATGCTGCTGAGATTTATACTTTGAACGTGTTCTTTGATATACAAGAAGAAATTTCTGCTTCTGTTACGAATTGTTTGTCTGTTAGCACTCAAGATATTGGTCTTTTTGAGAAATTTTTCATTCGGGACACGGGTGTTAAAAAGTGGAATGACAAGGCAGCGTTTGAAGTTTTTGAGGTATGTAAATAATTGTATGTATATTTTTTAATTTTAGATGCCCTTTTTTTGTTGTGTTTAGATGCTCTAATTACTGTATTTATATTCAGTTTATCCTTAGATTAGTTAATATAGTTTGATTTAGTATCCTTTTAGGACTTCACCATTCTTATTCTATCTTAAAACTGCTTATCCTCTTGTTGATATTGTTTGATCTTTGTAATTCTTCATATTTTATTGTTTAGATTTGATATGTGATGCCTTTTAGAATCCTTTAGAAGCTTGTAGGATTAGCTTATTAGGCGTGCTTTTCTTTTTTTCGCCCTCTGCACATCAGTTACCATCTATCTCAATCCAATGTTGTTTTTATTTTAAAATCGCATGATGATGTAGTTTTAGTGAAAATATGTAAATATGATATTTGGTTGGTTGTCTTTCACTATATTATTTTATTTTATTTTGAGAATTTCCTAAATTAATTGAATTTAAGTTCAAATCATTCTCTTGGTTGTTTGGCCTAAGCTTTAGGAAACCCGATGTTGTGATTATATGATTTTAACTTGTGCTTTTAGGGTCTAATTCGGTTCTTGATGATAACTTTAATGGTTAAGTTTAGTTTTAGGTAATGGAAGCTTCTGGTAGCATTGTAGTAGCTTATAGCGTATTTCTTAGATGCAATTGTATTAGTTTATTTCTTATATGCCCTTTTTTGTTTTGTTTAGATGCACTAATTGCTGTATTTATATTCTGTTTAGGTGCAGTAAATTGATTATTATTGAATATTTCTGACTTGTCAAATTTAAATGATTGTATTATATATATCTTAGATGCATTAATTAAGGCAATAATATTTTTATTTTTTTTAATTATCTGGTGTTGTTTTGTTCATCGATATGTCTATTACTGCTCATGCAAGAGGTTTGATTTGTTTGGGTTACTTTGCCGCCATATCTTTTATGTTTTGAGGTTAAATGGTGTTGAGGATTTCCAGAGAGTATGTGCTTGATAGGTGGTGTAAGACTCGATGATGTTTGTTTGGATGCGTTTGTTAATCTGCGATTCGAGCTCGAGATCTTTGTTATTCGATCAATTCGTCGTATTGTTGAAGATACGGTTGTGAGTTGATGCCTTGTAGAGAAAAGCTTGATGTCTATCGTTTGGAGTTATCGAACTTCTATCTAGGGCGAATGTGATGTTCGGTTGGGTTAAAGAAGAGTAAATCGGATACATTTTGTTCAATGCTTGGTGTTAGTGAACATGAAGGTGTTGTTATAAAGGTTCCGAAACAATCAAAGAACAAAGGGACTGGGGTTCATACTCGATGGAAGAACATTGATGAGATAATTCGCAAAGAATCTGAAGCAGGAAAGAAGAGACGGGTTTGTTTCACTTGTGGGAAGGCTGAAGGACATAATTCCAGGACATGCCCTTATAAAGACACGATCAGGTCTGGTAACAAAAGAGCATGTCGTTCTACTCGTGACATGGATGTTAATTTGTAAGATATTAGATTTCACATACACATCAAACCATAACATAAAGTGGCGTATAAATGGAAAGTTAGAGGTTTAGGGAACTTAGTGAGAGAAAGTGAAAGATATTATTATGAGCTCCAACTCTACCTTGCAAGGTAGAGAGTATTTATAGTCTTACATAAACGCCACACATTGGGTCGTGGATCGGGCATACGGTGGGTAAAGACCCGTCCGTCCTCCACGGTGTTACTTAACTAAATACTACTTAACTTAAAAGAACTACGACTACGAGCTTTCTAACGATTACATATACTTGAGGTGACCGACTCTTTAATACACGAATTTCTAATTCCTAACAATCTCCCCAAGGAGGTCACCTCAATCATGTACCAAAATTACATTGAATACAAATAGATATTACATTAACAATTGATCTTGCATTCTTGATGTAGTCCTTTGCTCCTAAGCTCGTAGTCATTGATTCTTCACAATGCATGTTTGGTTACTCCAAGTGGAGGACTTTTCTTGATCCACGTGATAATAATTTTGAGCCATCTTTTGAGATCATCGACTATCAAAAACTACGAGACATCCATTGTGGTGTTGGTATTATGTGATGTTGTGACTTTCGGACCGACATGCTCACATTCGGATCATGAAATCTTCTCATCGGAGTAGCGGAAGCTTTTGTTGATTCATGATATTGGCAAAGCACAGCGAAGCATGGAGTGAAAATATCGAGTCATTGATGCACTTATCATGATTTCTTGAGAAATGAATGTATTGTGTGAGCATGTGGCTATGGATTGACCGCTTCATTCGATCACCGCAAGCGTCGGGTGTACCGCATAAAGCAGATTAGCAATAAAGCGCACAAAAGTGTCTTTGACCACTTTAGTTGAATTGAGGTACACGCCCACGGTTCCCGTTGATTAGTACATGTCGCTGTGATAAGGTATAATTTGAAGAATTTCCTTGATGAGGTTTCGCATGCTCTAGCTTTTCTCAAACCGAACGTCTCAAAGAAGACAACACGGAGTGAGTGAATCAATAATTTAAGTCCACCGATTGATGAAAAGAGATTTGAAAAACAATCGTGTATTGCTCAATAGAAATTGTTTTGCAATACAACGAAGGTTTTATTGAAAATCAATTATCAATCATAAAACACCTTTTGGTTTGAAAAATTAGTACACGGTCGATGCGCTAAAGAAAGAGTTATTAAGCACAAAGACCGGTTTTCAAAGGTATCCGTCAATCCATAACTCGAACCGAGATTGATTCAAAAGATTGAATCGCCCCATTGTTTACATTCGGTTGTCACATGGTTGATCTATATAATAGATCTCACATGCCACCTACCGGGAGCTTGTTTGATGTTGGCTCGAGAAGGCTTTCCATATTCATTGTGAATATGTAAACACATCACTCGGATGTTACGCAATACCACAAGGATAGTGCGTGGGACTCAAGATATAATCTCTCTTTCCACATAGTGTGAAAGAGAGTCTTCATTGAAAGTGTCCTAATGAGATTTATTGATGATCTCGTGGCTCTAGACTCAATATGTGCATATTGGGATCTGTCTTGGGAGACTAGGGAGAGGGTCTCCCTTCAATATCAACAATCTCTAAGAGAAAGTCGATAGATAATGTTGGTTCCCGTGAGAATGAAACAAGACCTTTTAAGAGGAACTTGAGTGGTTTGGAAAGTTGAAGTGCGATGCGTCCTTTGGGTCCATGACGTCTTGTCTTCAATACCGATGTTGCCATCAATAGCATATGAATTGAACCGGTTTACGCCTAAGGTTGAATATGTGGAGGGCTATTTGTTTTCACCCTTTTCTCATTCAATTCTTTTTAATTCTTCAACCCCTTGATTGCTTACCGAGACTTCATAGCTAGAACCTTGTTGGGTTTATTCCGGTACTAGCTCGATCGAGTCCGCACTCTTCCCATATCTCATTTTCTCCTTTAATCATCATACCTAAGAACTCTACACTAACTAGTGGATAGTCCTGGTAGATCCCTCCGGTTACGGCGGATCATGGGAACAAAAACCTAACCTTATCATCCTTATATCACCGTACATAAAGTAAAGTTGGTCGGTCTATTTGGTATTGTTCATCGCCATTGGAACCAATTGAAAACCATTTGAAAATCAATTCGGATACTTGTGATATATTATCAAAGCATTTTGTACTGAATTGTTTTTATATTTTAAACGAGAACTCCCCTCAACATGTGCATCAAGTATTTGAAAATGTTTTGCACACGGAGGCAAGAGAAAGAATTAACTTCTTTGATTACCATTTTCTAAAAATATCAACATCACTTCCCGCATCAAATCAAGTAGATTGAGCATTTAGGGAAGGATGAGGTTTCCATAAATTTGCTCCCCTCAATATGTGCCTCGAGGTTTGAAAAGAGTTTTGCCCATACTAGAGGGAACATGCACATTGAGATAAGTTGATCACATTTCAAATCATTGGTTTAAGATAGATGCTCCCCCTCAACATGTGCATGGAAAATTTGAAATCGTTTGTCACATGTGGGAAGGATAGCATGTACATCCTTATAAAACCATTTACCGAATTATCAGTTTAAATCCAATTTAAATCACACATTCTCCCCCGATCACAATTATCAAATCATTTGAGACTTGTGATCTCTTATTGATTTAAATTGATTTTGAAAGCTTTTAAGGGAATTGTGACTTGATTATGGGCGATTTACACGATAAGGATCGGATTTTAAGACTTTAAACTCCATTGATAAAACATGCATGTACATCTTTTGAAAACAATTTAATGCCAAATAACTTTTTAATTTAATTGAAATCATTCTCCCCCTCAATCAATGACATAAGTTGTTGATTGAGAGATAAAGATTTTGACAAATAAGTCCTGATGATTATCAAAAAATAGAGACCGAGTTATTTTTTTTCAAAGCAGTTAGTTTTCAGCCGATAAATGTTTATAGAATCAGAGCATGGAATTTGAAAGCATGATAAAACATGGCTCTGTTCTTTCTTTTAAAAACCGGGTTATTGCCTGAAAATGACAATAAACCATTTTTTTCTCTTTCTCCCAAAAAATAAATTTTTTTTTTTTTTATATATAAAAATTCGAACAACATCTAAAGTCCCGTGTCATTCTTTGAATGACAACATCAAGACCGTAGATATTATCGAATCGAGAGAAACATGACAAAATGACAATATTTTTGAAGATTTTTGAATTTTCAAATTTTATGGATTTTGAAAGTTTTATATTTTCTATTTTATTTATTTATTTATTTATTTATTTATTATTATTTTTTTTTCGAGTAAATATTTACAAGAGATAAATGAAGATAGATCTTTACTCCTCGTCTTCCTCCTAAAGGCGTTTGAGTGTTTCGGTTGAAGGCTTTTCAAGCCTAGTCGTGGAAGTATGAACTCAAACGTTCTCTTGGAAGAGCTTTGGTGAAGATGTACGCTAAGCGGTATTCGAGACCTCACAAAATAGAGTTCCACCACACCTTTTCCACTTGTTCACGATGAAATGATGTCGAATGTCGATATGCTTTGCTCTTGAGTGTTGAGCGTTGTTGCATGAGAGAGCAATAGCACTTTATTATCACGAGATGGAGGATTTTGTTGAATTCAAAGCCATAGTCGATAATTGAGATCTCATCCATAAGATTTGAGCACAACAAGATGACATGGCTATGTATTCACCTCGTAGAGGAAATAGAAGTACTCATTTGCTTCTTTGAGGACCAACTAACAAGCTTATCACCCAAAAGCGAGCACCTCGGATGTACTTGACGAGTATCTTGACACCTGCATGATCGGCATCTGCATAGGTCATTAGTGACATACCGGTGTCCTTGGTGCAAAGACCCATATTGATGGTTCCTTGGAGGTACCGAAGACCCGTTTAACCGCTTCAAGGTGCTTTTAGTAGGCTTAGCACGGTATCTAGCACACATGCAAACAATGAACAAGATGTACGGTCTACTAGCGGTGAGGTACATCGGGATCCAATCATACTACGATATTTCGTTTGGTCAATCATGATCCTGAGTGGTCCTCATCTAGTTTGGTTCGATCAATCATGGGGTGTCAGCGAGGTCACTCGAATCAAATCCAAATTTCTTTAAGATCTCATTGCATATTTAGATTGATTTATGAAAATGCCTCCGGACTTTGTGAAATTTGTAATCCCAAGAAAATGACATTTGTCCCATCATTGACATTTGAAATTTTGAACTCATTTCATTTGAAAACGATCACATTCCATTGGGTGCGCCGAGGCAAAAATAATATCATCAACATAAATTTGAACATGAATTAAATGTTTGCACGACTTCACGGTAAACAATGTTGGATCAACTGCTCCTTTGCTAAATCCGGTTGATAGAAGAAACTTTGTGATGTATCATACCATGCCCTTGGAGCTTGCTTTAAACCGTAAAGAGCCTTCTTCAAACGATAAGCGTGAGTAGGATGCTCTTGATTCACAAATCCTTGAGGTTGGGCGGCGTGAGCGACTTCTTTAAGATCTCCGTTCGAAATGCCGTCTTCACATCCATCGATAGACTACCATGTTCTTACTAGCGGCATTAGCGAAAGATTACGATTGCCTCGATTCGAACAAGCTGGAGCAAAAGATTCTTCAAAGTCAATACCCTCCTCTTGACGGTATCCTTTAGCAACTAATCGAGCCTTGTTCTTCAACACATCACCATGCTCATCAAGTTTCACTTTGAAGATCCATTTAAGAGCAATAATCATAGCACGATCTGGAGGCGGTACTAACTCCCATACATCAAGTCGATCAAACTCATGAATTTCATCTTGCATGGCATTGAACCGACTATCTTCATTCATGGCGGTTATAACATCTTTTGGTTCGATCTTAGATAGTACGGAGTTGAAGAAGCACCATAAGGCATCGGTTGCAAGTTGTTTCCATGTTGATACGGAGACGAGAGGATTTCCAATTATGTTATCTAGTGGATGATTGTGAGTCCATTTTCTAAGGTGTTCATGTGGCGGTTGTTGAGGGACCGAGGTAGCGAGTCGATGTCTCTGAAGAAGATGGTTCGATGATGATTCAGAGCAAATATGTTTTCAAATGGAGCATCTTCGGGAGTAGCGAGAGGATTAACTTCATCATTGATGTCGAAGCAGTTCCATGATGTACATTTGAAGAATGATGATTTGTTGATGAGATCAAGGATCGTGAAGGCGCTTCTTGGCTTAAAGATATTGAGGCGAGGGATTGACTTCATTCACGGGAATATGAGACCCTGTTGTAGGGATCGACACCTCATTAGTACTTGGATCATAAAGTTCATCAAACATAGGATCAAACAATTTCTTTAAATCATCTTGAGACGGAGGTACATATGGAGTTTCTTGAGAGGAGTTTGGAATAAGGGATGAACCAATGGGATTTGTTTTGAAGTGCGGGTCTGGTGGAGTGTCCAGGAGCCATTTGACCGTCGACTCATCAAACGTAACGTGAATTATTTCCATGATATTTCGGGTTCTTCATTGTAGATTCGGTATCCCTTTTGTTTGGTGCATATCCTACAAACACTCCAATGTCGACTTTAGCCCTAAGTTTGCCTAAGTCTTGACCCTCATTAGTTGGATAACACAATGCACCAAACACACGAAGGAAAGAGATTAGGTTTTCATTGTGGACAAGTTCATATGGAGTTTTTCCATGAGCAGTGTGAATCGAGGAACGATTTTGTGTGTAGCATGCATTGGCAATTGCTTGACCCGGAGAAACATTGGAACCTTTGAGTAAATCGGCATTGTTCTAGCGGCTTCAACAAGAGTTCGATTTCGTCTTTCAACTACACCGTTCGTTGAGGAGTTCGTGGAACACTTCTTTGATGGTGATTCCAACGCTTTCATAGAATTCACTAAGTTGTTTGTTGACAAACTCGGTTCCATTATCATTACGATAATTCTAACGGTTTTGTTAAGTCGAACTGCATTTGTTTGATGAGTTTGATGATGATATCGAGTTTCATCCTTTGTCCTTAAGAACTTGACCCGGTGAATCTAGAGTAATCATCAACCACAACTAACACATATTTCTTCCCAAAGATATTACGCACCCTCATTGGTCCACATAAATTTATATGAATCATATGAAGAACTTACGTGCGAGTTTGTGGGTTTGGGTTTATGGGCATACTTCTTGCTTTTTCCCAATTGACATCTTGAACAAAGATGATCCTTTTCGTACTTGTGTCTAGGTAAACCTACAACTAAGTCTTTTACGGTGAGATCATTGATGGCGCCGAAGTTCGGTGATTGAGACGACGATGCCATAACCATGACTTTGTTTTAGAAGCCTTTGACGACAAGCAAATTGGAGAAGACTTCATCATATCTTCGATGGAGATGGTGTATAGATTAGAGCCACGTGAACCTCTTAAAGTTCCTTACCATCAAGTTCTCTAACGAAGCGGTATGTTTTCAAGGCTACTTCTAGATCCGAATCGCAGAATTGACCACGAGAGAACAAGTTGTGACCAAGACCTTCTACATAGTAAACTACGGAGATAACACTTTTGCCAACAACATAGTCTCCATAACCCATAATAGCACCAAAATGATCATTCCCGAATCTAACGGTCCCGATGAATTTGCTCACGAAGTTCATGAGCCGTGACCGGTCGCATGATCATATGCTTGGAGCGACTGAGTCCGGTACCACGAGCGATTTGAGCGATCTGCGGTTGAACATGAGACTAGAATGGATAAGCGGATAATTGGGATCCCATGCAAGAATGGGTTCCATTTGGTTAGTAACAATGGTTGGAACACCCACATCGAAATAGAAGCATTCATATCGGAAAATGAGGCAATGGAATCATTGTGAATAGATGCGATACTAGTGTACGTATTAGCCACATTCACGGTGTGATCACTTCTTAAGGGAATAGTTCTACCGGAGGCATCCATTTTCTAGTAGGCATTATCGATTAGTCTTATGACCAACGGGTATCCAATAATAGCCTATTTTCTTGAATGTTCTTCCGTGGGTTTCACTTTTTTCTAACTTTCTTCGTTTTTCCTTTTAGCCTTCTTAGCATGAATTTTAGCATTAACAATATTAATGGACAATTAACATCATTAGGCGAACATTAACACCACATTCATGATTAGAGGCGAATTCAAGCAGACATCAATACAAGGTTTGCAAATAGTATCGAATTGAATTAATTACGAGACGCCTATGGCTAATACTAGAATCAACACGATTCGTTTTATTCGATTCAAACTTAAAGTTCCTAGGTTGTTCTTCTACTCTTTTCGATTGCACATTCTTAGCTTGAGGTCCTATCATTCCTTGTATTGTCTTGAGACTTTGACCGCTCCCTTTAATGTCATGATTACTCTGTAGGGAATGGGAACATTAGTTGGTTTTACTACTCTTTGCATCACTGTTTAGATGTGTTGGGATCGAACTACATACAGCACACTAAGGTTCACTTTCTTGAAACTAGAATGCGATATTTGAACTCCTAGAAGGCACACTTGAGTTCTCTTTCTTAGCATTGCGGATCTGGAATCGAACTACTTAAAGGCACACTACGGTTCACATTCAAAACATTGGGAATCGAATGAATATCATACTTGGCATTAGGCATCGAGCATGGAATCAAAGGATTAACTCTCTCACCTAATGACTTTGGGCATATTGTGATCAAGCATTCTAAGATTTCTTGAGATCGTTTGGCATATAAGCATGCATGTCCAATTGCATTATCATGAGGTTTCTCTAACTTATCCTCTTCAACAATCTCACGCAGACATTCTAGGCAATCCTTAAGGGATGAGAAGTATGTTTGAGCAACAAGTTTGTTGTTCACGGGATGAGGAGGACATATTTCACGAGACAAAGCATATTTATTACAAGAGTGAACCATTGATACACCATTCTCCCCATTGGTCATAGGCATTTTCCTTTTTTACGACTCTTGATTCTCAATTTCCTTTTGCAATGAAGCTATTTGTTCGTTATTTTTGTTCTGAGTGACCTTTATTGATTCAAATAACTCATTGAAATGACGTTTAACTTTTCATTTTCTTCTAGAAAACTTTCATTTTCTTTTGTAATGCATTTACTAGGTTTTGAAGATGAAGCGTTTGAGAATTACGAGAATCTAAAGAAGGAGGCATTTGGGAGCTGTCATATTGTTCGTTTGACCCTTTAATTGAGAGATTTGGGCTTTCAACTTTACGATCGTGTTGCAATGAGCTTGAATCATTCATCACGTTTGTTAATTTGAAAAGCGCATCAAACTCGGGAGCATCGAGGATGTCTTGATATTTGAAGTTTTGACATTTTCTTTAAGATGTTGATATTTTAGTTGTAAATTAAAATACTCAACTTCTAGTTTAGAAAATGTTTAACCAAATTGTCGTGATCATCGGTTCAATTTTCTCGTTTAGTTTAGAATTAGTTTTTCAAGCTCAATGACACGATCATGGGAGACTTTCGAGCAACAGATAGTTCATGAAATTGGGAAGCATTAATAGAGCAATTTGAAGCGATAAAAACATATCTTGAGCAACACATTCGGTGATAAGAGTCTCATTTAATGTATGCAAGTTCTTCCTCTCAATCTCATTATATCTTAGTGCGCTCATAGTCACTAACTTCAACTACCATTGCATCAAATTCCTTTTCCATTCCCTTAATATCGGTTTCTATCCCTTTTAAGACTCTCAAAGTGATCTTTTAGAAGTTTAAAGAAAGGCATGACCTCGATTAAGTAACATTCTTTCATTTGCTCAAAACCCTTTCTCCTTGATTATACGATGGGTGTGATCCTTTTCTTGCAAGTTTTCTCAAAATCAACAAATAGTTGAAATATAACATATTGGCTAATTAAGGTCTTGCTTTTAGTGGCAATTGTTCTCGGAACAAGATGCATTGGTGTATTAGGAGGATACAGTCGCTCTAGGCATTTTCAAAGGGAGGTTTGTTTCAACAATATTTTCGACTTTACGCTTATCTAAATCCATTTTCGAGAAGACTTGTTCGGAGTCAACAATGTCGAGGCTTAAACTTGTTCAAGGAAATCCATTTTTCCTTCTTGTAGTCATGGGGAGTGATAATAACTTTTTCTCTTTGCATTTGGGATCATTTAGTTTCTTATTCATCTTCTCCTTGTGATTTCATCTAATTTCTTATCATCCTCGGTGCACTCAACGCAACTAGGTTTTTGTCTAGGTTTAAGAATCTCATTGCCATCATAGATCACACTTTGAGTCGCTTTTGCTATCTTTCCGTACTCGGGGTTGGGTTTATCTATAATGGAACACTATGCTTATCGCTTAGAACTCTATGTTTAGTGACCATGTGAGCGATCGAATGGTGTTTCCTTGTATGTACAACTTGTTTTCAAGTTTTTTTCAAAGTTTTCAGATTAGAAAAGTCTCTCAAGAGTTTTGATTCCTTTGCATTAAATTCTTGCTTAAGCATTTTCACATTTTCTTGAAGTTCTTGTTTTGCTTATTTGTTTAGAAAGCTTTTCTTGCAAGGAATTTAATTCTTGTTTCAATACTTCTTCTCTAAAATTACTTTTCTAATGATTGACGCACTTGGTCATCCATTTCACGCTCACGAGTGGTCAACTCAAATTTTGCACGTTGTTCATAAATAGCAACACGTTCTTTATAGGCATTTAGTTGAAATTACGGAATCATCGAGGGGCATGCGGTGTATTCATCAAAAACATAGTCATTGTTGATGCGGAAGATGCATCACTTGGTACAACTTCACTTTCACTTTGTTTCACATATTGATCATATGGGACAATATCGATATTACCCATATTTTCAATATTTGATTCAATAGTTTCGATTGATTGTACTTTGTCATGCATCTGTTGCACATCGACATCATCGTATAGTTTTAATACCTACGAGATGAGTTTGTCTTTGGATGGGCCACTTGTGGTGAAGAAGAGACCTTGGGAGAAACCATTGGAGAAATGCTAGCCATAAAATTGTGTGTTGTAGGTCCATCATCCACATCGAGTCGTATGCATCACAATCGGCGACTTGAAAGGCATTCGATGATTGTGACCTATCTCACGAATAAAGGTTGCTCATCCACATACGCATCATAGGTCTTGGCATTGCCCTCGGCTAGAAACGACAATTCCTCTTCATCCAAAGCGGCACCATTATCACGAGCTTGTACAAGCGACATCTTATCTCTGAAGTACTCGGCGTGCGTGGGCGCTTTGGAGATGTCGGTTCCTTGCAATGTGTCCTCACCACCACGGTTATAACATTTGATCGGCTTAGCTTGACCTTGATTACCATTCCTTCCTCGATTCGATTACCAACATAACCTCTACCGGCTCCACCTCTTCCCCGATCATCTTGTCTTTCTGAGCTGGTTGCTGCGATCCTCCCATCTTTAATGATATCTTGATTGTGTGGGTTAGATCTCGTTACGAGGTTGTTGTTGGTTTGTGGGAGAGAATTCATGTTTTGACTAATCGGAAGAGCTAGTTGATTAATGAAGTTACCACGTGTGCATCAACATCGACTTGTTTGAACATAGGATCGGGAATGAGTTTGTGATTACCATTACCCAAGGGTATGACTTGTGAGGCTTTGGTTGTGATTCCGATGTTTGAGTAGAAGGCGGTTGAGTCATTAGGCGAGCTTGACTCTCCACGGTTGGTTTTAAAGCGATTAAGAATCATTTTTCAAACATAGCATGTCTCTCATTACGAAGGAGGAAGGCATAGAGTTGCTTATAGTTTGTATTCTTCAATCCTTTAGTGAGCTTCACGGAGGTGACAAACTTGTGCCATTCGGGATTCAAGTTGTTCACAAATTTAGAGTTCGGTGAATGTTAGGCATAGTCATTCGATGTTCCTCATATCATTCACCAACTTATGAAATCTCACATAGTACTCATAGACACTCTCATCTGGTTTCATCTTGAAGTGTTCAAATTCGTCATAGAGTTGTGATTCTCTGTCTTCCATAGTTAATTTAGAACACGAGAGAAGCATCTTGACATTATCCCATCACGCCTTTGCTTGGTGTTGTGATTGATCATCTTGTAGATGTCTTTAGGAAGACCTTGAAGAACAATGTTAGAAGCCACGATATCGCATCAAATCTCTTTTCTCCTTATCATCATGCTCATCATATATTTTAGGTCCATCCATTCCGTAAATAGGAGTTCCATCTTCATTAGTATCAAGTATATCTCTAGTCGTCTCAACTCGATCGGTCCTTCATCAATGGATTTGAGAATGTTGACACCATTTTCCTTTCAAGGCGGTACAATCGATTCGTTGAGCCCAAGAATCGTAGTCGATTCATCAAGCATGGGTGGGCAGTATCTGAACCATTGCTTGAACATCCTCGGCAAAAGTGGAGATGATAGTAGGGCGTTGGTAGACATGTTAATGATTATACGGGATTTTATAACTCTATGATTAAACCGGAAATAGATTCTTTCACGGATTTTACTAAATCAAGAGAAAACCGTAAACAATCACCCAAGTCGCTAGAAGATAATGCACCAAGTCGCTAACACCTAATTAGCTACACCCCAGTCGCTAAAATCCCAAGTCGCTAGACAAATGCAAGTCGCTAAGTAGTAAATCGCTAAGCCTCAAGTCGCTAGCAAAATTTTGGCGACAATTCGCTACACAAGTCGCTAAAGATTCAAGTCGCTAAAGAGCAACTCGCTACGGACCAAGTCATTCTCGATCATGCCAAACCGTCAAGTTTTCTCACACGCCGACCACTGTGAATGGCCGATCGTAAGAAACTTAAAACAGTTTAAGCACAAATGCAATGAAGATCGGGAGAGTATAGTGTTTCCCGGTCGTTATGTCCCGGTGAGCTATCGAAGAATCACCAAACGAATAGTGATCGAGAGATTTGAGCGGAAAAGAGGTTTGAGCGATTATAACTACGAAAAAGCTCATAAACTAAAGGGCTTAAATGCAAATTAAAGAGAATTAAAAATATTAAATAAACGCTATCACTATTTGCAAAATGATGTTTTGATTTTATGTTTTATAAAACTTAATTTAAAACTACGTAACGTACAAATGAAAATGTGGCTGAGCGGTATAAATCCTAAAAATATGAAAATGATATTTTACAAACCTAATGATAAAAGAAAATTTTTAGAAAAGAAAATTATTTTATAACTATTTATCTAATTATTATTAATTAAAAACTATTTTACTATTTAATAATAACCTAAAATACAAGAAAATATGAAATAAAGCTTGAAAAATAAAATTATGACTTGGAAAAATCTAAAATAACAAAATAGAATTTTCAAAACTATTTTATATTTTTACGATTATTTTTATTTTCTATGAATTAAAACTATTAAAACTAATTAAATTGCTTAAAAATACAAATTTAACTAAGAAAATTTGGAAAAATATTTTTTGACTTTTATATTTATCTTAACCTAAGAAAATGAAAAATTATTTTTTGAAACTTTTCTTAATTAATTGCAATAAAAGCTAATTAAAATGACTTAAAACCGATTTAAATCAAGAAAAATAACAAACCTGACCTAGAAAAATCGAAAAGTTCGAGATAAGTCTAAAATAATATAAGGAATCTAAGAAAAATATAAAAGCAGAGGTTGTGTGCAGAAAGCTGAAGCGCTAAGCAAAGTGCTTATGAATAAGACTTTGAAATAAACAAATGACTACCAAAGACACCCAACTGAACACGAAGCTAAAATATGCTAAAACTTCCCAATTGCAACTTATTACAACTACTCTAAACCTCTATATTGCAAATTACATAGATTTGAGATTTGGCTAATATGCTTAAAACAATTTTTAGGGGTCAACTTGCAGCTTAAGCACTATCTACCCAATAAGCTAAAAATGAAAACCAAGTGCTGGAACTTAAACTAGACCTGGGTGGGAACTTGTAAACCAAATATCATACCTAGGCACACTCTTATGAGCTCTGTGCAACCTCTGCACAAAACCTGTGCACACTCAGTTAGAACTGAGCTTGTGCACATGGGAGATGAGACCTTATTGACAAGCAGTTTTGAGACTTATAAAAATTTGACAAAAATCTATAAAAATGACAATAAGAAAATAGACCAGCTTAAGTTTTTAAACACCAAGTTTCCTTTAATTTGACCCAAGAATGAAGCAATGATAATTCACTTTGGTTGGGCTCGAAATGAGTTTTCATGTTTTGACTTTTGAGCGATTGAGAAAAGTTGACTTTGGTGAGATTTGCAATCAATTTTGGGTGATATTGATGTTCTATGATGAAACAAACTCAATGCAAGCAATGTCTAAGAATTTTAAACACAAAACAAGTTTTTGGTTTGCAAAAACTTCAACAGATAAGCATTATGACAGATTTATGTGATTTGTTGACTTTTAGCTTTTGCAGGTGCATATTAAGACAGAGATGAGTATAAATGGACTAAACAAGCCTAGAACTACAAGTTTCAACCACTGATTATACCTAAAAGACAGATAGTGCAGCAGATCCAAACACCCTTTATAACACTGATAAGCAATTAAAACTGAGCTAACTACTGATTTAGCTAATATAACTGATTAAACTGAGTTTACTTGTCCTAAACACAACTAATTAAACAGGTTTTAACTACTTGTAACTACAAAAACAGATTATGCTATGAAACTTTGAAAATCACTTACAAATGGTCCTCAGCCACAATGGCTTGATATTAATCAAAACAAGAACAACTAACCTATTCCAAACCCTAACCTAGCTCAATATCAACCCAAATCCAGCTCTGCTTCAACCCATTTCCATTTTCATACCCATTTTTGCTCCAGTTTGACTTTCATTGACCAAATTCCAAAGTTGCTTGAAAATTGATTGTAAGCTTATAAAAAGCTATAATAAGCTTATAGAAGCTTATTTGAGCTTAAAATTAAACTGCTAAAGGCTTTGACATAGGACTTTGAAAATAAAAATTTCAACAGTTAACATAAATATGGAAAATGAACACAAGCTTGAATTGATACTTCAAAATAGTTGCAATTCACTGAAATGCTTTACTTTGATACAATGAGACTTGAAAATACAACTAAACATCTATTTAAGACTAAGAATTTAGAAAACGACATACATTTTAGAAATTAAACTAAGTGCTGCCCTCTATCTCTCTTCTTCTTCCTTTATTTATACTCCAAACTCCTTCTCTCATCTCCGAGCAGGTTCCCAACAATAATATGGACCATTGGATGCCTAGATATCATCTTGGCGTTTAATTGGTTTTGGCGCCAAATGAGTATAAGCCGGTGGGGGTTGAGTGTTAGGTTGAAGGTGCATTAAATGCACCTTGGTTTGGGGTGTTTGGAGGTAGGAGTGATGATGATGGAGGGCGGTGGGTTGGAGTATTGCAGGTGGAGTGCAGGGGATGATGATGATGGTGGTATCTCGTGAGTGGGAGGGAAAAGGTGGAGTCAAAAGGGGTTTGACTGGGTTTTAATATTAAAGGGGGTCCAAAATGGTAAGGGTCCAAAGGTTTGGCAGGGGGCAATTTGGTTTGTGACAAGGGTCCAAGGTCAAAAGGTTTTAATAACCAAGGACCTAATGTGTAATTTCGAAAATCAAGGGACCTAGGTCGCCAAATCGCAAAGTTGTTCCAAGGTGAAAATGACAAGTTTTAATAGTACAAGGACCAAAGCTGACATTTTCCAATTTCCAAGGACCATTTTTGCCAATTTTTAAACTTGAAGGACCAATTTTGTACTTTCTCAAAACTTTTGATATTTTTCACCAAAGGACTAATTTTGACAACTTATGATTTTAAAAGGACCTTTGGTGACTTTTCTTTGAAATTAAGGCTCGGGGACTATTTCGACAACTTTTGAAACTTGAGGGACTGAAGCGCCAATTATGCAAATTTAGCTCATTTTCATCGATTTTAAACATTTTGCATCCGAAACATATAAAATGCAATTTTGGAATATTTTCGATATTTTGATGCATTCGAGCATTTTAAGTGATTTGCGATCAGATTGACCAAAATGATGAGTATTTACACACTCATCAACCCCACACTAAACTATTGCTAGTCCCTAGCAATCTTTTGAGAAAACTTAATGGATTTGAATCTCTTTACCAAAAGCCATTACTTCGGAGTAGCCAAATGTTTCAGTTCAAGTAAGAACCATGGTACAATCGATAACCATGTGATTTTGAGCAAACCACCGACTTCCAACGGATTTGATTTGTCTTTACCGTAAGTCGTTTGCTCTGGACTAGCCAACTCTTAGATAAATTATCAATATTATCTTTGGTGAGTGATAACCAATTATGGTTTTTCCATCGCCTTTACCACAAGCCATAAACTTGCGGGCTAGCCAACTCTTCACTTTTAAGGATATGGTGGTGAATACCATACAATTTTGGGCAAATTGTGGCCGTAAACGGATTTGATATATCTTTACCAAGAGCCGTTTGCTCTGGATTAGCCAATCCTTTTGTTTAGTAGACAAGGCGGATGATAACCAATTGAGTAAGTGCAAAACACTTACTCCAAAAAAAAAATTTTGGCCAAAATGGGGAATTAAGCGGTATAATTACATGATAAAATTCGTGAGAATTCCCCACACTAGAAATGAATATTGCCCTCAATATTCAAAGTACCAAGTTATGCGAAACATAGAACGTAAAGGGAATACTACGCCATTATTTAGCAAGATTTTTTTTTTTTTTTTTTTTTTTTTGAAAAGATTTATATACACAACATGTGGGCAACCCCCCACACTAGGGTGGTAGAAAGATAGAAAGAAGTCGAAATATGGGTGAAAACCCATATGGCATGCTCTTGTTTTGATTCCAGTCGCTAGCTTGACTCGACCCGTATTCGATTGTTCATGGGAAGCAGCGTGGAAAACCAATCTCGATCGGACTTTCGTTCACAATGTTAATAAACATATGAACATCGAAAGTTCCACACCGACGAGATATAACCGCGGTATTGTTAATAGTAGAAACTATAAAGGATGATACCGGGGTCAAAGATGGTGTCCTCATTCCGAAAGAGAAAAGGAAAGAGCAACCACACCATCTCGTGAAGAATGGAATAAAGGCGTACATGAGAATGCAAGTCCATTCCTCATCGAGAAAAGCAAATCACCATTTTGACATTTTAAGCTTAAACTTGAAGCTTAGATGGTGATAGTCAATAAAGTTGTCCGGGAGGAGGGTGGGAAGCGGTTCTTCAATCATGATTTTCCGGAAAAGTATGTCTCCTCGGATCAAAGTAAGTATTATCAATTCTGTTGGAATTGACTCATCACTAAGAAATGCATCGACTTCATTCCAAAGTTGTCGTCTTCCTCATCGAGGAGTGAGAGAAGGGATGGAAGAGTCGGGAATAATAAGACTAGAAGATGATGGATCATTTTGAGCAATTCATCAATGGGAAGAGTGTCTCCCATTGGATCACAAACATCATCATCCAATTCAAATGAAAGCGAGAGAGTTTGGTTTCATCCACGAGTTAACAAACTCGATGCGACAAGCGATTAGGAGGTGGGACAAGTGGTGTGCTCTTAGAGCTAGCAATTTCCACCACTTCCGATGAAGTCTCCGATTCTAGATCATCATCATCATCAAGAACACTCTTGACTTCCACGGTACAACTTTCAAACCATTTGTTTGAACTAGGGTGATTTTCAAAGCTTTTAACTCGAACATTTTGGTGACTCCTCTTAACCGTGAAATTTGAGAGTGTTGCATTGAATCTTCGATTTTTGATCAATTGTGGCAACACTCTGTTTGGACAGAGGTTTGGAGTTCGGTTGATATTCAATGTGAGCTCTTCGTTGTCAACCCGTATGGTCAACTCTTGACAAACACATCAATCGAGCATGACTCGTTCAAGAAAGCTCTCCCAAGATAAGGGAACTCTAGGATCTCGCATCAAGTCTACTACAACAAAGTCGGTGGAAAGTGAAACTTTCCCACTTTCATCACGACATCCTCGGCTATCCCAGTGGACGAGTTATGGTACAGTCCGCTAGCTCGAGTGTCATACAAGTGGATGAAAGTTTAGGAAGAGAGTTTCTTCCATCGAGAGTGGCATGATTTTAATGCTAGCGCCAAGATCGCCAAGGCGGAGCATTGAACCATCCCAAGAAATCACACGGATTAAAAATCGCGGGGTCTTCAAGCTTTTGGGAAGCTTCTTGAGAAGGACCGTGAGCATTGCTCATTGAGAGGAGTTTAGCCATCTCGATAGCTTATCTTTGTTGGTCGAGAAGCCTTTAAGCGTGGATGCAAATTTAGGCATTAGAACGAGAGCATCAATGAAGCTTATATCAAAGTGTAGCTCATTGAAGATTTGGAAATATTTTTCCATTTGCTCTTTGTTTTGTCTTTGAGCTTCTCATCATTCATTCTTGATGGGTAAGGAATCGACTAGACTTTTGAGCCGGGATGGAAGTTATTTACGGCTCAGATTTTTCTTCGAACGTCGGGTTCGGACTTAAAGCTTGGACTACCGAAGGTGGGACGTGTTGATGCCGTGGGCTTGAGAATTGCACCTTGTCCGTTGTATCCTTGGTAACTTGACTCATTGCTACGAGGAGGAGGGGCATTGGAGTCGAAGGTCCATTGTGCGTCTTACCACTACAGTGGTGACGACTTTCAACTCGGCATTTGGATTAGGAATAGTATTGCTTGGGAGTCCTCCAGAAGATGATGAAGCTTTGTTCATATTCATGTTCATGAAACTGCTCATCATATTCTTTAACTCATTTGTCTGCCGAGACATTGTGGTATCAATTTCCTTTTTAAGCTCAACTCTCATGTTATTGATCTGAGTTTGCATTGAACGTATGCTTGACTCAGTAATTTTCATGAAGTCATTTGGCATGGGAGCTTGAGAAGGTTGTTGATAGTTTTGATGATTAGGAGCTTGATATGGTTGGTTGAAATTGTTCCGGTTTTGATTGAAATTTTGAGAGTTATTGAAAATTTGTCCTTGATTCGGAACAAAGCGATTTTGATTGCCATGGTTTTGCACAGGAGGAAAACCGGTGGTGTCATACCACTAGGTGCAGTAGTGAGGATCACTTGTGGTCGGTATTGATTGTGGTTTACGAAGCTACGGGAGCTTGGTAAAAGAAGCATCGGTTGCTTGACAATCATAATACGCATGTGGACCACTACAAGTTTCACACACCTTGTTTACGGCTTTGATTGGTTACGGCTTATGAATTTCGCTTTTGATTTCCTTTACATATTTAATCATACAACGGATGGTGTCCGTTAGAGCGGCTATTGGAGCGACTAACTCGGAAGAGTTATTGGATGAAGAAGCGGAGTGTTAGAGTCTCGACTTTGTTGCGAGAAATAGGAACTTTTGATTTTTGCTCGCAAATCTCAATCACATCTTTAGGTCTACGATTCAAGATATTGCCGCCTGCGGCTGCGTTCAAAGAATCTTGATCGTCCACGAATTCCGGATTCTGTATCATGTACAACCCTTCATTAACTAATCTTAAAATAACATCATTCGTTTTAAATCATAAACTACTTTCATATATTATTTTAAATCATTGCATTTTGCATTCGGATAAATAATCCCATATAAAATCGGTTCGCACATGTCATAGACTACATCCAACCTAACTCATGCTCAAATGCCATAAATTAAAACCTATTACATCTTAGTTCAACTTCTAGTGGATCAAATAAAGTAACAATTACAACTAGACTAATTGATGAGTGTCTAAATACTCATCATTTCGTTCACATTTAAGCTACAAAATATCGAAAACATACAAATATGCTTCAAAATATTGGAATTATCTCCAAATTGTGTTTTAGGTATTAAAGTGCAAAAGGATGGCGATGAAAAACATGCAAAACATACATAATTTACTGAGTTTAGGTCCACGAACTTTGATAAATTGGCAAATCTAGTCCTGGTTAATCAAAACTTGTAAAATATCATTTTAGGTCCTTGGGATTCACAAGTTTTCAAAATAATCCTTTGAAGTTAAAAATCTCAAAATTACAACTTTGGTCCTCAACTTTGCAAAAGTGTCAAAATAGTCTTTCTGGTTTTAAAATTGGAAATTAATCAAAATAAACCTTGTACTATTCTTATTTGACATGATTGGTCCTTGTGATTACTTTGGATATTTTATGTGTTTGGCCCTCAATTTGCGGGAATTACATTATTGGTCCTTGGGCTTTAAAGCCATACAAACCAAAGGACCCTATTATTATTATTATTACCCAAAATCCAAATCCATTACCGGGCCCAACACCACTAGCCCACCTCCTTTGTAAATAAATAAAAGCAGACAAAAAGCGCCTGTTTTCTCTCTTCTTCTTCCCCCTCCACCTGTAACTCAACACCTCACCATCTCCACTCATCCCTACTTTTCACCCACTCTCCATCACCTCGCCACTACCACCCCACAATAAATGCCATTCCCACCCATTTTCACCTCAATACCACCATCGCTCACATACTTACCCACAGTATTGAGCAATACTGCCCCAACTTGGTCAAAACTTCACCAAACGTGTCCCCTACACCTCCACATTACAACAAAAAGGTTTAATTAGTCTCAAACTGCCTCAATTCCACGTGGTGAGATTTGGCGCCAAAATGGGATTTGAATGGTCAAGATCAATTACAGACTTTCAAGGGTTCAGATGAAGTGGGATAGTATTATTGAGCTAGTGGGATGCAAAAGGGTGATAAATACAGAAGAAAGGAGAAGAAGAGAGGCATCATAATTTTAACTTAGTTTATGATCAATCGTAGTTAATCAAAGTAGTTTGTATCATTAGTGTAATTGTCATTTACTGTTCTCAGTTGTTCATTACCTTTGCTAAAGTGTAATAACAAACTTGGTTTACTCAGTTTTAATCTATCTTAATTTTCAAAGTCATTTCAACTTTGTCCCATTTTAAATTCAAGTCATTTAATTTCTGTATGATACTTGTTAATTAGAGGATTCTAATAACACTACTTGGTTCTCGAGAAGCCATAGCAAGCTTTTAGACACTCAAAATCAGCAAGGATCACTAAAAAGGAAAACACCAAAAGAAAACAAGTAATTAGGAATTTAATATAAAAGAAATCGTGAAGAAGCTTGGAGCAAAGTGTATTCGGATTGCTTTGGTATTAGTGCTCTGTGGAGAGCATATAGGAAAGGTACTCAGTTCTTGGTTCTCGGTTGTGGCCTAAAACTCAAGTTGTAAGCATATTTCTTGATTTTGGCATTTCTCGTTATTGTTCGATCTTAGTATAAATTCTCTTGATTCATGCTTAGTTAATGTTTGTTAGTGATATTATAACTTAAAATCGAGAGGTTGTTAGTTGGAAATCATAATTGATAGTTGTTAAAGTTAGGCAGTTAAAATAGCTTAGTAGTGATTAATAGGTTATAGTTGTTAATTCTTTGTGTTTTTGTGTTCATTTGATCTCATTACATCATAATCAAGTGTTAGGAATCAGTTTCATGTTGTAATTTTTGGATTTGTAACACTAATCATACAAACTGCCTTGCTAAGGTGTGTTTGGATCAAGCTGCTTATCTGAGTTTATGCATGTTATTGTCCTTGATATTTGTTGCTGCATGTTTATTTAGATCACCATAGTTCATATCAGTCATAATATTTAGGTCTTATTAGTTTAAAAGTCAAAATAGATCTTAATCTAGTCTAGCTGTTTAACTGTTAGAGTAATAAGTTTCATATTCCACACACTAGCTTAAAAGTTGATACTCTAGCTTAATTTAGCTATATCATAGCTTAATATAACTTAAGTAATCAGTAAATCTAGATCAAAGCTCACTTTATTCAAACTTAGTGTTAACTTAAAAAGTCAAATTTGCAGCCTGCACGATTTTTGAATGAACTTTGGATTCAAACTGTGAGCTTGTTAATTGATATTAGGACTTGAGCTTGTAGGTTTATATAGTCTTGTTGCTGATCTATTTGTTCTGTTTTTCATAATAGTTATGCTAGCTTATTAAGAGCTTAATTAGTGCTTAACTTTTAGTGATTCTTCACAAAACTCCCCTGCATGTGATTTGACACCTACTTTCACAAGCTTGCACAAGCTTGATCGATGAGTGTTAGCTGAGTATTTTGATTGTTTGTGATGCCCATGTGGCTAGTTACTTGAAATAAGTGCTTATTTGTCCTTAATTGCTTATTTGTACCGCTTATCTTGCCTTAACTTGTGCTATAAAATCCAATACTACACCGGTCATACAGGTGTAAACAAGCAAAATCACAAGCCCATCATAAGCTCATTAATAAGCTTTGGCTTGTGATATTTGGCTCATTAAGAAGCTAAGCAGTCCATTAATCAAGTTCAAGCTTTAATTCACCATTACAAAGCCTTTTACTAGGGCTGCATATAAGCTTAAAGCTTGTCCATTCACTCAGTTAACTGAGTGAACTCAGTAAAACCACCCAACTTCATAAGCCCTTCAAAAGCTACCCAGTGGTCTCCATTGGTCAAGCTTTGGCAATTTGGAATCCTTACCAGCCCCACTTTATAGTTAAGCATTCAATAAGTTCTATTGAGCTTATTTCATAAGCTCAATTTGGCCATATTGGTTGCCTGTCTAGGGTGTTTGGATCTCAGTCTCATTGGAAGTGCTTAAAAGCTTATTCCAAGCTTATTAGCCAAATCCAGTGATCACACTTGTTTATATTTGTTAATATTCCATATATACATAGTACTAATCTTTTGTTTTCTTTATTAAGCTTATTTTAAAGCTTTTACCAAGGTTACTAGCTTATTTCACTTACTCAGAAAACTGAGTGAACTCAGTTTGGACCCCTCACTTCACAAGCTCTTTTTGAGCTCATCAGTGGGTCCCACACCTTCAATCTTGGTTCTTCCAACCCCCCTCCTACCAGGCTTGAACCATTGACCCTTTGTTTGACCTTGGAACCTATGGACCCCATCTGGAATTACCTCACAAGGTTGTCCCATTTTCTGTCTCAGGAACCAAATAAGCAAGTGCTTATTGTGGTCTTTTGGCTTATTCAGTGAGCTTATATTATCAAGTCTAGCTTATTAAAGTCCAAGTAACTTATTGGAACCAGAATTTACCCTAGTGGACCCCACATAAGCTCATTTGAGCTTATTTCCTTCTAAGTCAATCTAAGTCAACTGTTTGGGGTAATAAGCACTTTCAGTGCTTATTCTGAGTTTCCAAGTTTATTGTTTTTGTATTAGTTTCTTATTTTAAGTATTTTAATAGTTTTATAAAGAAAATCCACAAAAAGCCAAAAATACTTATAGTAATAGTTTCTATTTATTAGAAAATATCTATTTAATTTTCTTTTTAGCTTATTTATAAGCAATTCTGTAATTTTTTATTTTTAATAAATCTCTTTTATATTAAAGTAGTTTTATAAATTTTTCTAGATTTTTCTTTTGTCATCTAGTAATTTTTAGAATTAATTTTAGTTTAATTACTTAATAATTAATATTAAATAGAATAAATAGTATAATAAATATATTTTTAGTTTTTAAATAAGTTTTATAATATTTTAGATTTTTCTAAGTTTTTATTTTATTTTTCTAGCTTTATTTTAGTTTTCTAATTAAATAGTGTATTAATAAATAGTAATTAATTAAATAATTAATAATATATAAGTTAAATAAATAATTTTCTTTTTTTTTAATAATTTTAGTTTATTCTTAGGATCTTAAAAATATAAATTTCACATTTGTGGGGTTTATATTGATCACTTTACTTTTATTTTGTACGTTACGTAATTTTATTTAAACGACGTTTTAGGTTTTAAACGTTCATCACTTTAAAAATAGTGATAGCGTTTATTTAATAGATTTTAACTTTTTAATTTTCTTTAATTTGCATTTAAGTCGCTAAGACGTGCAAATACCTACTATAGTTATAATCGATTTGTTTTAATACGTTTTACGTTTCTAGGGTTTTGATCGTGCTTATTAGTTGTTATAACTCATTAGAGTTATTCATACTTTTAGTATTGTGACAAATCATTCATAACCCTATTCACGATCAACCAAGCTATATAACACATTTGTTCAATCACGGATATCACAACCTCGTTGGGGAATAAACGACCGGAATATAAGCGTCCTACCTCGGATTATTGCATTTGCCTCTTTCTAGTTTGACTTGCCTAGTTGACCTCTCACAAGTGGTTGACTAAATAAGTAGGCTAGTTTAAAGCGAATCAATTTTAGCGCCATTGCCGGGAGGTCGTCTTTGCGTTGAACAATTTTTGTTGGTGATTATCTATCCTTTGTATATATATTATATATTGTATTTTAATCTTCCATAAACAATATAAAAACAAAAATATTTTCTTTTCTTTCTATATATATAAAAGATAAATAATCACAAAAATACTCTTCGCACCTCTTACGAGTTTCCTTTTCTTCAAGGATCCTTAGACGCGTCTTAGTGCATGCGCACTGTTCTTCAAGGTCATCAAGTCCTCTTCGCGAGCTTGTAGCCATACCTCGAAGAAGTCGTGGGCGTTCGCCCATCATCGTGCCGAGATACGTCGAGCCAAAATTCTGTCAAAATGGCGGAAGAACAAACGATGAATGAACTTCTCCGGCACCCACCGATGGGTACGGAGATGCCATTGTTGTTCCACCATCGTGCCGAGAACTTTGAGCTTAAAACAGGTTAATAAACCTAGTGACGGTAGCGTCAATTCTATGGGTTTGAAAGGACGATCCTCACTATCACATTCGGTGGTTCAATAAGATCACATCCACCTTGAAATGTAAAACGTCCACGAGGATGCAATCAAACTTCTTCTTTTCCGTTTTCTCTCGATGGGCCCGCCAGATCCGGCTTGACAAACAGCCCCTAAGTCGATTGAAACGTGGGAAGATTTAATATGTAAGTTTGTGCATAAATTTTATCCTCCTTCAAAACCACGAATCTCGGAATGAAATCATGAAATTCACACAACATTTTGATGAAACATTCGGTGAATCATGGGATCGTTTAAGGAAATGCTACGAATTGTCCTCATCATGGATTTCTTGAGTTGATATATTCGATACTTTCTATAATGGCATAAGACAAGTCGATCAAGACTCTCTTAATTCCTCCGCGGGAGGTAATTTTTTGAATCGAACAACAAAGGATGCTTTAGCCATTATAGAAAACAAAGCTGAGGTCCGTACCTCAAGAAACAAACCAGTTGTTCCCAAAGCAAGTGATTCACCTTCTACTTCATCTCCCATAACTCAAACTGTTGACAATACTCAGTTTGCTCAACTCATGGATGCTCTTAAAAATTTGACTCTTAACCAAAAGAAAGAGTCATCCAAACCAGCTGAAGTCAAAAAGATTGAACCATGTGTCACTTGTGGTGGTCCTCATGCATACTACAACTGTACTGCTACCGATGGCAATGCATTTGAAGTCGATGCTCTAGCCGGTAATTTCAATCAAGGAGGTAACCAATACCATCCTCAAGCTGAAACAAACTACCGTGCTAATAGCCAAGAGGGACCATCAGGATCATATCAACCCAACAATTCAAATAGGTCTAATCCTAACCAGCCAAGAGGGCATAATAACCAAAATCAATATCGTACTCAAAACAATCAGATTGTTCCTGTTCAATACCTACCCCATAGGGGAAATTCAAATTCTAATCAAGGGTATTCAGCTCCTAATAATCAAATGGTATCGTTCCAAGAATCTCAATCTGCTGAACTAGCTAACCACATCAAGGCTACTGATGCTAAAATGAGAGTGGTTCAAAACCAAATCTCCAATTTGAAGAATGAATTTGATTCTTCAATTGCAAAGAACAATAATGAGCTGAAGAACGATCTTAAAAGTATGATATCTGATTTGGTAAAACAACTCGTTCCACCTTCCACCTCGGGAAGTCTCCCGAGTAACAACATATGAATCCTAGGGTGAACTCAAAAAGTTACTACTCATAGTGATACAGCTCAAGTTGGACCAACCACGGTTGTCCCAAATTCTACACCCCCAATTATTCCTACATCATCAAGAGTAGATCCCACCCTTTCACGATTCAAGGTTAAAAGTTTGTCAAACAATCTTTATGACCAAAGGGCAGCTATGACTTATTCTCATATGCTTAATGCTTCCCGAAAGAGTGTTCTTGATGATAGTGATGATGAGGAGGATTCCAACATCATCAAAGCTATCACCACTCGTAGTGGTGCTGCTTATGAGGGACCCTCTACTCCTATTCCACCACCGTTATACGATGTGGAAAAAGAGCCCGAGGTTGCCAAGGACCGGTGCAAATTCCAAGCCCACGGTACCGCACATGTCCAACCGCAAGTTGTCCCTCGAAGAAAACCAAAGCAGGGGTTGTCTTTGAGACCGATGAAACTCCCGAGCCCTCGTCCCTAAATCCAAACCTTTTAAGCCTACCATTCCTTACCCTTCACGCTTAAATGAGCAAGAACACGCGAGAGGTCTAATTACCAAACAGACAAACTCTTGCAAATCTTTAAAGATTTGCAATTTGACATAAGTCTTATGGATCTTTGTCATCTTGATGCCCAAGTTTGCATCAACAATCAAACAGTTGTTAAACAACAAGGAAAAACTGGTTGAATTGGCAAAAACTTCTCTAAATGAGAACTGCTCTGCAGTTATCTTAAAGAAACTTCCCGAGAAGCTTGGAGATCCTGGTAAATTTATCTTACCTTGTGAATTTCCAGGAATGGTTGCATGCAACGCCTTGGCTGATCTGGGCGCCAGCATCAACCTGATGCCTAATTCAAGATGGAAGAAACTTTCTTCCTAAACTTACCCCCACCGCATGACTCTTGAGCTTGCGGATCGTTAATATCTATGCCCCCGGTATTGCCGAGGACGTATTTGTGAAAGTAGGGAAGTTCCATTTTCCAGCTGACTTTGTGGTTGTCGAATTCGATGCTGATCTTAGGGTTCCTATCATTCTTGGACGAGGATTCCTAAGAACGGGCCACGCTCTTATAGATGTATTTGACCGTCAAATCACATTGCGTGTAGGTAATGAGGCTATTACCTTCAACCATGATCAAACTTCAAAGTACTCCTCCAATTATAACTCTGCATCGGTTAACCGAATCGATGTCATTGATGTTTCCTTACAGGAGTACTCTCAAGAAAATCTTGGTTATGTTCATGATTTGGTGAGTGGTGATCCCACTCCATTGTCTCATTCCATCATTTCCGACTCTTCCACTTCCTTAACTCTGGATGAGGAAAGTGATTCTATTATGGATGAGATTGATGATTATCTCAATCTGGATACATTTCTTCCGGTATTGATGATACCGAGAGTGATCAAGAGGAAGATGTTATTCTTCTTCTTGAACAATTGTTATACCCGTAAAATTATACCATCCTCCCTCCCAAACAACTTCATAAAGAGGAATCCAAATCAGTTGAAAAAACTGATAAAATTCCTGAGATCAAGCATAAGACCTCTCCTCCTTCACTTAAATTTCAAATTCTTGAGGAGGAAGTTCTTGTGATTACTGCTGTTCTGATCTCCCTACTACCCTTCACCTACCCGGTGATTTCTCCTTCTCTTCACTCATTCGGGAGTGAAGATGTTACCTTTGACCCTGGGATATTCCATATAACATTGGTTTAGATCCAGATACTTCCCCATGGATTTTTAAATTGTTTTTCTCCCGACTGCTCAGAGCTCTTTATTACTGATTATCCGCTTCTGGCGGTTAGCTTGCGTGATAAACCCGGCAGTTTGGGAGGAAATAAATAAAACGGGTCGAGTCCGACTAGTGACTCGGGAATCAAAACATTAGCACAAAACATGGGTTTTCACCGTGTGTAACACCTAGTGTGGGGAGATGCCCACATGTTGTATATAGTAAAAAAAAAAAAAAAAAAAAAAATGTATGTATATACATCTTAAATAAAGGCTAAGTAATATTTTCCTTTTACGTTCTAAGTTCGGTTTAACACCCGGTGCTTTGAATATTGAGGGCAATATTCAGTTCTAAGTGTGGGGGGGGGGGGATTTCTCGAGAATTCAAACACATGTTCCATCAGGAACCCCATTTTTAGCCAAAATTTTAAAAAATTTTTTCTCACTTAGAACGCAATAAATGGTAATCAGTCCACCATGTCTAACACACATAAGGATTGGCTAATCCAGAAGCAAACGGCTTCTGGTAAAGATATCTCAAATCCGTTTATGGCTTGCAATTTGCCTAAAATTGTATGGTGCCTCAACTCGCCATATCCTAATAAGCGAATGAGTTGGCTAGCCCGCAAGATTATGGCTTGTGGTAAAGGCAGTGGAAAAACCATAATTGGTAATCAGCTCACCAAGATGTTGACTATTCCATCAAGAGTTGACTAGTCGAGAAGCAAACGGCTTTTGGTAAAGACAAATCAAAACCGTTGACAGCTGGTGATTTGCTCAAAATCACATGGTTATCATTTGGACCATAGTTCTTACTTGAACTGAAACATCTTGGCTACTCCAGAAGTAATGGCTTTTGGTAAAGAGTTTTTCAAATCCATTAAAATCTTCATAAAATATTGCTAGGGACTAGCAATAGTTTAGTGTGGGGGATTGATGAGTGTCTAAATACTCATCATTTCGTTCACATTTAAGCTACAAAAATATCTCGAAAACATACAAATATGCTTCAAAATATTGGAATTATCTCCAAATTGTGTTTTAGGTATTAAAGTGCAAAAGGATGAAACCGATGAAAAACATGCAAAACATACATAATTTACAGTTTCAGTCCCTGAACTTTGATAAATTGGCAAATCTAGTCCCTAGTTAATCAAAACTTGTAAAAATATCATTTTAGGTCCTTGGGATTCACAAGTTTTTCAAAATAATCCTTTGAAGTTAAAAATCTCAAAATTACAACTTTGGTCCCTCAACTTTGCAAAAGTGTCAAAAATAGTCTTTACGGTTTTAAAATTGGAAATTAATCAAAATAAACCTTGTACTATTCTTATTTGACATGATTGGTCCTTGTGATTACTTTGGATATTTTACAGGTTTGGCCCCTCAATTTGCAGGAATTACATTATTGGTCCTTGGGCTTTAAAGCCATACAAACCAACCGGACCCTATTATTATTATTATTACCCAAAATCCAAATCCATTACCCAGGCCCAACACCACTAGCCCACCTCCTTTGTAAATAAATAAAACAGACAAACGCGCCCCGTTTTCCTCTTCTTCTTCTTCCCCCTCCACCTGTAACTCAACACCTCACCATCTCCAGCTCATCCCTACTTTTCACCCACTCTCCATCACCTCTGCCACTACCACCCCCACAATAAATGCCATTCCCACCCATTTTCACCTCAATACCACCACTGTTCACATACTTACCCACAGTATTGAGCAATACTGCCCCAACTTGGTCAAAACTTCACCAAACGTGTCCCCTACACCTCCACATTACAACAAAAAGGTTTAATTAGTCTCAAACTGCCTCAATTCCACGTGGTGAGATTTGGCGCCAAAATGGGATTTGAATGGTCAAGATCAATTACAGACTTTCAAGGGTTCAGATGAAGTGGGATAGTATTATTGAGCTAGTGGGATGCAAAAGGGTGATAAATACAGAAGAAAGGAGAAGAAGAGAGGCATCATAATTTTAACTTAGTTTATGATCAATCGTAGTTAATCAAAGTAGTTTGTATCATTAGTGTAATTGTCATTTACTGTTCTCAGTTGTTCATTACCTTTGCTAAAGTGTAATAACAAACTTGGTTTACTCAGTTTTAATCTATCTTAATTTTCAAAGTCATTTCAACTTTGTCCCATTTTAAATTCAAGTCATTTAATTTCAGATGATACTTGTTAATTAGAGGATTCTAATAACACTACTTGGTTCTCGAGAAGCCATAGCAAGCTTTTAGATACTCAAAATCAGCAAGGATCACTAAAAAGGAAAACACCAAAAAGAAAACAAGTAATTAGGAATTTAATATAAAAGAAATCATGAAGAAGCTTGGAGCAAAGTGTATTCGGATTGCTTTGGTATTAGTGCTCTGTGGAGAGCATATAGGAAAGGTACTCAGTTCTTGGTTCTCAGTTGTGGCCTAAAACTCAAGTTGTAAGCATATTTCTTGATTTTTGGCATTTACTGTTATTGTTCTGATCTTAGTATAAATTCTCTTGATTCATGCTTAGTTAATGTTTGTTAGTGATATTATAACTTAAAATCAGTAGGTTGTTAATTGGAAATCATAATTGATAGTTGTTAAAGTTAGACAGTTAAAATAGCTTAGTAGTGATTAATAGGTTATAGTTGTTAATTGCTGTGTTTTTGTGTTCATTTGATCTCATTACATCATAATCAAGTGTTAGGAATCAGTTTCATGTTGTAATTTTTGGATTTGTAACACTAATCATACAAACTGCCTTGCTAAGGTGTGTTTGGATCAAGCTGCTTATCTGAGTTTATGCATGTTATTGTCCTTGATATTTGTTGCTGCATGTTTATTTAGATCACCATAGTTCATATCAGTCATAATATTTAGGTCTTATTAGTTTAAAAGTCAAAATAGATCTTAATCTAGTCTAGCTTGTTAAGCGTTAGAGTAATAAGTTTCATATTCCACACACTAGCTTAAAAGTTGATACTCTAGCTTAATTTAGCTATATCATAGCTTAATATAACTTAAGTAATCAGTAAATCTAGATCAAAGCTCACTTTAGTCAAACTTAGTGTTAACTTAAAAAGTCAAATTTGCAGCCTGCACGATTTTTGAATGAACTTTGGATTCAAACTGTGAGCTTGTTAATTGATATTAGGACTTGAGCTTGTAGGTTTATATAGTCTTGTTGCTGATCTATTTGTTACTGTTTTTCATAATAGTTATGCTAGCTTATTAAGAGCTTAATTAGTGCTTAACTTTTAGTGATTCTTCACAAAACTCCCACGCATGATTTGACACCTCTTTCACAAGCTTGCACAAGCTTGATCGATGAGTGTTAGCCTGAGTATTTTGATTGTTTGTGATGCCCATGTGGCTAGTTACTTGAAATAAGTGCTTATTTGTCCTTAATTGCTTATTTGTACCGCTTATCTTGCCTTAACTTGTGCCTATAAAATCCAATACTACACCGGTCATACAGGTGTAAACAAGCAAAATCACAAGCCCATCATAAGCTCATTAATAAGCTTTGGCTTGTGATATTTGGCTCATTAAGAAGCTAAGCAGTCCATTAATCAAGTTCAAGCTTTAATTCACCATTACAAAGCCTTTTACTAGGGCTGCATATAAGCTTAAAGCTTGTCCATTCACTCAGTTAACTGAGTGAACTCAGTAAAACCACCCAACTTCATAAGCCCTTCAAAAGCTACCCAGTGGTCTCCATTGGTCAAGCTTTGGCAATTTGGAATCCTTACCAGCCCCATTTTATAGTTAAGCATTCAATAAGTTCTATTGAGCTTATTTCATAAGCTCAATTTGGCCATATTGGTTGCCTGTCTAGGGTGTTTGGATCTCAGTCTCATTGGAAGTGCTTAAAAGCTTATTCCAAGCTTATTAGCCAAATCCAGTGATCACACTTGTTTATATTTGTTAATATTCCATATATACATAGTACTAATCTTTTGTTTTCTTTATTAAGCTTATTTTAAAGCTTTTACCAAGGTTACTAGCTTATTTCACTTACTCAGAAAACTGAGTGAACTCAGTTTGGACCCCTCACTTCACAAGCTCTTTTTGAGCTCATCAGTGGGTCCCACACCTTCAATCTTGGTTCTTCCAACCCCCCTCCTACCAGGCTTGAACCATTGACCCTTTGTTTGACCTTGGAACCTGTGGACCCCATCTGGAATTACCTCAAGGTTGTCCCATTTTCGTCTCAGAACCAAATAAGCAAGTGCTTATTGTGGTCTTTTGGCTTATTCAGTGAGCTTATATTATCAAGTCTAGCTTATTAAAGTCCAAGTAACTTATTGGAACCAGAATTTACCCTAGTGGACCCCACATAAGCTCATTTGAGCTTATTTCCTTCTAAGTCAATCTAAGTCAACTGTTTGGGGTAATAAGCACTTTCAGTGCTTATTCTGAGTTTCCAAGTTTATTGTTTTTGTATTAGTTTCTTATTTTAAGTATTTTAATAGTTTTATAAAGAAAATCCACAAAAAGCCAAAAATACTTATAGTAATAGTTTCTATTTATTAGAAAATATCTATTTAATTTTCTTTTTAGCTTATTTATAAGCACTTCTGTAATTTTTTAATTTTAATAAATCTCTTTTATATTAAAGTAGTTTTATAAATTTTTCTAGATTTTCTTTTGTCATCTAGTAATTTTAGAATTAATTTTAGTTTAATTACTTAATAATTAATATTAAATAGAATAAATAGTATAATAAATATATTTTTAGTTTTTAAATAAGTTTTATAATATTTTAGATTTTTCTAAGTTTTATTTTATTTTTCTAGCTTTATTTTAGTTTTCTAATTAAATAGTGTATTAATAAATAGTAATTAATTAAATAATTAATAATATATAAGTTAAATAAATAATTTTCTTTTTTTTTAATAATTTTAGTTTATTCTTAGGATCTTAAAAATATAAATTTCACATTTGTGGGGTTTATATTGATCACTTTTTACTTTTATTTTTGTACGTTTACGTAATTTTATTTAAACGTACGTTTTAGGTTTTAAACGTTCATCACTTTAAAAATAGTGATAGCGTTTATTTAATAGATTTTAACTTTTTAATTTTCTTTAATTTGCATTTAAGTCGCTAAGACGTGCAAATACCTACTATAGTTATAATCGATTTGTTTTTAATACGTTTTACGTTTCTAGGGTTTTGATCGTACTTATTAGTTGTTATAACTCATTAGAGTTATTCATACTTTTAGTATTGAGAAATCATTCATAACCCTATTCCTGATCAACCAAGCTATATAACACATTTGTTCAATCACAGGATATCACAACCTCGTTGGGGAATAAACGACCCGGGAATATAACTGTCCTACCTCGGATTATTGCATTTGCCTCTTTCTAGTTTGACTTGCCTAGTTGACCTCTCACAAGTGGTTGACTAAATAAGTAGGCTAGTTTAAGGCGAATCACTAATGCTCATACAGATGCACCAAAATTCAATATTACATACAGATGCACTTTTGAGTATAGCAACAGATGCTGTAATATTAACCATTGATGCTCCTAAAATATACAAACTGATGATCCATAATTAAAATTATTCTTAACATGAAACACATGATTAAATTAAGAGTGTATATATGCCGTATTGAACAATTTAATTTATGTCGTAATGAAATATATGTATCTTGAGCAATGCAAAAATATACGTCTGATAAACATGTAAGTATATTTGATGAGTTAATGACATGAATCATATCTTGCAATGAATATTGTGTAGTATGTAATAAATAAATAAATAAATATTTATACATGAAGTATTCAAAGATACACATAAATATTATACGTATACATATCAAATAAAAAAATAAAACAAATAAGCGATATTGAAATAACATGATCATAAAATCCCCATGAATTCTCGAATCTCTTCCTCGACTTACTATTTTGAGATGTTTCATTTTGAGAATTATGCCCCATTGCCTTCTTCTTCTTCGTTTCTTTGAAAATTTGAATTGAACATATGTGTCATAATACTAATAATCTTGAAAAAAGGCGTCATAATAATGATATTAGATGCTTTAAACTTAAGTTTAGATGCACTAATTATACATTTAGATGCTTCAATCATTTTAACCAACCATTTTTTGATGCACTAATAATGCAAACATAGCAGTTTGATACACTAATTATACCATTAGATGCATTAATCATATAATTTTGCACTGAAGTTAAATTTAGATGCCCTGATCTTTTATATTTTGGATGCCTTAAACTCAAATTTAGAATGACTTAAGTGTATATGCCATAAATTTAAATTTGTATTAACTAAACATTTAGATTCTTTAAACTTTTCAATCAAACCATTTTTTGATGCACTAATAATGATAACTTATTTTTGTACGCTTTAACCATCAGTTTGATGCCCTAATAATAACATTTTGATGCATTAATCATATATTTAGATGCTTTAAATATCAATTTGATGCCCTATTTTTTTGCATGTATAAGATTCGACATTTTATATTCACTGCAAACCATCATATTGATGCACTAATCATACAATATGATGCTGTTATCACCTAGTTTGATGTACTACTCAAATATTCGGTGAACTAATTCTACTAAGTATTATTTATTAACACGGATGCACTAAAATTATACCTTAATCATATCTACAATTACTTGTTGCATATTACTAACTAAAATTAATAAAACAGATGCACCGAAACTATACCTTAATCCTAACTAAAATTAATACCACGGATGCATCAATTATCCAATAAAATATAAATACCTAAAATTAGGGCACTTACATTCGACTAATGTTGTTTGCTTATTATTTCCTTCTCGATTGTTCGTGGACTCACACGAGTAGTCGAAATTGAAAAAATCAAACAAAATTGTAAATATTGATTTTGATCGGACTAAACACCGAAAATTAGGGCACTTAAGATTCCTATATGTTTTTTCTTCATTTTATTTTGATCGAGTCATTTGTTTGATCGAAGTCGGTGGCGGTGGAGTGGTGGAGACGGTGGATCCGTGGCGATGGTGATGTTGACGGGATTTTGATCCGTGTGTTTATGAGTGTGTGTTATTGTGTGTGTTGTTTTGTGGTGAAAATGTACAAGACACGCATAAGGCGTGTTTATTTTTATTTTCTACTTTTGACCCTCAACTTTCATATGTTTACGAATATACCTCAACGCGTTTTTCTCACTTTTTCTCTAATTACACTTTCTCTAGAACCGGACTCTATATATATATATATATATATATATATATATATATATATATATATATATATATATATATATATATATATATATATATATATATATATATATATATAAGTATTTAAAAATAATAATAAATAGAAAAAAATTAGAAAATATTTTAAAAGTGCTTAATGAAGTAAAAATATATATAAAAAGTATTTAAAAAATAATAATAAATAAAAAAATAGAAAATATAATAAAAGTGTTTAATGAAGTAAAAAGAAATATAAAAGTATTTAAAAACTAATAATAACTAGAAAAAAAGATTTTATAAAATATTATAAAAGAGTTTAATGAAGTAAAAAATATATATAAAAAGTATTTAAAAGATATTAATAAATAGAAAAAAAAACACTTTGTGTGTGTGTTTTCATTATTTTAAAAACATAACAAAATTTTGACAGTGTGTTTGTTTGTGTCCAAATGACGAAACGATGCCGGAAAATCCGTACACCGAGTGTGTGTGTGTGTGAAAGTGTGTTATTTAGTGTGTGTTTTTAGTGTGTTTTTAGTGCGTGTTTTGTGTGTGTTTTTAGTGCATGTTTTTAGTGTGTGTACCTTTCGGGGTTTGCAGCAATGTAGGTGGTGTGATGGGATGGAATAGTGGTGATGGGATGAAATATTATGCAGAGCACACAGCCAGCTGGCCGGTTTCATTTTTCTACATTTTTACCCGAACATCCCCTCTGCTTTTATCTAATTTCATTATACTTCCTTATAGTTTTCTATTATCTTCAGCGATTAGAATTAATGGCCGGTTTCATTTTAATCAAGTGCCTTTGAATCAGAGTGAGATGTGTTTGCAAGTTGCACCTTATGCAATCAAATGTTTAACATCTGGAATGGCAAATAAAAATATTAAAGCTCTATTTAAGGTCATCGTTACTTGAAGTAGGAAAAATATATAAAAAAAAAGTATTTAAAGAATAATAATAAATAGAAAAAAACACTTTGTGTGTGTGTTTTTAGTGTGTGTTTTCATTATTTTAAAAACATAACAAAATTTTGACAGTGTTTGTTTGTGTCGAAATGACGTACACCGAGTGTGTGTGTGTGTGTGTGTGTGTGTGTGTGTGTGTGTGTGAAAGTGTGTTATTTAGTGTGTGTTTTTAGTGCTTGTTTTGTGTGTGTTTTTAGTGCGTGTTTTTAGTGTGTGTACCTTTCGGGGTTTACAGCAATGTAGGTGGTGTGATGGGATGGAATAGTGGTGTTGGGATGAAATATTATGTAGAGCACACAGCCAGCTGGCCGGTTTCATTTTTATACATTTTTACCCAAACACCCCCTCTGCTTTTATCTAATTTCATTATACTTCCTTATAGTTTTCTATTATCTTCAGCGATTAGAATTAATGGCCGGTTTCATTTTAATCAAGTGCCTTTGAATCAGAGTGAGATGTGTTTGCAAGTTGCACCTTACGCAATCAAATGTGTAACATCTGGAATGGCAAAGAAAAATATTAAAGATCTATTTAAGGTCATCATTACTTGAAGTAGAAAAAATATAAAAAAATTATTTAAAAAATAATAATAAACACTTTGTGTGTGTGTTTTTAGTGTGTGTTTTCATTATTTTAAAAACATAACAAAATTTTGACAGTGTTTGTTTGTGTCGAAATGACGTACACCGAGTGTGTGTGTGTGTGTGTGTGTGAAAGTGTGTTATTTAGTGTGTGTTTTTAGAGCGTGTTTTGTGTGTGTTTTTAGTGCGTGTTTTTAGTGTGTGTACCTTTCGGGGTTTGCAGCAATGTAGGTGGTGTGATGGGATGGAATAGTGGTGATGGGATGAAATATTATGCAGAGCACACAGCGAGCTGGCCGGTTTCATTTTTATACATTTTTACCCAAACACCCCCTCTGCTTTTATCTAATTTTATTATACTTCCTTATAGTTTTCTATTATCTTCAGCGATTAGAATTAATGGCCGGTTTCATTTTAATCAAGTGCCTTTGAATCAGAGTGAGATGTGTTTGCAAGTTGCACCTTATGCAATCAAATGTGTAACATCTAGAATGGCAAAGAAAAATGTTAAAGCTCTATTTAGGGTCATCGTTACTTGAAGTAGAAAAAATATTAAAAAAAATATTTAAAAAATAATAATAAATAGAAAAAAACACTTTGTGTGTGTGTTTTCATTATTTTAAAAACATAACTAAATTTTGACAGTGTTTGTTTGTGTCGAAATGACGTACACCGAGTGTGTGTGTGTATGTGAAAGTGTGTTTTTAGTGCGTGTTTTGTGTGTGTTTTTAGTGCGTGTTTTTAGTGTGTACCTTTCGGGGTTTGGAGCAATGTAGGTGGTGTGATGGGATGGAATAGTGGTGATGGAATGAAATATTATGCAGAGCACACAGCCAGCTGGCCGGTTTCATTTATATACATTTTTACCCAAACACACCCTCTGCTTTTATCTAATTTTATTATACTTCCTTATAGTTTTCTATTATCTTCAGCGATTAGAATTAATGGCCGGTTTCATTTTAATCAAGTGCCTTTGAATCAGAGTGAGACGTGTTTGCAAGTTGCACCTTATGCAATCAAATGTGTAACATCTGGAATGGCAAAGAAAAATATTAAATCTCTTTTTAAGGTCATCGTTACTTGAAGTAGAAAAAATATAAAAAAAGTATTTAAAAAATAATAATAAATAGAAAAAAACACTTTGTGTGTGTGTTTTTAGTGTGTGTTTTCATTATTTTAAAAACATAACAAAATTTTGACAGTGTTTGTTTGTGTCGAAATGACGTACACCGAGTGTGTGTGTGTGTGTGTGTGTGAAAGTGTGTTATTTACTGTGTGTTTTTAGTGTGTTTTTAGTGCGTGTTTTGTGTGTGTTTTTAGTGCATGTTTTTGGTGTGTGTACCTTTCGGGGTTTGCAGCAATGTAGGTGGTGTGATGGGATGGAATAGTGGTGATGGGATGAAATATTATGCATAGCACACAGCCAGCTGGCAGAAATGATAATAAATGATACCATTTTTTTATTTTAGAAATTCTTTCAACTACATATTTATTTTTGTTTTATCTTTTCTGAAATTTTCAATTATATATTAATGTTACTTTTTTAGTTTATTATAGAATAAACTTATTTTTTTTCATAATAATTAATTTTTCTCTCTCCTACTTTTTTTTCAAACAAATCTCAAATTCAAATTTCACTCCAATCCCACTTACAAACCAAACGCACCCTAAAGCTTTATTTAAGGTCATCGTTACTTGTTATTATATAAATGCACATTGAATAAATATCCGCGCAAAGCAACTGTGTATAATGACAAATAATTATATTTGTGAAATCGTATGCAAGACTTAACGGTTCTGTAACACCCTTAAATCTCGGTATAGCGGAAGACTTAATCAAGTTTTCGGGGCGTTACTATTGGATTGGTATCGCACACAAGTATAGCAAAAAGATAGTCATTTAACATTCAAAACCAATCTCAAATTTAGTTATTCAAAACATTTAATCAAAAAGTGTAAATATTAGGCCCAACACATGATTTAATAACATAGGTCCCCAAAGTTTATTAGAGTCAGAAATGATCCTTGAACCCCGCCTTCTTGCCAAGCTTCCACCAATCACGTATTCCAAACATCTTTCAAATAGCTGAGAAATCATGCTAAAAGGTCAGCTTACGCTGGTGAGTTCATAGGTTTAAGTTCAACAAAATCATAGTGGACCAGTAGGAGTTGATTTGCTATGCAAGACCTAAGATAGATAAATACCGATCCTACCCGGATCACCAACCATAATCATATCCCGCATCCAGGGATTACTCGGGCCCAGCGACTCTAGTCCAACACTGTTGTGGCAAAATCTAGAACAATTGCCAACCCCGGACTAGGTCGAGGTAGAAGTCTATTCTTAGCTAGGCAAACAATTATAGCAATTAGGATTGCTACCCTAGTCTAAGGCAACAACTACCGCACATCTATCTAAACAGTCAAGCATATAAGCAAATCCAAAATAGTTTTCACGATCCAAAAACAGTAGCATGATTCTCACCCCAATATAGTTAAAAACGTAGATAAAAGCGAGGCTATGAAACTCACCTCAACCAATCAACGTACGAATAAACACTAGCAGAAGATAACATAAATCACGGCATAGCAACTATCGACTCGGCACAACCTATTAATGTAGAACAAATTTAATATGTATATTCTCTCAATATCAACGTTATCTACCCCAATGTATTCCATTTCGTTATTTCCAAAAATGTCTCGTTTCACCATTTAATCCTAGTGTTTGGTATCCTCATGTGGGTGTATCGACTCAATATGATGCTATGAATGCACTCAAACAACCAGTATATAACTCAATGCAACACCATGAGACGTCTAAGCGATAAGCTCTATAGTCCAATAAGTTTCGGAATAAATAGTAGACCTTATCGAATTCGTCAACTCGATAAACTCATCTATTTACTCGTGTCGCTTATTATCCCATAAATCAATCGTATCCTAAAGAGTCATAAGGATAATTCACCCATTAATAAGATTACCCAACGTACCTAGCGGGCTCTTATTAGATTCGTCAACCTAATAAGTCCGCTACCCACGTGGATCAACACAATGTTAGGTTATCCGTAACCCATGCACACAACGTAAGCAAATAAATATTTAAACTAGTATTAAATGCCCATAATTGGCATCCTTCGATAAACGTGTACTCGAAACATTATTTACTTATTTATCATAAAACATTTCCAATTTAGTTGTTAGTTTCCATTTAAAAATAGTAAATAACAAGATGAGTCTTGTTATCGATATTTTTGGTACAAAAGCCCATTTATTATTATATTTCATATTCTATTAGCATTTTCATGTATATATATATTTCGTCAAATTCCAATATTAATCTCATATCGTTATTTATTTCGAGTCCACAAGCACGAGTCATGACTTCTCGGCTTTTAATCAATCAAAAGCCCAAACTATACTAAAGTCCATGTTACGGCTTTGTCGTTGTCAACTATTGACTAAAAAGTCAAAGTAACACCGACATAGCTCAAAGTTGACAATATATATATCAAGTTCAATTAAAAGTCATAATAGCGCAATTTAATCCCAAATCAACTCAAAACAATCTCGCCAACCAATCAACCAACTAAATATGCCCGAAACCAATGTTATGACCCTAATGGTCATGACACGGTCACGGTTAAGACCACGTGAACCAAACAAGCTCTAGAAGCTTTTCGGCTCCACGCGTCTCATCCAAACACCAACAATATCAACCAACAAGCTACCAAAACGACTCGACCCGGACCCTTGGTCCATGTGGGTCACGTACGACACCCAAACACAACCCAACATGGGTGTGGTGGCTCGTACGCCGCATGCTCACATCCAAATACCTCCCAAATCAATACCACAACTTCCAAATACAATCAATCAACCTCCAATTATTAACCAAACACAAAACCCATCATCTATTCTAACAAAAAATATGCAACTAGACCTAAAATGCAAAAACCCATCAAATTGATACACCGCATGCTTACCAAACACTAACTACTTGTTTATTTAGACGTTAATTAGACTTAATTCCATGTTTCACCAAAAAGCCCCAAATTTTGACATAGGGTCAAAACCATAATAAGCCATTCGTGGATTTTCAAAGCTCAAACTAGGTGTATTCATGTCTCTTTTACCTTATCCAAACACTAATTGCAAAAACCCACTTGAAACCCTAAAAATCCGAATCTTAATCTTTAGATTTAAAGGTGTTAATGAAGGTTTTAGTGAGAGTATTATATATGGATAGAAAGAGGGAAAGAAGATCTACAAGATAGTGGTGGAGGTGTAGCACCACTCGCCGGAAAGTGGCCGGATTTTGGCAAGACAAGGTGGCGGCCAATGGTGGTGGTGGTGGCTAGGGTTATTATTTTTGAAGAGAGAGAGAGAGTGTAGAGAGAGAAAGTGGAAGTGTAGGTGAATTTTAGAGAGAGAAATGAAAGAGGGGAATGAAGATATGAGGGGGTATATATACTAGGACACTAGGGACTAAATAAAAAAGAGAGGGGAGGGGAGGGGCGGCCAGCCAATGGAAAAAGGAGGGGCCGAAGCCGTCATTTTTCGTAAACTATCTCGTTTACCCATTCCCGAGCTCATATATTGTCCCCCGAATGTCCCACAATGTTCATTCGACTTTCTAACATCGTTATTTATGTTTTTCCACGAGTTTTGACTATTTATTTGTCAATTTTAGAGTTACGATCTAAAAGTTACAATATTTCTCGTTTTAGGCTTTTCTAGTGACGAATCGAATAGTGCCTACCAAATAGAGTTAAAACTCATACGATAACTCATTCAATATGAAATAAACTGTAAAAACCAATAGACGATATAAAATCAAGTCATGGTTTATAAAAATAGTGATAAAGGCAAAGCTTGGTTTAGTTTAACGTAATGCGGTTACCTAAAATAGACTCCCTAAATTGCCAGTTGTCACAGCCTCCCGACCTCGTAAGAAACCCGTCCGGGTTTCACTCGAGTTGCTTGATGTCATAAAAGTTTAGGATACTTCCTCACGAAACCGTCCTCACGTTCCCAAGTGAACTCCGGTCTATGTCGGGAGTTCCAACGAACTTTGACAATCGAAATTCGGCTATTCTTCAGCCTTTTAATCTCACGGTCCATAATCTCAATCGATTCCTCAACGAAATTCAATTTCTCATCAATACGAATATCTCTTAAGGGCACAACTATGTTTTCCTCTGAAAGACATTTCTTAAGATTACTAACATGAAAAACATTGTGTACACTGCTCAATTCCGATGGTAGCTCCAGCGGTATGCTACGGTCCGAGTCTTTCGAGATTGGAAAGGGACCAATATATCGGGATTGAGTTTTCCACGCTTCCAAAACAAATCACTCCTTTCCAAGGAGAAACTTTCAACATAACACGATCTCCAACCTGAAATTCTAAAGGTTTACGTCTCTTATCGGCATAACTCTTTTGTCTATCACGAGCGGTTTGCAATCGATTCTGAATCGAACTATCTTCTCGGTGGTTTCTAGGACAAGTTCGGGACACGTAAGTTGACTCTCGCCAACTTCACCCAACAAACAGGAGAACGACATTTTCGGTCATACGATTGCTTCAAATGGAGCGGCCTTAATGCTAGAATGATAACTATTGTTACAAGAAAATTCGCCAAAGGAGATGTCTCTCCACCTTTTCCGAAATCAATAACACGGGCTCTAAGCATGTCCTCTAAAGTCCGAATGGTTCTCTCGCTCGACCATCGGTCCGAGGGTGGTAAGTCGTGCTCATATCCAAGTTTGTTCCTAATGCTGTCTGTAATGATCTCCAAAAGTGGGATGTAAAACGGCTATCCCTATCGGAAATGATAGATATCGGTACTCCATGACGCGATACTACCTCCTTAAGATACAATCGATCAAGCTTATCGAGACTATCGGTTTCACTAATGTCTAAGAAGTGAGCAGACTTAGTTAAACGATCAACGATTACCCAGATAGCGTCATTGCCGCTAACTTTTCTTGGTAATTTAGTGATAAAGTCCATGGTTATTCGCTCCCATTTACATTCCGGGAGTTCGGGGTGAACTAAGAGTCATGAGGGTTTATGATGTTCGGCCTTTACCTTAGAACAAATCAGGAACCAACTGACATACTGAGCTATATCAACTTTCATATTAGGCCACCAATAAAGTTCTCAAGGTCCTGATACATCTTATTGGCTCCGGGATGAATAGAGTATTTTGATTTATTTGACTCGTGCATAATCAACTCACGAATTCCACCATGAAATGGTATCCAGCTTCTGTCTCTGAAGCATAAAGTTCCGTCGAAACGCTTCAATAAGCCGTTTTCACTTTCTACCATTCCATGAAGATTCTCATAAGGACGGTTCTCTTCCGTCAATGCCTCTGCTTGGGCGGCTAAAATTTGAGACGGTAAGGGTGAAACAATGGTCATTCCTAAGGATCTAACGAGTAGGGGTGGAGTGTCCTCCTTACAACTAAGTGCATCAGCCACAACATTTGCCTTACCAGGATAATAACGGATCTCACAGTCATAATCACTAAGCAATTCTAACTAACGACATTGTCTCATGTTCAGTTCCTTCTGATTTAAGATATGCTTCAAGCTCTTATGGTCGGTAAATACTACACACTTGGTTCCATACAGATAATGTCTCCTGATCCTAAGAGCAAACACTACAGCACCTAACTCAAGGTCATGGGTGGCGTAGTTTTTCTCATGCTTCTTAAGTTGTCGGGATGCATAAGCAATCACCTTCTCACGTTGCATCAAAACAACACCTAAGCCTTTATGTGAAGCGTCGCAGTACACGACAAAATCTTCGCTTCCTTCAAGCAAAGCTAGGATGGGCGCACTACACAACTTCTCCTTCAGAAATTGGAATGCTTCTTCTTCCTTTTCTCCCCATTCATACTTAACATCCTTCTATGTTAGTTTGGTCAGCGACTTAGCTATCTTAGAAAATACCTCAATGAATCTCCTATAATAGCCTGCTAAACCTAGAAACTATTGGATTTATGATGGGTTCTTAGGAGCTGCCCATTCCTTAATGGCCTTAATCTTAGCTGGGCCAACATGAACACCTCGACTATCTATCACATGACCTAAGAATTGCACGGACGAAATCCAAAATTCACTTAGAGAATTTGGCATACAGCTTCTCCTCTCTCAACAATCCTAAAATGAGCCTCAAATGCTCTTCGTGCTCCTCACTACTCTTAGAGTATATCAAGATTTCGTCTATGAATACTGTCACAAACTTATCCAGGTATGGCTTACACACTCGGTTCATGAGATCCATGAAAACCGCTGGCGCGTTGGTCAAACAAAACGACATCACTTGGAATTCATAGTGTCCATAACGAGTTCTAAACGCCGTCTTAGGGATATCCTCCTCTCGAACTCTAAGCTTGTGATAGCCAGATCGCAAGTCGATCTTAGAAAAGACATTAGCTCCTTGAAGTTGGTCGAATAGGTCATCTATTCTAGGTAACGGATATCGGTTCTTCACTGTCAACTTATTCAATTCCTATAATCGATACACATCCGAAAAGATCCATCCTTCTTCTTCACAAACAACCTTTGGTGCTCCCCAGGATTGAACTTGGTCGAATGAATCCTTCTCCGACAATTCGCCAACTGCTTAGACAGTTCCTCCAATTCTCTTGGATCAAGTCGATAAGGCGCCGGCTACGGTGTCGACCGGTATCAACTCTATTTGGAATTCCACTAGTCGGACAGGATTCTGGAGTCGGGATTGGGATAGGATTCGGGAGTCGGTCGGTTTTGCTCACCCCTATAATGCGTATAACAAGTGAATCATAATGATGTAAGTTTACTTCATCACATTTTATAAATTTACTATATCACAATGTTATAAGTATTTTTAAAATTATACTGCATCACAATATTGTCCTACTACATCAAAATTTTATCACATTATTGGATCACAGTGTTACCATACTATTGAATCACAATGTTATTCTACTGCATCACAATGTTATACATACTGCTGCTTCTTAATGTTATCATATTGCTGCATCACAATAATACTTTACTGCATCACAATGTTATTTTACTACATCATTATGTTATTCTACTGCCTCACAATGTAAAATTTACTGCATCACATTCTATATTTTACTGAATCATATAAACTAAAAAATAACATGATGCGGTTGCTATTATTCATGAAAAGAAAGATACTTGAGTTATTTCATAAACACTGAGATACTATTCTATTTAGGTTTGGTAACAAATGATATACGTCTTACAACCAAAAACATGTCTTGTAAGTTAGTACATCTTAGTTACAGCTACATTTATCCTATTCAACCTCTTACGCGACAAGTGAGATGTACTGCATAAAACAGGTGCATCTTTCATACAACAAAGCATACAAACATAGTTACGCACATGATAAAACTTACATGTATCCTAATTCAATGTCATACGCGGCAAGTGAATAGCTACTGCATCATAGTTCAAAACCAGGTGCATCTTTCATACAACATATTATACAAACACATTTTTGTACATAATATAACATACATGTATCATATTCAACCTCAGATGCGGCAAGTAAGCAAATACCGCATCACAGTTCAAAACCAAGTGCATCATTCATACAACAATTCATGCAAACACATTTTAGCAATAAATACAAGTATACAACTTATGCATACCCCATATTAGCTTTATGCACAACAATTATGCAACTACTGCATCACAGTTTAAAAGAAGGTGCATCGTTTATATAAACCACAGAGACAAATACATTTGAACACATAATACAACCTACGTGTAGCTTAGTTCAACAATATACCCAAGCAATTAGACACTTACAGCATCACAATTGTAATCTTGTGCATCAATCATAAACATACATATCCAAACACTTTTTCAACAAATAATGATGTTAGAGTGGATGAAGATTTGTGGAAAAGATTTAATGAAACCGTAATCAAGATCATCGATGCTTAACTATTCACCGAAGGATTAATTTACTGGGATAATCGAACATCTTTAGTTTTAAGTCTTTTGGATGTTTAAAATATTTTCTAGTACTTTTGTATTATGATTGATACCAAGTACTTTGTTTCTTAATGACCATTGTTTGTTTAAAGTTATCCGCATCACAATAATGTTTTATTGCATCTTAGTGTTACATATTATCGCATCACTATATATGTTCTACTACATCACGTTGATGTATCATATCGCTACGTCACAATAATACTTTAGTGCATTCTTCGTGTTATTATACTCCCATCACAATGTATAATGTAATGCATCACAATGTATAATCTCGCCTCACTATGTATATAATGGTGCATCACAATACACTATACAAAAAATGCTACACTTGGATAGTATTACTGCATCACTATATATGCATCACAGTGATATATCATATTGTTGCATCACAATAATACTTTAGTGCATTGTTGTGTTATTATACTCCCATCATAATGTATAATCTACTGCATCACTATGTATATTATTCTGCATCACAATACACCAAACAAAAAATGCTATAAATAGATAGTATTATAAAAGTGTTTTACAAGTGTTTAATGAAGTAAAAATATATATATATAAGTATTTAAAAAATAATAATTAATAGAAAAAAAATAGAAAATATTATAAAAGTGTTTAATGAAGTAAAAAATATATATAAAAGTATTTAAAAAAATAATAATAAATAGAAAAGAAATTAGAAAATATTATAAAAGTGCTTAATGAAGTAAAAATATATATAAAAAGTATTTAAAAAATAATAATAAATAGAAAAAAAAATTAGAAAATATTATAAAAGTGTTTAATGAAGTAAAAAAGAAATATAAAGGTACTTAAAAAATAATAATAAATGGAAAAAAAGATTTTAGAAAATATTATAAAAGTGTTTAATGAAGTAAAAAAATATATATAAAAAGTATTTAAAAATAATAATAAATAGAAAAAAAACACTTTGTGTGTGTGTGCACGCGCTTTCATTATTTTAAAAACATAACAAAATTTTGAGAGTGTGTTTGTTTGTGTCGAAATGACGAAACGATGGCGGAAAATCCGTACACCGAGTGTGTGTGTGAAAGTGTGTTATTTAGTGTGTGTACCTTTCGGGGTTTGCAGCAATGTAGGTGGTGATGGGATGGAATAGTGGTGATGGGATGAAATATTTTGCAGAGCACGCATATAGCTGTGACTCTCTCTTTATTTACCCAAACACCCCCTCTGCTTTGATTATAGTCTTTGTGTTCGTTTTTGTTTTTTTGTCTTTCTATAAAATGACTTGCACACAAGCCGATTTCGAGCCTATAAAAGCTCAAGTTTAGCTCGTTAAATTGTATTATATAGTTTCGAGTCTTGCACTTATACCTTAGCTCGCGACATATTTTACAAGTTGATGTTGTTGTTTCTGACAGTCGTCGTCTTATGATAAGTCTAACTAAATCAAATAAGCTTATTGTTGTTGTATATCTATACTAAACCCCGAAGTTAGGTATCTTGGGGGGCTCGACCTTTTTAGCCCATTCCCTGGTCCTCTTTTTGATACCGGCCTCCGAAGCCCAAATGGAAGGTATATGTGGTTTCTTTCTCATCAGGTGACCGGGTTTAGTTGGGTTTTGGTTTGCAGATTAAATTATCAGTTTGGTTTGTGCTATGTTTGATGAATTTTGAAATTCTCATTAGGTAATAAAACCAACCCCCTTTTTAATTTGTGTTTGTTTTACTACTAATTACTTTAATTTTTTCAGGAACCAAAGATAAGCGTGAATAAAGATTCATGATGGAGGAATGGAAGGTAACTATACGTAAGAATAGGTGAATCCCTGATGTCAACCAAATCCATACCCTTTTAGGGTCGATGTCAGTTATCTTTTTTTTATTTATATTGTTAATAAACTGAATTAGTTGTACACACACCTTGAAACTGCTTTTGGCAAGTGTCAGAAATCCGTTTGAGAAACAAACCTAATGGAAGGATCTACTCTAAATTTTATGACTTTTAATGCCTTTCGATATTTGTTGCTGTTATCATATTTGAACTTCATATCTTTGTTTATGAGGTTTTGAGACTCATGGATCATCCCACGGTTAGTGATATGACTTTTTGGGTGCACAAATTTACTTTCTAAACAAAAACTCGAGAATTGTTAAAGCTTATAGCCAACTAGCAAGAAATGATTAAATGAAAGGTACTCAATTAGTAAAACAATTTACACAACTATATAACATCTAAAAAATAACATGATAGTATTATAAAAGTTTTTTACAAGTGTTTAATGAAGTAAAAAATATATATATAAGTATTTAAAAAATAATAATTAATAGAAAAAAATATAAAATATTATAAAAGTGTTTAATGAAGTAAAAAATATATAAAAAGTATTTGAAAAATAATAATAAATAGAAAAAAAATTAGAAAATATTATAAAAGTGCTTAATGAAGTAAAAATATATATAAAAAGTATTTAAAAAATAATAATAAATAAAAAGCAATTATAAAATATTATAAAAGTGTTTAATGAAGTAAAAAGAAATATAAAAGTATTTAAAAAATAATAATAAATAGAAAAAAAGATTTTAGAAAATATTATAAAAGTGTTTAATGAAGTAAAAAAAATATAAAAAGTATTTAAAAAATAATAATAAATAGAAAAAAAAAACACACTTTGTGTGTTTTTAGTGTGTGTTTTCATTATTTAAAAAACATAACAAAATTTTGAGAGTGTGTTTGTTTGTGTCAAAATGACGAAACGATGCCGGAAAATCCGTACACCGAGTGTGTGTGTGGAAATGTGTTATTTAGTGTGTGTTTTTAGTGCGTGTTTTTAGTGTGTGTACCTTCTTACATTTCGGGGTTTGCAGCAGTGTGCTAGGTGGTGATGGGATGGAATAGTGTTGCCTTATGCAGAGCACACAGTTGTCACACTCTCTTTATTTACCCAAACACCCCCTCTGCTTTTATCTAATTTTATTATACTTCATTTTCTTTTTAGTGTTTGTTTCGTTTTCTAGTCTTTCTATAAAATTACTTGCACACAAAGTTATCATGGTAGCCAAGCTGATTTCGAGCCTATCAAAGCTCAAGTTTAGCTCGTTTAATTTTTATATCGTTTCGAGTCTTGCACTTATACCTTAGCTCGCGACATATTTTACAAGTTCTTGTGGTTGTTTCTCACAGTCGTCTTATGATAAGTCTAAATCAAATAAGCTTATTATTGTATATATCTATACTAAACCCCGAAGGTATCTTCGGGGGCTCGACCTTTTTAGCCCATTCCCTGGTCTTTTTTTTGATACCGGCCTCCGAAGCCCAAATGGAAGGTATATGTGCTTTTTTTAATAAGTAAAACTCATCTTCATCCTCATCATTTTCACCGCCATTTTCCCACATCTGCCTTAAACTCGATGGTTTCTTTCTCATCAGGTGACCAACTTTTAGGGTTTATTTGGGTTTTGGTTTGTAGATTAAATTATCAGTTTGGTTTGTGCTATGTTTGATGAAGAAATCATAAATTTCGTTTATTCTGCTGATAATTTTGAAATTCTCATTACCCCGTTTTTAATTATTGTGTTTGTTTTTACTAATTACTTTAATTTTTTCAGGAACCAAAGAATAAAGATTCATGATGGAGGAATGGAAGGTAACTATATGTAAGAATAGGTGCGTTTTTTTTTTTTTTTTTTTTTTTAAATTTTTAAAATTCGGTCTTATTCACAAATCCCTGATGTCAACCAAATCCATACCCTTTTAGGGTCGATGTCAGTTATCTTTTTTTTATTTATATTGTTAATAAACTGAATTAGTTGTACACACACCTTGAAACTGCTTTTGGCAAGTGTCAGAAATCCGTTTGAGAAACAAACCTAATGGAAGGATCTACTCTAAATTTTATGACTTTTAATGCCTTTCGATATTTGTTGCTGTTATCATATTTGAACTTCATATCTTTGTTTATGAGGTTTTGAGACTCATGGATCATCCCACGGTTAGTGATATATGACTTTTTGGGTGCAGAAATTTACTTTCTCAACAAAAAAAGACATTCCCAATGCCCTCGAGAATTGTTAAAGCTTATTATAGCCAACTAGCAAGAAATGATTAAATGAATGGTCTGATATTATGGAATTTTGGGTATTCGACTGTTCTTTTAATTCAGACGTTGCTTTCTAATAAGAGGTGGGTAACAGTATGTGGTCACGGTAGGCTATCACCCCGTGAACTGTGCAACATCAGAACAGCAAATCATGCTTTCCAATCATGTTGGTTTTGACATTCAATCAGTACCAGACCATTATCACTGACTCCTCTTATCCACACTAATCTTCTCACAGTAACTAGTTCATGTTTTTGCAAACCCGTTTTTCTGATTTGTGTTTGCTTCAGTTTTTGGGATCATCCATTTATAATTGTACTTTACCTCTCATCTAGATCAATCAGAAACCTTCGGGAGTGTTGCAGACACCTCTGCTGCAGAAATGCGCATCCTAGCCATTTGGCACGTGGCGGGGCAAGCTTCATAGGCTTGCAGCCAGGGCGGATATACTCAACCAATAGTTTGCATAGAACCACCAACATTTTTAGGTCGACCCGCCAACAACACCAGCCATTTGTTGCTTGGTACTTATGATGAGGCTGGTTGTACAATTGCACACATGGAGCGTTTGGGTGGTTTGAGCGTATCCATATCACATTTTAAATTGTTCAAATAACCTCCATGTTCTAGACGTTTTCTATTTACTTTTGAAACAGGTTGTGAACCAGTTAGACTTAAACTCAACATTTTGGTTTGAAGGATTGGCGCGTTTGATGAAAAAGCTTAAGAAGCATGGTTTTTTTTTTGGACTACAAAAGGGAACAGATGGGTAGCAGACTTATCTTTTTAAAAGGTTTGTTCTTATTTACTTTGTTGAATTTTTAGACCTCCACTTAATTTACGTTGGTATTAGGGATGTTTAGGGCTGCTTGGAAATTATTTTTCTGTCAAGTTTCAGCGGCATGGTATTGATAATAATTCCATGCATTGACAGGTGGAGATGATGTCTGCTTTGTTGCTGAAAGTAGATGGCTAGGAGTGGCTAATGAAGTTAGCCAACGGTCACCTGAAGGTATTCCACTATATACAAGAGGTTGTTTCATTTGCTGTTAAAATGGGTGTTTGGTTTGCTCTTTATTTGTGTAAATGACTAAGATGAGTAGTAGTTTGTACAGAGTCATAGGATTTCAATTAGTTTTCGGTTGGTACGTATCAGTTAGTTTGTAGTTGGGGTTGCTAACTAATAAATATGAAGAATCAAAAAACATTAACAAAGCATCATTTGACTTTGTCGAAAACTGCTGAGTTTACAAACGTAGGTCATGTGTTGAATTAAAGCAAAATGGTTTAGTACAATTGTTTTGAGGGTTTGAGGGATATGTGAGATGAGAGAGAAGCTAGCTAGAGGGATAATGAGGAGGGCAAGCTTTAAGCAACAAATTAATGAGTGGGAATTATATGGGTGAGCTTTAAAAAGCAATAAAATATAGGAAATAAAATGAATGCTGATAATTCAGAATGAAAGAATAGGGAACAGGGAATTACTAATTTGAATTACTTTTGTTTGGCTAACCAATCAAAGAGAGCATAAGTAGGTTATCGCTATGATTAATGATGATTTGAATTGGTATTTTCACGATTTTGCTACTGAGAATGGGATGAATACTATTGGTGTTGTTAAAGGTTGACAACGTGAATCAGTGGTAAGTTGAGTCTAGATGATTTAAATATTGTAGTCCTAAAAAACTGTTTTAGAGGTTGAGTTAGTTTACTAAGTGTTGTTTTCAATATTTTACTAAATTAAACAAGATGTCATGACATATATCAGGTTTTTTAATCTTATTGTCTATTTAAAATTTATAAATGTCTCAATTTAATTATTAATTACTATGTGTCACTTATCCCAATCAACATTATTAATTTGTAAAACTAAATGAAAGCTTAGATATTGAATAAAAGTTGTGTTTATAGAAATCGACAGCTCTCCGATTGTATATCTGCTTACTATGAACTTTAACAATTTTAGTTTAATATAAAATAATCCGATTCCGATTTCTGGAACATCTTTAATTCGGTGTTCATCTGTTTCAGGCAACTGCTATTGTGAAGGAACTAAAAGACTAGGAAGATGCAGTCATGAAAGCGGAAATTGGAAAAGAAAACACAAACGGGACTTTTAATCCTGATGAGCACATTGATGCCTACTTACCCGTAACAGTTAATGAGCAAAGGATCAGCAACCTGCTACAGTCGCTTCTTTTAGCACGAAGTATATGTGCTATGCCACTTAAAAGTTAATCCCAACTTCTGTTCTATAGGACTATTTTGCTTACATGGCGATTCACAGCGTCCCCAGAAACGAGTTTTGGGAAACGATCTTGCTTTTGTTTGTCCTCTCCGGAAGGAGATACAAGTTAGCTATTTAATCATTTCATTTTAACGGTGACAAGATGGGTGGTTTGGATAAACGATCAAAATGGGTTGGCACAACGGCTTGGGTGGACAAACAAATACTTCTTTGTTCCTTTTCCAGATTTTATTTTGCTAATTTTGTTGGGCATGTTTGCTTTTACCTGTGGTAAACTAGCGTAAACTTAAATTTAGAAAAAATAACAATACCGCTGCAACGCAGCGGGATATTATCCTTGTTAAGATATAAGTATACATAAGCCGATAACCAAATATATGCATACGATCTTTATGATTTACAACGAAGGCTCAAGCAAGTAAGATGTAATAGGCTGAAATGAGGTGGACTTGTAAAAGCATGTTAAATATGATTTTGAATGGAGTTTTTATAGCAAAACTTGAAGTTGCGACTGTCACCAAATAAGACAATTGAGATGATTTGGATATGTTAGGAGGAAAAAATATGTTAACGTCTGTTACGAGATACTGTTAATGTCAATTAAGATAGTGAAACCTCTAGTCAATGCCTTAAAGAAAAGGGAAATACCTAAACTAAAGTGGTACAATAGATTGAGAATTGATTTGAATCAGTTTCACTTTGTCTAAATACATGACTTCTACAAAACATGTGAATAACTATAACTAGGATAAAATTGACATTTCTAACATGAAATGTTTTACTTCTTGATTGAATTTGAAATACAAAAATATCTAAATAATTGCATTCTACAATTTCACAGAAGAAGATGGTTACACTGATAAGACCAAGAACTTCTACATTGCTAAACCTATCAAAAGCTTTTAATTTTCGCAACATCATATTTTTAATTCATGCATTAGTATCATCAAACTATTCTTAAAACTTGCTTAAACGTCAAATTTTCTACTAAAGCTTTTGAAAGAAAAAAGTATGTTAGAATATAGCTAGAAGCATTACTTACAAAATTCATGCTTCAACCGGTTAAAGAATTATAAGCTTTTGAGTAAATTTATATGAAAAGATATATCTTGAATGGTAGAAAGACATTAGTCCAATGGTTGGAGCATTTGTGCTTGAGTCAATAGACTCAGGTTCAAGTCTCATCTTTGGCATTTGCTTCAGATATGTACCCGCCTCCGCAAAACCTATGGGCACACTAGAGAGACTTTGTGGAATAAGAGCTCAGGGATCCGAGTCTTGGCTCGTGCTCACTCCAGTTGGTGCCCCACTAGGCTAGGAGGGTTGCCGGAGCTATTCCTTGTGGGGTAGACAATGGCTGGTGCCAAAAGGCACCCGAGGTCAAGGTATTCCCGCCAATCTACACTTTTTTTAAAAAATAATAATAATGCACTGCAACAACGTGTTAAAATGGTACCAAAACACACAAGTACTAATCACCCACCCAACCACCCCTTGGTGATACTTTTATTATAACAATAAACACTGAAGATAAGTCCCCAATCGGATGCTTACCAAATACAATACAACCACAAAACTGTTATCCCTCTACAAAGGTGTAACAGCTATACAATACCCACACTCTAAACCACAAAACCAAAACCAATACAAGATCAAGACGATCTAAACTAAACAACCCAGAAAACCAAGAAACTATAACTGCTTTTGTAGGTGAGAAACTTGAGAGAGAAAACCAATAATGAAACCCTAGCAGAGACTTCACTTTATATAGCCAAGATATTTTACTTTCACACCCTGCACAATAAGAAACTTAACAAACACAAACCAAACCTTAGAAGTTAGAAAACATTACTAATAATATTTACCAAACAAACCCTGAAGCTTCATAAGTTTGATAAAAACTATTTTATATTTTCCAACATCCCCCCTCAAACTGATGAAGCAAACAAATTTTCCATTCCAAGTTTCTTAACCATAAGCGCATGTTGAGCGGTTCAAGTGCTTTGGTTAGCACATCGCTAGTTTGATTTTAGAGTCAACCTTACGGTTTGAATCAATCCGGATGCAACCTTTTCTCTTATAAGATGCACATCAATATCAAAATGTTTAGTTTTTCATGCATAACAGAGTTTGCGACAATCTACATAGTCGCTTTGTTGTCACAACACAACATAACAGTAACAAATTTTACGTGACTTCAAGATCTTTTAAGATCTTAAGTACCCACATGATCTCACAAGTAATAGATGCCATAGACCTGTATTCAGCTTCAGCTGAAGATCTAGACAAAGTATTTTGCTTTTTACTCTTCCATGAAACAATGTTACCATTAACAAAAACACAAAACCCTGAAACAGATTTTCTAGTAACAGGACATTTAGCCCAATCAGCATCAGAAAATGCCATAATATTGAACTTCTCACTCTTCTTAAAACTTATTCCATTTCCTGGAGCAAGCTTAAGATACCTTAAAACTCTTAACCCAATATTAAAATGAGACTGTAATGGAGCATGCATAAACTGACTCAAACAATGAACATCATAAGCAATATCAGGTCTAGTCATAGTATGATACATAAGCTTTCCCACAAGTTTCTGATAACTGGTAACATTTTTTAACAACTTATCATTTTCTGACTCCTTAAAATTCAACACAGCATTCTCAGGTAGAGGAGTCATAACAGATCTACAAGCAAGTAACCCATACTCATGTAAAAGTTCCAAACAATATTTTCTTTGATTTAAGCACAAACCAGTTTTAGTTTTTAAAACTTCAATACCCAAGAAATATTTTAACTCACCAAGATCTTTAATCTTGAATTTATTGTTAAAAAACTTCTTAAATCTTTCAATCTCAACTTCACTATTTCCACAAATGACCATATCATCAACATATACAAGAAGAAACATTATTGTATCCCTTTTTCTTTATAAACAAAGAATGATCATTTTAGATAGTTCAAAACCATCTTCAAACAATGCTTCGACGGTTTATGATTCCCTTTGTCTAGGAGCTTGTTTTAAACCATATAAAGATTTTTCAATTTGCACACCTTAGTACTACCTTCTTTACAATAACTCGGAGGAGGAAGCATGTAAACATCCTCATGCGAGATCACCATAAAGAAAAGCATTATTAACATCTAACTTAAACAACTTCCGGTCATCTTGAGCAAGAAGACTTATAAGACATCTAACGTACTCATTTTAACAACAGATGAAAGTCTCATCATAATCAAGACCTTCTTTTGAGTACAGCCTTTAGCTACTAACCTAGCTTTATATCTATCAATTTCACCATTAGCTTTATATTTAATTTTAAAGACCCATTTAGAAGCAATAGGAGTTCTACCAAAAGGAAGATCAACTTCGGACCAAGTATCATTCTCATATAAAGCATGCATTTCATCATTCATAGCACCTCTCCAATTAACATCTTTAGAAGCCTCATAATAAGAAGTAGGCTCACTAGACTTGTTCAGATTAGACACAAAACAATAGTTATCAGAACTAAGCAAACAATGATTAGCATATTTGCCTATACCATATCTGACTTTATCATCAAGAACATAATCATTCAATTTAGCAGGCAACTTAGAGGCTCTAGAAGACCTTCTACTGGTACCTTCCTCTGTTAAATTTTGAAAAACATTTTGGGACCTAGACTCATCTGAATTCTCGAAATAGTTTCCCTCAGACTCATAATTTTCATCTAAAGGAGTTGCAGTCACTTCCAGATTTGGTTGCTGTGAACTAACAGGACTTGGTATCTGTCCTGGACTCTTATCCTGTTCACTGCTCACAACCATACCAAGTCTAGAAGGACTATCTTCTCTACCAACAGATGCATACTCTCTATTCACATTTTCTAAATTTGCATCATTGGGAATGGGACCAGGAGTTTTGGTTTTTGACTCAGACTCATTACTATCAAAAAAGTTTAAGTGTGTAATCTCAGAAACAGGTTCTGAAATTACACTCTGACTCATCCTCAAAGGAAAAATAGTTTCGTAAAACTTTACATCCCTTGAATAAAGAATAGACCTGTTTTCAAGACTCAAAAGTTTATAAGCTTTTTTACCACTAGCATAACCAATCAGAATACATTTTTCAGATTTTTCATTAAACTTGTCAGACTCTTTTAAAATAGAAGCAAAACACAGACACCCAAAACTCCTAAGATGAGACATACTAGGTTCCTACCATACACAAGAGAAAGGAGATTTCCCATTTAACACGAGAGGAAGGCAACTGTTAATCAAATAAGTAGCAGTTAAAACACATTCGGACCAAAACTCAAGAGGAATTCCCCCCTGAAACATAAGACTTCTAGCAACATTTAATAGATGTCTATGTTTCCTTTCAGCAATACCATTCTGTTGTAGTGTATATGCACAACTAGTTTGATGAAGAATACCTTTATTATTAAAAAAACTCATTCATTTTATTATTAATAAACTCAGTACCATTATCAGACCTAACAACCTTGATTCTTTTTTCAAACTAAGTAAAAACCATATTATAAAAAGAAACAAACATGTCAAACACTTCATCTTTTCTCTTCAACATATACACCCAAACAGATCTAGTAAAGTCATCCACAATAGTCAAGAAATACTTATACCCATCCCTGCTAACCACTTTGTAAGGACCCCAAACATCCAAATGAATGAGTTCCCCAAAAACAACAGACTTATGTTCACTTATAGGAAAAGGATCTCTTGTTTGTTTCGCCTTATGACAAACCTCACAAGGACCATTATGATCAATATTAGACAATTTCAAAGATCCTTTAAGTAATTTCAAAACACAGCTAGCAGGATGACCCAACCTATTATGCCGACTTCTTTAGTAACAAAACAAGACAAAACTCACTATTAACAACATGAGAAGACACATCGGCGGGCTTATCAAACAAATATAAACCACCATATTCACTACCGGTCCCAAAGCACTATCTGGCGATTCAAATCTGAATATAACACTTAGTTTCATCAAAACCAACTCTAAGCTTACTATCTTTAATAAGCTTATTAACATACATCAAACTAACACAATACTCGGGAACAACCAAAACATCAAACAAAACAACACTATTATTCAATTTGATTCCCAACATGAGTAACTTTAGCTAAGGTGCCATTTGGGTGACCAATGATAATTTTAAATCGAAATATCAATCACATTAAACATATTTTTAGCGTAATTAGTTAAGTGTTGATTTGCTCCGAATCAATGATCCAACCCGGATGATAAGCGACACCATTAACTTTTAAGTTGGCACAAAAAACTTATAGAAATGATCATTAAAAACACATTTCCATTAAAAAGGAACATGAGGCACTACCGCCATGTTGGATGACGAAATTCGTGTTTTTCATTTATAAGACTCATAAGCTTCATAACTGTTCATTACTTAAAGACAAATTGCCAACAATGAGACTTAGCCATATTATTCACATTAGAAGTTCCTTTAAGATCATTGGTTTTATTAAAAGCTTTGCGGGTTTAAGATTAGGATTCTTTTAAAACCAGGAGGATACCCAATGATCTCAAAACACCTCTCAACAGTATGCCCTTTTAACCCACAATGTGTGCACAACAAATTATCATAATTTCCTCTGTTATTATTACCACTGTTATTATTACCACTGTTTCTTTTCCAATTAGCATTTTTATTATCAAAATTTCTAGACACAAAAGCATAAACCTGAGACTTCTCAGATTTCACAGTAGTAGTAGGAATCCCTCTATGAGACTCCTCCCTAGAAATAATAAAAAAGGCATCCTTAACCTCAGGTAAGATTTCCCTAGTTAAAAGACTACTTCTTATAGGCTGGTAAATGTCATCAAGACCCATAAGAAACTGCATTAATTTCAACAACTTGCTATGATCACTCAATTCTTGTCTAGCCTCACAAGTGCAATCAGGCAACTTGGTCAGAATATCAAATTCTCTCCATAGATAATTTAGCTTATGATAATACTCAGATACAGGCAAACCACCCTGCTTAAAACTATTAATCTTTTGAAGCAAATTAAACACAACAGACCCATCAATCCTATCATAGGTATCTTTTAAATCTTTCCAAACAACAGAAGCATTATCAGAAAACACATGACCAAGATAAAAATCTTGAGATAGAGATGTTAATAACCAATTTAACACAACAACATTACATTTATCCCATTGGGCTTCCAATAGGGGACTAGCAGCATAAGCAACCCTAGTGCATGTACCATCCAAAAAACCCATTTTATTTTTAATCTGAATAGCCAACTTTATAGAACTAGCCCATATTCGATAATTTTCAACCCCAGTTAGTTTAAGAGTAACAATGATGGAGATGCAGAGGGTTACTCTGATCTAAACTACTGATCATAATAGCCATAATACCAACACAAAGAAATAATAAGAACCAAACAAGAAACAGTCAAATAAACTAAAACAAACTAAACAAACCAGACAAACAACATATAACAACCAACAATCAAACCAATCAAACTCAACTTCCAAGACTGACCAAATCCTATCCACCAGCGACTTAGACACAACAATGAAAAAACTAAAAAACCCTAAAACTATGAACTCACACCCAAGACTAACTTGGATAAAGCCCAGAGGACTGAGGTTGGCCAGAGCAGGTATTCGTACCACTCACGGTGGCAGATCAAGATGTTAACCAACCTGTTTGCACCCCCTAGACTCTAAACCAGTTAATTTTAAAAGAAGAAGATTCACTTACAGTGCTAATAAGAATACACAGCGAAACTAACCAAGAACCAGGCCAAGAACACCCCAGATCACAAGATCTCCAAGAATCCCCAAATCAGAAATTTAGGGTTTCAAGAAAATCAACCAAGAATCACTAATTAGCACGAGAATATCCCTCCAAACAACTTTAATTTCTCAGAAACAAACCGGAATAAAAAACCCCCAAATTCTAGGGTTTCAAGAAAAAACCCTAAAATTCAATCAATCCAAGAATCTCCAATTAAGTCGTCAAGAACCACAAGAAACCAATCGAATCAACAGATCAGAACCTAGGGCTCTGATACCATGTTAAATTGGTACCAAAACACACAAGTTCTAATCACCCAACCAACCACCCATTGGTGATACTTTTATTATAACAATAAACACTGAAGATAAGTCCCCAATCGGATGCTTACCAAGTACAATACAACCACAAAACTGTTATCCCTCTACAAAGGTGTAATAGCAATACAATACCCACACTCTAAACCACAAAACCAAAACCAATACAAGATCAAGACGATCTAAACTAAACAACCCGAAAACCAAGAAACTATAATCGCTTTTGTAGGTGAGAAACTTGAGAGAAAACCAATAATGAAACCCTAGCGAGACTTCACTTTATATAGCCAAGATATTTTACTTTCACACCCTGCACAATAAGAAACTTAACAAACACAAACCAAACCTTAGAAGTTAGAAAACATTACTAATAATATTTACCAAACAAACCCTGAAGCTTCATAAGTTTGATAAAAACTATTTTATATTTTCCAACACAACGACACAATAATTCCTTATAGTTTTCTATTATCTTCAGCGATTAGCGCCTTACAATTAATGGCCGGTTTCATTTTAATCAAGTGTAAGAAACACAAATAATTGGTGAAAGAGTGTTGTTTACACTTTTGAGAGCCAATATGCCTTTGAATCAGAGTGAGATGTGTTTGCAAGTTGCACCTTATGCAATCAAATGTGTAACATCTGGAATGGCAAAGAAAAATATTAAAGCTCTATTTAAGGTCATCGTTACTTGTTAGTATATAAATACACATTAAATAAATATCCGCATAAAGCAACCGTGTATAATGACAAATAATTATAGTTGTGAAATCGTATGCAAGACTTAACGGTTCAATCACTACAAAAAATACCTCTATTCTTCACACTTATTTTGCTACGGTATGTTCAAGTGTGGACATTTTTTTATAGACAATAATTTTGCTATATTAGTATGTGTCACAAATATTTTAAAAGTTAATCCACATATATAAGTGTGTACAATTACAATAAAGCTACACTTATATGTGTAGCAAATGTTTCCACACTTTTTATTATAAACATTTTTTTCAATTTTGCCACACTTTTATGTGTGGACATTCAAAAAAAATTTCCACACTTTTAATTATAGAAATTTGGATAATATCTCCACACTTATATATGTAAAAAAATTTGTTACACCCATTATTACCATACATGAGAAATTGTGGAATCAATAATTTTACACACTTTTAACTGTGGCTATTTGGCCTTTAAAATGTGAAGAATGCAACTAGTTTTTTTGTAGTGAATCTGTATTCATTGCGAGAAAAAAAAAGTTTACGTGTTAAAAACAAAAAATAAATAAAGTCTAAGGATTAAACAATACTTATCATATTAATTTGGCAGAGCCATATACGAGGGTGTGCGAGGTATGCAATCGCATTGGACCTCGAAATTTTAAGGGCCTCAAAATTTAAACCTACTTGTATATGTGAGGCCTTAAAATTTACTTTTGTCAAAACTTTTAATGACATAAGATTTCATATTATGTAAATTTGTTTACAGCTGAAGCTAGAATGTTAGACCATGCGTAATGCATCGGTCATGAAGTCGGTAATCATTCAACCTGGCAAAGATAAGACGCATTCTTGCCATTACGAAGACCTCGGGTAGACGCGTCTTGGAGGCACAAAATGAAGAACTCGGTCGACTTCAAGACTAAGTCGTTGAAGAGTTGTGTATGACCAAAAGTAGTAGAGATGAGTCCATATATAAAACCATGCATGCATATGATGTTTAGGATTTGCAACATAAAACTCAAGCAAATAGGATTTTAGTGGCTAAAAACTGAGTAGCTAAGATTTACTTTTGATAAAAACTTGTTATACATATGTGTAAGCTTTTTTCGCTTACAAACAAGGGATAAAGGGTTCAATCTCGCTAGATGTGTATATTTGGGGTTGGTTAATTCAGGGCCGAAAACGATTCTGAGATTAATCCAACAAAATTGCGTATATTTGAGTCAAAAAGACTAATCTTTCTCGTGTAACCTGATGAGGAAAAAACTTCATCTACTAAAGTAGTATAGATGCTTATGTGTTTATAAATATCAAAAATATTTATGCATATTACATACTAGCATTGATAACAAGAGAATAAATTTATTTTGCTCCATTGTGCCGTTGAACCAGCAGAATGAGCTAGTTGTACCTCATAAAAAAAATGTGTAACATCAACTGTAAAATAGTAAAGGATAATAAAAGACTTGTTAAAAGTATTTTACTAGTGGTTTGGAAAATAAAATAGACGCTCGTTTCCTTTTGGTCTCCTATTCATTTTTGGTATTTATGACATTTAACTTATTAGAGCAACTTTTCATTGGTTCAAATGTGGATGTGTGTGGAGAGGGTTTTTCGTGGGCATTAGCTATTTTTTGTCCTAATTTATTAGAGTGCTTGTAATGAATATTGGTGTGTTGTTAGTCATTTGAAAACTTTTATAAATCTTGCCCAATTACCTCCACATGGACATCTTCCAGTGGAATTGATTTCTCATGCTATCATTTAACACACATTTTTGCAGGTGTCTATTTTTCAATCTTCATTTATCATACAAGAATGTTTTTGGTACTAGTATTAACTGCAACAACTTATAGCTAGCATGCATGACTATACCTTTACACTCTACATATGCTACGAGCATAACATTTTAAATTGTTAAGTTACGGGTTTTGGCCCTACAATAGATGAGTACTTTACGAAATATATCGTTTTGGTACGTGAACTAATTTTCGTTCCATTTTTTGTTGTCTACTTTTATGTTTTGTATTATTTTGCACGGCTAAACTTGTTTTACCGAAATCATAATCACTATTACCACGTGTGCACGCCACGTCAGATTTCCACTAACAAAAATAAGTTAAATAATAGGGTTTTGGCCGCTAAATAGCTACGTACTTTTTCAAATGTACCGTTTTGGTACGTGTATAAGTTTTTTGTCCGTTTTATCGTTTTCGTCCGTTTTCTTACGTTTTACCGTTTTATCGTTTTTGTTCGTTTTATACGTTTCGTGCCTTTTATACATTTTTCTTACGATTTCAAACGGTTTACCCCATTTTATACGTTTTCTTATGTTATTACCGTTTTATCGTTTCGTCCGTTTTTACATTTTGTCGATTTTTCGTTTTATCTGCATTTCTTTACGTTTTTATGTTTTCGTTTATTTTTTACGTTTTCGTCCATTTTTGACGTATTCGTCTGTTTTTTTTTTGTTCTTGTGTCTTTTTTTATGTTTTCATCCGTTTTTTTACGTAAAAAAACAGACGAAACTAAAGAAAAGGGACAAAAACGTAAAGATACGGACGCAAACGTAAAATAACAGAGGTAAACGTAAAAAACATACGAAAACATAAAAAACAGACGAAAACGTAAAGAAACTGATGAAAACTTTAAAAAAAAGCGAAAACAAAAAAACGGGATGAAAACGTTAAAAAACAGACGAAAATGAAAAAAACGGACGAAAACGTAAAAAAAACAGGCGTAAACGAAAAAAAATGATGAAAACGTAACGAAACGGACAAAAAGGTAAAAAACGGACGAAAACGTAAAAAAACGGACGAAAACGTAAAAAAACGGACGAAAACATAAAGAAACGGATGAACACTTAAAAAAATAGACGAAAACGACAAGGGACAGTAGATGCAATTTGGGGCAAAGAAGAAGGACGATCTATGTAATTTACTCAAAAAATATGCCACATAGGCATTGTTGCCGGCTTTATACATTCCCAACCGGTTGCCTGTAAACATGCGTGCAAAATGGAACAAAACATAAAAGTACGCAACATAAAATGGAACGGGAATTAGTTCACGTACCAAAACAGTACATTTCGTAAAGTACACGTCTATTATACGGCCAAAACCCTTAAGTTAATGGCATTTCTTATACTATACTTTTCTTGTCATTTTCATATTATGGCTATATGTTCAAGTTCTTTTATATGAGCTATTCTTTCAAAGATTCGTCCTTATACAAATCAATAGGATTTTTTATATGAGCAATAGGATTTTTTTTTTTTTTTTTTTTTTTTTTTTTTTATCATCATATTGAACAAACATTTGCATATACAAATCAATGAAGATATGAAAAAAGATAAGTATAGGAAACATTTTATTTTAATAATCAACAAAATCGCACAAACTTTTATTTTATTTTCTTTTATTTTACTCCTTAAATGCTACTCAAGAACACAACTTTTTATTTTTTCTTTTTATTTTCTTTCTTAACTCAAACTCGAGAACACACTGACCTCGCTTAGTTATTTCACGTAAGAGCTAGGGCTGCAATTGAGTCAAGCCGAGTTCGAGCTTGACAGAGCTTGAGCTCGGTTCAAAAGTTATAAGATATGCTTGAGCTTGACTTGATAGCTTGACGAACTTGAATTATCCAAACTTGAGCTCTGCTCGAGTAAGGCTTGAGCTCGGCTTGAAAAGCTGAATTTATATAAAATCATTAAATTAAATAGCCAAAATCATCAATAAATTCGGAAAAACACGTGATGAACTCAAGAGCAAAAAGTTTATCTTTATATATAATAAATGAAAAGTTTTTTGAATGCCATAAGCCCTACTTCTGACATCATATATTGACGTCACTAATCCACCTGTCAACATTTCTAACTGCCTTTTCGCTACTTATCGTTTATCCCAACCTTTTCTACTTTTACCCTTTGCAATTTTTTTCGAAAAAAAATTCTCGTGCAAATATAAGTAACTACTATATGAATTTGAGCATCAGTCATCAAGTGATTAAGGTAATAATCTGTTTGTATTAATTTTTTTATACCAAATTCATATTTGGGGGGTTTTCATCATAATGATTTGTATTAGGGGTTTGGTTTTAATGATTATTTTAGGGGTTTTGTTAATTTGAATCTTCATTTTTTGCAGTTTATGATTGTGTGATTTTAATTTGTGTTTGTTAGGTTCCCATTTATGTAACACAAGCATCAATATGAAGAAATAAGGTAAAGAGATGATCGGTTGAACAAAGCACACACACACACACATGATATAGAGAAAGTTTATGCTTAGGATATATGTGAAATGAACAACCAACTCCCAAATGGGAATTTACAAGTCTATTTATAGGAGAGGGAGCTAGGGCAACACTCCTAGTCCCTTCCTTTCCTTATTGGGCTTTGGCATAGGCTCATGGGCTTTCTACATGAGCCTAGCCTTAATTACTAACTTAAAATCCTTAATTAAGCTAACTATTACATATTAATTACTAACACTTGTAATCTATTTTAGGAGTGATTCCAACAATCTCCCCCTAAGTGTTGGTGATTAATGATTGAAGTGAGAAACGTTGTAGGTGCTGATGTAATAGTAGCTTTGACGTCTTCTGACATTCTTCTTTCTTGTGAAAAGAAGTGCCTTGATTCGAACAATCTCCCCAGTGTAGGGAAATTGTTTCCTTTGAAGCATTCTGCTTTGACTTCATTGATTACTTTGTTCTTTGATCTTTGTTCTTTGTGGTGGTAGTGATAGTATGTTGTGGTTATCTGCGTCAGGTTCGCTTCGTTGCTCCAGTGTCTCCACGTCTTTCTTCGACATGCTCACACGCTCTTTAACGTTGAATTTCGATCGATGTAGTTCTCTTAGTCTTTAAACTTTGTATATTCTTTGACTTTTACGAAGAATCATTCTGACTTTGTGTTGCCTTTTGAGAGAACTTCAATTAGTGTTGTTGTTGGTATGAGCATGTGAAGAATCGCACGATCTTTTCCTCCCGCGAGCATTCATAAGAAGAAAACATAAAACATGGGTTAGAAATAATCCGGTAGCACAAGTTTGAACTTCGAGTGTGTTAATGAATAGTGTTAAAACACGTCTCTAATTCTCATAAAGGTTGTTCCCGAACTGAGTCCCACAAGTGAGATAACGCGATGTACCAAGTACATCTACAGCTCGATGATAGTCGAGGTACACCAAGCATCACCCCACGATCGTAGACCGTTTGAGACAAACTAAGCGTAACCCACAAGGAGTTACCGAAGTGACCTTTGTCGTGGTCGTTTGATGTTGACCGGCGGAGTTTCCATTTAATCATCGAGGATCACGGTTGTGAACCCCTCATAAATGTTCTCGACAGATTGCTAAAATCTGTGTAGGACTCAAAAATTATATCACTTGCGTCCTTATTGTTGAACGACAAGTGATGAAATGTCAAGTGTTCCTAAGAGATCTTTTGATGAATCTCGTGGCTCTAGACTCAATAGTTCGCTTTAGTTTTTCCTGAGCGGAGACTAGGGAGAGGGTCTCCTTCTTCAATACCAGCTATCTCTAAGAGAAAGCCGATAGTTTACGTAGGGTTCCCTGTGAGAATGAAACAAGCTTCTGATGAGAGAAACTTGAGTGGCTAAGAAGGTTTAGTGCATGCGTCACTGGGTCCATGACGAATTTTAATCTTCAATACCGGTGTCAACTAGTGACAACCAGTAGCATATGTATTGAACCCGGTGTCTGCCCTAAGTTGAATAATCTGGAGGGCTATTTCTTTTCACCCTTTTCTTTACATTTCTTTTTAATTCTTCAACTGATTCTTTCTCTGATTCTCATTTTCTCCTTTTTATAATCATTCCTAAGGACTTCTAATTCTAACTATTGGTGGTGTCCTTGGGTAGATTCCTCCGACTCTGGCGGATCATAGGACGGTTATTCCTAACCTTAGTCACCTTATAACTCCATGACTAACCTATGTTGCCATTAAAACCATTTTCACGAAAATCTCTCAAAGTGGTTATGAGTAAAAAACATTTTGTACCACTATGAGAGTTTTGTATTTTGCAGAAATACTCCCCCTCCACACGTGCTTAAGTGTTTTGACTGAAATCTGCACGGTGAGAGAAGAGCGCGCACTTTTTGAATTGATCGACTCGAGATAGACAATTCCTTGCGAGACACGATTACGTTGAATAGTTAAAGAGATGTATTGTCAGCTTTTAGGTGACAACTACCTCTAATAACTACCTTGAAGATGTGGACAAACCTCAAAAGGTTTGTCAAACCCGTCAAAGTTCATGTCTATCAAGAGTTTCTCGAATGGTACAATCTACTCGGATAAGTCTTGTAAGACTAATCTTTTCGATGTATGACATTTTAGTTCTTGTCAATTCAAGGGTTAAGTCTTATTCGCACTGAGATTCAGTAGCAATTCACAACATATTTCTTATCACAAAATTTTCTCCCCTCAAAATGGCATATAAATATGTTATTTTTGATGAAATGTTTATATCAAATATGACCATTTTGAGTTTTGTGGGAAGATTTCCACGAAGAACTGTTTTGTGAACAAAGTGTTTTGGCAAATACTCCCCCTCAACAAGCGATATAAACTTTTGAGGTTTTGAAAATCATAAGGGGACGTACTTTTTCTTTTGAGCAAAACTTTGAAAAATGAAAGTTTTGATAAGTTTTACTCAAAAGTAAGAAGCTTTCGCTCTTTTTATAGGATTGTGGCACTGATGCGTACCACAAGGTCCTTTCATTACAAGTACGGGTTGTACACTGTTATGTGTGCACAAGCCATTGTCATATATAAATCAAACATCCAAATATTGTGAGGAAACAAATCAAGGTGATTAAGGAGTACTAGGAAGTCCGTCAATGATTTCAGGAATGCGTTCTGGACGTTGGTATCCTGTGAGAGATATGTTGGGTCGCCCATCGACGAAACTCTCCAGTGTTTTGATATGATCCCTTCTAAACAACCGTTCATCAATCCTCGTGATGATTTTCCTAACATCCCTTCTATCCCTTGAATTCCATCTCTTCTTCGACCCAATACCGTCATGTATCTCTTTCAACCTGTATGCAAGCCCGTCCCTAACCTTCTTCAACGTATGATCCCCAAACTTATTAAGCTCTTTGCACGCCATGAAGCAATTATGATGTAGTTCACTGCGGTAGACTACACCAAACGGTTTCCGGATAATGGTGTACTGAGCAAGTTGGTTTATATCGGGAAGATCGAGCTGTGGTTTTGTGAGATTAACCCGTTTCTGATAAGATTCGACGGCAAGTTGGATATCTTCTACACGCTCTTGTATGACAATGCTTCGGATAAATATCAACAATGACTTGATGTACTGAAGCTGGATGTTCGTTGAGAAGTGTCGCATTCTTCCTTGTACCTTGGCCAGATACAGATCTTCAATATCGTTTAGCGATAATCTTGGGAAATCCGCGTCAGAGAATTAATATTCCTCTTCATCTTGTCGTTTGACCACTCTTTTCTTTAGGAATGTGTAGTCCCATTTTGACGACAGGGTGACATGCTGAATTGCAACGATCTGTTTGTCACTGAACACTTCCTTCTTTGATGTAAGCACTTGGCAGCTTCTGTAGTAGATTCTTTTGCGTTCAGGCCAGTGATGAATCACATACAGAGCATCGAGGTCATATTTCTCCACTTTGTTGACAAACATTTTCGTGCCTTCTTCCTCGATGGCTATATTGTTAGAGTATATAGCTGCTGGGAATGGGAAGGTCAGTGATGTAGCGTATTTCCTTGTCACATCGCTACCGTGTAGAAGAAACTCGAAGTCATTGTTGAAGAAGTAACGGTATGGAATCTTGGGTTGATCCGGTCGGCCAATTGTCGGTAGAGGTTTGGTCCAATCAGTGTAATATGGAGCCCTGTCTTGTCTTGTGAAGTCGATGTTAGCTTCGGGGTTGAGTCAATCGATGTTGTTTGACATGGCTCGTGCAATGTTGTCAAGATACTTTTCAACCTTAGTCTCCACTATCTGGAATGGATCTGTTGTACTACAACCATCACCTCTTAGTTTTCTTAGTAAATCATCCATAAACTCTTCATGTTCTAAAATAGTTTCAGTATCACCCATCGTATGTAACCGATTCGATCTAGAACTACCAGCTACTTGTTCATTTACAGGGGTGTTCTTTCTTTTTGGTTGTGTTTTAGCTTCTGATTTTATTTTCCTTTGTTTTCTAACCTCTTCTTCCCCCACACTAAGGTAATCAACAGACCTATCTGAATATTCGCTTTCACTATCAGAATACATGTTGTAATCACAGCCATCATCTGTGTGATTAGTGTTGTGAGTCCTAAAGTGAATTTTAGTTTCACTATTACTATCACTGTCACTGTCATCAGTTAATGATGGGTTAGCATTCTCTTCAATTACTATCCCGTTACCCCTTGGTCGAGATTTTCTTTTACGCCTAGGGTTAGATTCTTGAAGCATAATTCCTTTACCCTTATAAACTGATGTTCTTACTATAACCTCTGCATCCACGTTAGCCTCTTCTGTACCCTCTCCAGCATCTACAACAAACTCTTGTGCACCAACCCCATCATCTGCAACAAACTATTCTACACCTAAACCTGCAAAACCACCATCGACAACACCAACCACTGCAACACCCAAGTCTTCTACACCTAAGCCTGCAACTCCCACATCTGCCATACCATTAGTAACCATCCCCTCATCTGCCACAACATCACTAACCATAGCCTCATCTGCCACACCATCAGTTGCAATATCATTATCTACAACAACATCATCAACCAGTACCTTAGCTGTCATCCTGTATATAAAAAAATTGTATTAAAAACCCAATAATATCAAACAAACCCTAAATCTCAAAAAGAATGCATAATAAAATGTTATTTGTTGATATATATAGTAAAAAGGACATCATAAATTATGTTACATACCTTTTGCACCATATTCCTTCTAAAACGACACTCAATTTGGTTGTTTTCAATAAGAACAAATTAGGGTTTATTAAATATGTAAGTCAGTGGTGGAAAGTGATTGAAGAAAGTGATATTATAAAGTGAAAGAATAATTGTACCTGAAACAAGTTAATGGAAGGAGTATGTGGATGATGGATTGTGTTAAGCGTGTGTTTTTGCTTATGTGTTTACAGGGTGGACTAAACAAATAAAAAGAAAATAAACAAATAGTCAAAGCATACATGGAAGTAACTGAATTCAATAGTTGAGTATATGGAAGTACAAAAAAATAGTTGGCTACACAGATCTACAAAAAGTGACAAGTTGGATACATTTTTGTGTAATTAGCCCAATAATTTATCCTAAGAAGATGAGATGGACTACAAGGTTTAAGATAGCGAAAGGGGTCGCAAGAGGGCTTGCATGGTTGCATCACAACAATATTTGAAGGTACCCATCTTAGAATTAGCTCAAAATGCATCTTACTAGATGATGATTTTGAGCCCAAGATATCGACATTTGGCAACGCAAAGATGGTGAATGCTTGTGGAACCTTTGCGAGTAGTAGCAATTCTGTGATTGCTAATTTGAGTCATTACAAAGATAATGTTTATAGTGTTGGGATATTGTTGCTTGAGTTAATTGGTTACAGGCAGAGAACCATCTACTTGGATCAACTCCCTGGCCGATCGTAGTAGGGAAGCACATATGCATGATGAAATTTTAATGGGGGCAAGGATTCGATGATGAAATACGAGAAACACTAAACATAGCAGAAAAGTGTGTTCAAGTACAAACAGATGGGGAAATAAGCATGCTTCAAGTCTATCAAGCAATGTGTGCCATAGGGATATCAAACAACAAAATTTCAGTTGATTTAGGTATGAATATAGAAGATAACTAAGAATATGTGTAGCATCACGCAATAAGTCCAAATTGTTGCCCTTAAAGAATCAAAATAAACATGTGTCCACCAGATATACGCATAGGGGTGTTTGGCATTGCATAATAATAGCGATACATGATTAAGGGGGTGTTTGGGGTTGCTTTGATTTATATTGTTTACTACTTTTTGCAATTTAACACAGCGTTAAGTAGTTTTAAGGGGTTTTAGGATTGCTTATATTATTAACTGGGAGCAAATAAGCTTTTTTGAATAAGCAAATTGGAGGTGCCTATTCTAAGCAATAAACACATAAGCAGTTTTAATAAGAAAACCATCTAATGTTTGTGTATAGTGAAAAGGATTATGATTCTTTAATTTGCTAGAGGTCAAATTATCAGTTTTAGCTAATTTAGCGGGCTTATTAGGTTTGTACCTTTGTAAAAGCTCATAACCTCACTTTTTCCAGCTTATGGGCTTATCAACTTTAGCACATGAGCTTCTGGCTTATTTAAGGTCATAAGCTCATGTCGAAAAAATGTGCTAATGAGCTTTTCCGGTTACATAAGTGCTTTGCTACACAAACATCCCTAATTGTGTGGGATTAGTTTGTGAAGCAGTGAGTCATTTTCAAACGGTTTTACCAAAAGTAGTTCACCACCTGCTGTTTTTAAACTTGGGTCTTATCTCTGGAAAAAAGGCAGATATTTACTTATTCTTAACCGTTTATGAAACACTATTTTCTGAGTTTGCGTTTTGCAAACGAAGTAATCACTTAGAAAACGCAATCCAAAACACCCTCTAAGTAGTACGCAATCACATCCACACACCTTCTACTGCATAATAACTTTCAAACACAATTCGACACACCACACCACTATAACACTGTGTGATTCATTGTTCCACCAAAATTAACCCTACTTACATGTAATACACGAATACGTACGTCATTATCAGTATGAAGCAACAACATCTAAATGAAGAACAAAAGAACTAAACAAATATTTGTAAGATCATTGCATACTGCAGCTGACAGTGATCAAAATGAACAAAAAATAAAAACGAAGGTTAACGTTAAATATAAAATGTAACGATAATTCCTTATAGTTTTCTATTATCTTTTGCGATTAGCGCCTTACAATTAATGGCCGGTTTCATTTTAATCAAGTATAAGAAACACAAATAATTGGTGAAAGAGTGTTGTTTACACTTTTGAGAGCCAATATGCCTTTTGAATCAGAGTGAGATGTGTTTGCAAGTTGCACCTTATGCAATCAATGTGTAACATCTGGAATGGCAAAGAAAAATATTAAAGCTCTATTTAAGGTCATCGTTACTTGTTAGTATATAAATACACATTAAATAAATATCCGCGCAAAGCAACTGTGTATATAAACTAAAAAATAACATGATGCAGTTGCTATTATTCATGAAAAGAAAGATACTTGAGTTATTTCATAAACAGTGAGATACTATTCTATTTAGGTTTGGTAATAAATGATATACGTCTTACAACCAAAAACATGTCTTGTAAGTTAGTACATCTTAGTTACAGCTACGTGTATCCTATTCAACCTCTTACGCGACAAGTGAGATGTACTGCATAAAACATGTGCATCTTTCATACAACAAAGCATACAAACATAGTTACGCACATGATGAAACTTACATGTATCCTAATTCAACCTCATACGCGGCAAGTGAATAGCTACTGCATCATAGTTCAAAACCCGGTGCATCTTTCATACAACAAATTATACAAACACATTTTTGTACATAATATAACATACATGTATCATATTCAACCTCATACGCGGCATGTAAGCAAATACTGCATCACAATTCAAAACCAAGTGCATCATTCATACAACAATTCATGCAAACACATTTTAGCAATAAATACAAGTATACAACTTATGCATACCCTATTTTAGCCTTATGCACAACAAGTATGCAACTACTACATCACAGTTTAAAAGAAGGTGCATCATTTATATAAACCACAGAGACAAATACATTTGAACACATAATACAACCTACGTGTAGCTTAGTTCAACAATATACCCAACAATTAGACACTTACTGGCATCACAATTCGTAATCTTGTGCATCAATCATAAACATACATATCCAAACACTTTTTTCAACAAATAATGATGTTAGAGTGGATGAAGATTTGTGGAAAAGATTTAATGAAACCGTAATCAAGATCACTGATGCTTAACTATTCACCGAAGGATTAATTTACGGGGATAACTGAACATCTTTAGTTTTAAGTATCTTGGATGTTTAAAATATTTTCTAGTACTTTTGTATTATGATTGATACCAAGTACTTTGTTTCTTAATGACCATTGTTTGTTTAAAGTTATACTGCATCACAATAATGTTTTATTGCATCTTAGTGTTACATATTACTGCATCACTATATATGTTCTACTACATCACAGTGATGTATCATACTGCTACGTCACAATAATACTTTAGTGCATTACTGTGTTATTATACTCGCATCACAATGTATAATGTAATGCATCACAATGTATAATCTACTGCATCACTATGTATATAATGGTGCATCACAATACACTATACAAAAAATGCTACACTTGGATAGTATTACTGCATCACTATATATGCATCACAGTGATATATCATATTGTTGCATCACAATAATACTTTAGTGCATTGTTGTGTTATTATACTCCCATCATAATGTATAATTTACTGCATCACTATGTATATTATTCTGCATCACAATACACTAAACAAAAAATGCTATACATAGATAGTATTATAAAAGTGTTTTACAAGTGTTTAATGAAGTAAAAAATATATATATAAGTATTAAAAAAATAATAATAAATAGAAAAAAAATTAGAAAATATTATAAAAGTGCTTAATGAAGTAAAAAATATATATAAAAAGTATTTAAAAAATAATAATAAATAGAAAAAAAATTTAGAAAATATTATAAAAGCGTTTAATGAAGTAAAAAGAAATATAAAAGTATTTAAAAAATAATTATAAATAGAAAAAAATATTTTAGAAAATATTATAAAAGTGTTTAATGAAGTAAAAAAATAAAAATAAAAAGTATTTAAAAAATAATAATAAATAGAAAAAAAACAATGTGTGTGTGTGTGTGTGTTTTCATTATTTTAAAAACATAACAAAATTTGGAGAGTGTGTTTGTTTGTGTCGAAATGACGAAACGATGCCGGAAAATCCGTACACCGAGTGTGTGTGTGTGTGTGAAAGTGTGTTATTTAGTGTGTGTACCTTCTTACATTTCGGGGTTTGCAGCAGTGTAGGAGGAGATAGGATGAAATAGTGTTGCCTTATGCAGAGCACACAGTTGTCACTCTCTTTATTTACCCAAACACCCCCTCTGCTTTCATCTAATTTTATTATACTTCCTTTTCTCTTTAGTCTTTCTATAAAATTACTTGCACACAAAGTTATCATGGCAGCCAAGCCGATTTCGAGCCTATCAAAACTCAAGTTTAGCTCGTTTAATTTTTATATCGTTTCGAGTCTTGCACTTATACCTTAGCTCGCGACATATTATCGTTTCGAGTCTTGCACTTATACCATAGCTCGCGACATATTTTACAAGTTCATCATGTTGTTGTTTCTCACAGTCGTCTTATGATAAAACCCCGAAGGTATCTTCGGGGGCTCGACCTTTTTAGCCCATTCCCTGGTCCTTTTTTTGATACCGGCCTCGAAGCCCAAATGGAAGGTATATGTGCTTTTTTTAATAAGTAAAACTCATCTTCATCCTCATCATCCATTTTCCCACCGCCTTAAACTCGATGGTTTCTTTCTCATCAGGTGACCAACTTTTAGGGTTTATTTGGGTTTTGGTTTGTAGATTAAATTATCAGTTTGGTTTGTGCTATGTTTGTTGAAGAAATCATAAAGTTGGTTTATTCTGCTGATAATTTTGAAATTCTCATTACCCCCTTTTTAATTTGTGTTTGTTTTTACTAATTACTTTAATTTTTTTCAGGAACCAAAGATAAGCGTGAATGATGGAGGAATGGAAGGTAACTATATGTAAGAATAGGTGCCTTTTTTTTTAAAATTCGGTCTTATTCACAAATCCCTGATGTCAACCAAATCCATACCCTTTTAGGGTTGATGTCAGTTATCTTTTTTATTTATATATTGTTAATAAACTGAATTACGTGTACACACACCTTGAAACTGCTTTTGGCAAGTGTCAGAAATCCGTTTCAGAAACAAACCTAATGGAAGAATCTACTCTATATTTTATGACTTTTAATGCCTTTCGATATTTGTTGCTGTTATCACTTCATATCTTTGTTTATGAGTCATGGATCATCCCACGGTTAGTGATATGACTTTTTGGGTGCACAAATTTACTTTCTCAACAAAAAAAGACATTCCCAATGCCCTCGAGAATTGTTAAAGCTTATAGCCAACTAGCAAGAAATGTTATTAATGAAAGGTACTCAATTATTAAAACAATTTACACAACTATATAACATCTAAAGTGTGCAGTGAAACTAGGCTTGCTTACATGTGTTGTTCAGTCAACCAGCTTATTTAATCAACGTACCTGTTAGGGTGGGTGTTCGTTTATTTAGTAAACCTGGGTCATATTAGGGATACAGGGTCTCAACTATTCTCCCTCAACTACTTGGGAATGTCAACCAGCCTCAACACAGGTTCTGTCAACTTGAACACGAAACGAACCCAGTAATTCCGGTACATATTTCTACCCATGTAGCTTCATGCTCAGGGGGTATGGTATAAAATTATGGGGGCTTTAGGTCTGATATTATGGAATTTTGGGTATTCGACTGTTCTTTTAATTCAGACGTTGCTTTCTAATAAGAGGTGGGTAACAGTATGTGGTAATGGTAGGCTATCACCCCGTGAACTGTGCAACATCAGAACAGCAAATCATGCTTTCCAATAATGTTGGTTTTGACATTCAATCAGTACCAGACCATTATCACTGACTCCTCTTATCCACAGTCATCTTCTCACAGTAAGTAGTTGATATGTGCAAAAACACATATCATTTCTTTATCAAATATGGACCCAAAATAACCAAGAAAGTGCCGTTTATTGTTAATATCTGTTGTTTTCTTGAGTTTGTGCTTGTGCAGGTATGGATATGTCAAAACACACAAAAAGAAGCCAATTCAGACGAAAATCCGAGCACGAGAGATTAAGAGAGTTTGAGCTGAGCCGGAAGGTCGAGATTGTGCATTTGTGAAGATTTTACTCTTTGAGGATGATTTTTGAAAGTGATAATCAAGTTTGAAGAATTGTCAGAATTAGTCCCTGAACTTTGAGCTTTTGGCAAGAATGACCTCTCAAGTTTCAGAAGTTGCAAAATCAGCCCTTGGCTTATTGAAGAATGACAACAATGGCCCTTTGAAGATATTTTCAGAATTTACAACCTTGGTCCCTGAAGTTTCAGTTTATACATGATTGGTCCTTAATAGCATAAATGGGTACAATTTTAATCCTTTGGTCCAAATTCATACAAAGCCCAAAATAATCCCAAACTCATAACCCGGTATACTTAAACACCAGGTCAAACCCATCTATAGACCCGGTCAACCAACCCATAAACCGGTCAAAGAAATCAAATAACAATAAAATAACCAAACGCGCCCAAAACCCCCCCTCGTTTCACTATTTCACCACCGTTTACCCACCCATATTTACCCACTCCCACCTCGTACTAGTATCTTTCTAGAAACCTTATCTGACAGCTGACTTGTCAGGATAGAATGCCAGCGTGGCCACTTCAAGCTCTCTTATTGGTTGAGACACGTCTCATGGTGAAATGGAGGCTGGTGATTGGTGGTGATGACAGAGGAATGGTTGTGTGGCTGTGATTTGATTTCTAGGCTCTTCCAATCAAGAATCCCAAGCTCTTGAAGGCTATAAAAAGGACCCCTTGGCTCACCATTTTGGTCGTGCATTATTTTCCTTTAAATTCAGTTTATGTATTTGTATTTCAGTTTATTAAGTAGCCTATTAATGTTTTCTTAAAGTTTTTATGTAATCTCAGTACTTATTATCAATTTCAGTTTTAATAAAATTTCCAAATTTCCACTTCAATATTGCATTTACCATTTTTGTTACTGAATAACCTGTTTTCAATGTTTGAATAAGCTCATACAAGCTTTGTGATAGCTTATGTGAGCTTATTTGGTGTTTACAACCGTTTCATTGCATTTACTATATCAAAAGCTCATTGGTCAACAAAAGTCAACTGGTGCTCTATTTTAGTTCATGAATGGATTTGGGTTGATCTAGTTGCTGGATTGGGTTTTTATTTGGTGTGTTATGTTGTTTTGGTACTGTTATGCTGCCCAAATTATGCTAGAAACCAAGTAAGCCTTAATTCAAAAGCCTTTTTCATAACTGTTATATTGCAGTCATGAATATGATCAATTGCTTGTTATTGATGCTTGATTTGATGTTATTAGAATATCAGTAAATATCTGTTTTGATCTCTGTCACTATGGAATAGGATAAAGTAGTTTAACATGCTTATTAAGTATCTTATAGGGGTGTTTGGATTAGGCCTTAAAACTGTGCTCTAGTGCTTGTTAGAGGTATAGATCAGTTGCTTTAGCTTGGATTAGTCATAAATCTGTCATCTCAAGTTTCAGTTTTATACTTGCTTGCTTAAATAGTCAAAATCACTCTAAAATCAATCTAGTTTAAAATCTGTTAGGAGTAAATTAGCAAATAAGCTCTAGATAAGTTTAGAAATTGTTGGTTTAGCTTAATTTGTTCTTATTTCATCTCATTTCATCTGCATCAGTTCAAAATTTGCCTTTAAATCTCACAGAAGTCAAACTTTCAAACTGTTTTCAAAAGTCAAATAATGTCAAAACCAGTTTTCTTCAAACCTTGCAGGCCTTGCACAAGGTTCTATCTAGATCATTAGGACCTGAAAATTGGTACAATCACTCTTTGGTTGGTGGTCTTGAGGACCACAGTTTTGGTTTTCAAATTAGCTTATTGATAAAGCCTGTGGAACAGCTTAAACATAGGGGTTAAGAACTGTTTGGATAGAGTAGTCAGTTAGCATAAATCATAGGTTAATGCTTATAGCTTGTTAGGAATAGTTTAATTTAGTTGTAATTAGCTTATTTTAGTAGAATATAGCTTCTGAGAAAGTTTGGTAGCTTATTGTGCTTATTAGCTTATTCATAATAGCTTATTTGAGAACAGTTTACATTGCAGCTCTCATTTCTCACACATAAGCTATAGTTTTTATAATTTTCATAAAATTAGAATAATATTTTAGAATTATCCTGAATTTTTCATTAATTTTCATCACTGTTTAGTATTTTTAACAATTTAAAACAGTTTTTAGGTATTTTTAAATAGCTTTTATTACAATTAATTCAGAAAAAGTTCCAAAAAATAATTTTTCAATTTTCATAGATTAAAATAAATACAAAAGGCAAAAAAATAATTTTTCTAGATTTTTCCTAGCTTATTTTGTAATTTTTAGCCTATTAATTAGATTTAAATAGTTTTAAATTCGTAGAAAATAGAAAAATAATCAGAAAAATAAAAAAATAGCTTTGAAAATTCTCTTAGGTTAATTTAGATTTTATAAAAATAGTTTCATAATTTTCTCCTTAATTTTCATAATTTCTAGTATTTTAACTTAGATTTAAAAGTTAAAAATTAGTTTTTAATTCAAATAAATTCCAGAAAATTCTTAAAAAATAGTTTTAATTCATAAATAGTTTTCAAATTGCATTTTTAAAGTAGAAATAATTTTAGATAGTTTTAGGGCTTAATTTAGATTTAATTGCCTTTAAAGTCGCGTTTTATTTACGTTAATTTAGGATTCCCCGTAGGTTAGATTCCCTTAATTACTTTCCCAATTCCCGTAGTTAACATTAAAACCAAATCAACAAAATCGGAAAATCGAGCATTTTAATACCAAACCTTTCACGACGTTGGCAATTCACGCCTCGTTGGGAAACGACCCGGATTGTCTAATCCGTCTCACAACACATCACTCACGGGTTTTGATTGCTTATTCACTTTTCCTAAAGGAATACTTAATCATTCCTTGTGTTATTTTTGATATCGGTATTGTACGTTTTCTCCCTACACACACAATTGATAATCAGTAGTTCATGTTTTTGCAAACCCGTTTTTGTGATTTGTGTTTGCTTCAGTTTTTGGGATCATCCATTTATAATTGTACTTTACCTCTCATCTAGATCAATCAGAAACCTTCGGGACTGTTGCAGACACCTCTGCTGCAGAAATGCGCATCCTAGCCATTTGGCACGTGGCAGGGCAAGCTTCATAGGCTTGCAGCCAGGGCGGATATACTCAACCAATAGTTTGCATAGAACCACCAACATTTTTAGGTCGACCCGCCAACAACACCAGCCATTTGTTGCTTGGTACTTATGATGAGGCTGGTTGTACAATTGCACACATGGAGCGTTTGGGTGGTTTGAGCGTATCCATATCACATTTTAAATTGTTCAAATAACCTCCATGTTCTAGACGTTTTCTATTTACTTTTGAAACAGGTTGTGAACCAGTTAGACTTAAACTCAACATTTTGGTTTGAAGGATTGGCGCGTTTGATGAAAAAGCTTAAGAAGCATGGTTTTTTTTTGGACTACAAAAGGGAACAGATGGGTAGCAGACTTATCTTTTTAAAAGGTTTGTTCTTATTTACTTTGTTGAATTTTTAGACCTCCACTTAATTTACGTTGGTATTAGGGATGTTTAGGGCTGCTTGGAAATTATTTTTCTGTCAAGTTTCAGCGGCATGGTATTGATAATAATTCCATGCATTGACAGGTGGAGATGATGCCTGCTTTGTTGCTGAAAGTAGATGGCTAGGAGTGGCTAATGAAGTTAGCCAACGGTCACCTGAAGGTATTCCACTATATACAAGAGGTTGTTTCGTTTGCTGTTAAAATGGGTGTTTGGTTTGCTCTTTATTTGTGTAAATGACTAAGATGAGTAGTAGTTTGTACAGAGTCATAGGATTTCAATTAGTTTTCGGTTGGTACGTATCAGTTAGTTTGTAGTTGGGGTTGCTAACTAATAAATATGAAGAATCAAAAAACATTAACAAAGCATCATTTGACTTTGTTGAAAACTGCTGAGTTTACAAACGTTGGTCATGTGTTGAATTAAAGTAAAATGGTTTAGTACAATTGTTTTGAGGGTTTGAGGGATATGTGAGATGAGAGAGAAGCTAGCTAGAGGGATAATGAGGAGGGCAAGCTTTAAGCAACAAATTAATGAGTGGGAATTATATGGGTGAGCTTTAAAAAGCAATAAAATATAGGAAATAAAATGAATGCTGATAATTCAGAATGAAAGAATAGGGAACAGGGAATTACTAATTTGAATTACTTTTGTTTGGCTAACCAATCAAAGAGAGCATAAGTAGGTTATTGCTTATGATTAATGATGATTTGAATTGGTATTTTCACGATTTTGCTACTGAGAATGGGATGAATACTATTGGTGTTGTTAAAGGTTGACAACGTGAATCAGTGGTAAGTTGAGTCTAGATGATTTAAATATTGTAGTCCTAAAAAAACTGTTTTAGAGGTTGAGTTAGTTTACTAAGTGTTGTTTTCAATATTTTACTAAATTAAACAAGATGTCATGACATATATCAGGTTTTTTTTAATCTTATTGTCTATTTAAAAATTTATAAATGTCTCAATTTAATTATTAATTACTATGTGTCACTTATCCCAATCAACATTATTAATTTGTAAAACTAAATGAAAGCTTAGATATTGAATAAAAGTTGTGTTTATAGAAATCGACAGCTCTCCGATTGTATATCTGCTTACTATGAACTTTAACAATTTTAGTTTAATATAAAATAATCCGATTCCGATTTCTGGAACATCTTTAATTCGGTGTTCATCTGTTTCAGGCAACTGCTATTGTGAAGGAACTAAAAGACTAGGAAGATGCAGTCATGAAAGCGGAAATTGGAAAAGAAAACACAAACGGGACTTTTAATCCTGATGAGCACATTGATGCCTACTTACCCGTAACAGTTAATGAGCAAAGGTCAAAGGATCAGCAACCTGCTACAGTCGCTTCTTTTAGCACGAAGTATATGTGCTATGCCACTTAAAAGTTAATCCCAACTTCTGTTCTATAGGACTATTTTGCTTACATGGCGATTCACAGCGTCCCCAGAAACGAGTTTTGGGAAACGATCTTGCTTTTGTTTGTCCTCTCCAGAAGGAGATACAAGTTAGCTATTTAATCATTTCATTTTAATGGTGACAAGATGGGTGGTTTGGATAAACGATCAAAATGGGTTGGCACAACGGCTTGGGTGGACAAACAAATACTTCTTTGTTCCTTTTCCAGATTTTATTTTGCTAATTTTGTTGGGCATGTTTGCTTTTACCTGTGGTAAACTAGCGCGTAAACTTAAATTTAGAAAAAAATAAACAATACCCGCTGCAACGCAGCGGGCTATTATCCTTGTTAAGATATAAGTATACATAAGCCGATAACCAAATATATGCATACGATCTTTATGATTTACAACGAAGGCTCAAGCAAGTAAGATGTAATAGGCTGAAATGAGGTGGACTTGTAAAAGCATGTTAAATATGATTTTGAATGGAGTTTTTATAGCAAAACTTGAAGTTGCGACTGTCACCAAATAAGACAATTGAGATGATTTGGATATGTTAGGAGGAAAAAATATGTTAACGTCTGTTACGAGATACTGTTAATGTCAATTAAGATAGTGAAACCTCTAGTCAATGCCTTAAAGAAAAGGGAAATACCTAAACTAAAGTGGTACAATAGATTGAGAATTGATTTGAATCAGTTTCACTTTGTCTAAATACATGACTTCTACAAAACATGTGAATAACTATAACTAGTATAAAATTGACATTTCTAACATGAAATGTTTTACTTCTTGATTGAATTTGAAATACAAAAATATCTAAATAATTGCATTCTACAATTTCACAGAAGAAGATGGTTACACTGATAAGACCAAGAACTTCTACATTGCTAAACCTATCAAAAGCTTTTAATTTTTGCCACATCATATTTTTAATTCATGCATTAGTATCATCAAACTATTCTTAAAACTTGCTTAAACGTCAAATTTTCTACTAAAGCTTTTGAAAGAAAAAAGTATGTTAGAATATAGCTAGAAGCATTACTTACAAAATTCATGCTTCAACCGGTTAAAGAATTATAAGCATTTGAGTAAATTTATATGAAAAGATATATCTTGAACGGTAGAAAGACATTAGTCCAATGGTTGGAGCATTTGTGCTTGAGTCAATAAACTCAGGTTCAAGTCTCATCTTTGGCATTTGCTTCAGATATGTACCCACCTCCGCAAAACCTATGGGCACACTAGAGAGACTTTGTGGAATAAGAGCTCAGGGATCCGAGTCTTGGCTCGTGCTCACTCCAGTTGGTGCCCCACTAGGCTAGGAGGGTTGCCGGAGCTATTCCTTGTGGGGTGGACAATGGCTGGTGCCAAAAGGCACCCGGGGTCAAGGTATTCCCGCCAATCTACACTTTTTAAAAAAATAATAATAATGCACTGCAACAACGTGTTAAAATGGTACCAAAACACACAAGTACTAATCACCCAACCAACCACCCCTTGGTGATACTTTTATTATAACAATAAACACTGAAGATAAGTCCCCAATCGGATGCTTACCAAGTACAATACAACCACAAAACTGTTATCCCTCTACAAAGGTGTAACAGCAATACAATACCCACACTCTAAACTACAAAACCAAAACCAATACAAGATCAAGACGATCTAAACTAAACAACCCGTAAAATCAAAAACTATAACCGCTTTTGTAGGTGAGAAACTTGAGAGAAAACCAATAATGAAACCCTAGCGAGACTTCACTTTATATAGCCAAGATATTTTACTTTCACACCTGCACAATAAGAAACTTAACAAACACAAACCAAACCTTAGAAGTTAGAAAACATTACTAATAATATTTACCAAACAAACCCTGAAGCTTCATAAGTTTGATAAAAACTATTTTATATTTTCCAACATCCCCCCTCAAACTGATGAAGCAAACAAATTTTCCATTCCAAGTTTCTTAACCATAACTGCATGTTGAGCAGTTCCAAGTGCTTTGGTTAGCACATCAGCAGTTTGATTTTTAGAATCAACCTTTACAGTTTGAATCAATCCAGATGCAACCTTTTCTCTTATAAGATGCACATCAATATCAAAATGTTTAGTTTTTTCATGCATAATAGGATTTGCAGCAATCTGCATAGCTGCTTTGTTGTCACAACACAACATAACAGGCAACAAATTTTCTGTGACTTCAAGATCTTTTAAGATCTTAAGTACCCACATGATCTCACAAGTAATAGATGCCATAGACCTCTATTCAGCTTCAGCTGAAGATCTAGACAAAGTATTTTGCTTTTTACTCTTCCATGAAACAATGTTACCATTAACAAAAACACAAAACCCTGAAACAGATTTTCTAGTAACAGGACATTTAGCCCAATCAGCATCAGAAAATGCCATAATATTGAACTTCTCACTCTTCTTAAAACTTATTCCATTTCCTGGAGCAAGCTTAAGATACCTTAAAACTCTTAACCCAATATTAAAATGAGACTGTAATGGAGCATGCATAAACTGACTCAAACAATGAACAACATAAGCAATATCAGGTCTAGTCATAGTAAGATATATCAGCTTTCCCACAAGTTTCTGATAACTGGTAACATTTTTTAACAACTTATCATTTTCTGACTACTTAAAATTCAACACAACATTCTCAGGTAGAGGAGTCATAACAGGTCTACAAGCAAGTAACCCATACTCATGTAAAAGTTCCAAACAATATTTTCTTTGATTTAAGCACAAACCAGTTTTAGTTTTTAAAACTTCAATACCCAAGAAATATTTTAACTCACCAAGATCTTTAATCTTGAATTTATTGTTAAAAACTTCTTAAATCTTTCAATCTCAACTTCACTATTTCCACAAATGACCATATCATCAACATATACAAGAAGAAACATTATCAGTATCCCTTTTCTCTTTATAAACAAAGAATGATCATTTTAGATTGTTCAAAACCATCTTCAAACAATGCTTCCGACGGTTTATGATTCCAATGTCTAGGAGCTTGTTTTAAACCATATAAAGATTTTTCAATTTGCACACCTTAGTACTACCTTCTTTACAAGAATCGGAGGAGGAAGCATGTAAACATCCTCATGCGATCACCATAAAGAAAAGCATTATTAACATCTAACTTAAACAACTTCCATCATCTTGAACAAAGAAGACTTATAAGACATCTAATTGTACTCATTTTAACAACAGATGTAAAGTCTCATCATAATCAAGACCTTCCTTTGAGTACGACCTTTAGCTACTAACCTAGCTTTATATCTATCAATTTCACCATTAGCTTTATATTTAATTTTAAAGACCCATTTAGAAGCAATAGAGTTCTACCAAAAGGAAGATCAACTTGCACCAAGTATCATTCTCATATAAAGCATGCATTTCATCATTCATAGCACCTCTCCAATTAACATCTTTAGAAGCCTCATAATAAGAAGTAGGCTCACTAGACTTGTTCGATTAGACACAAAACAATAGTTATCGAACTAAGCAAACAATGATTAGCATATTTGCCTATACCATATCGACTTTATCATCAAGAACATAATCATTCAATTTAGCAGTGCAACTTAGAGGCTCTGAAGACCTTCTACGGTACCTTCCTCTGTTAAATTTTGAAAACATTTTGGGACCTAGACTCATCTGAATTCTAGAAATAGTTTCCTCGACTCATAATTTTCATCTAAAGGAGTTGCGATACTTCCGATTTGGTTGTTGTGAACTAACAGGACTTGGTATCCATCCCGGACTCTTATCCTGCTCACTGCTCACAACCATACAAAGTCTAGAAGGACTACCTTATCTACCAATAGATGCATACTCTCTATTCACATTTTCTAAATTTGCATCATTGGGAATGGGACCAGGAGTTTTGGTTTTTGACTCAGACTCATTACTATCAAAAAAGTTTAAGTGTGTAATCTCAGAAACAGGTTCTGAAATTACACTCTGACTCATCCTCAAAGGAAAAATAGTTTCATAAAACTTTACATCCCTTGAATAAAGAATACACCTGTTTTCAAGACTCAAAAGTTTATAAGCTTTTTTACCACTAGCATAACTAATCAAAATACATTTTTTAGATTTTTCATTAAACTTGTCAGACTCTTTTAAAATAGAAGCAAAACACAGACACCCAAAACTCCTAAGATGAGACATACTAGGTTCCCTACCATACACAAGAGAGAAAGGAGATTTCCCATTTAACACAGAGGAAGGCAACCTGTTAATCAAATAAGTAGCAGTTAAAACACATTCAGACCAAAACACATGAGGAATTCCCCCTGAAACATAAGACTTCTAGCAACATTTAATAGATGTCTATGTTTCCTTTCTGCAATACCATTCTGTTGTGGTGTATATACACAACTAGTTTGATGAAGAATACCTTTATTATTAAAAAAACTCATTCATTTTATTATTAACAAACTCAGTACCATTATCAGACCAAACAACCTTGATTCTTTTTTCAAACTGAGTAAAAACCATATTATAAAAAGAAACAAACATGTCAAACACTTCATATTTTCTCTTCAACATATACACCCAAACAGATCTAGTAAAGTCATCCAAAATAGTCAAGAAATACTTATACCCATCCCTGCTAACCACTTTGTAAGGACCCCAAACATCCAAATGAATGAGTTCCCCAAAAACAACAGACTTATGTTCACTTATAGGAAAAGGATCTCTTGTTTGTTCTGACTTATGACAAACCTCACAAGGACCATTATGATCAATATTAGACAATTTCAAAGATCCTTTAAGTAATTTCAAAACACAGCTAGCGGGATGACACAACCTATTATGCCGACTTCTTTAGTAACAAAACAAGACAAAACTCACTATTAACAACATGAGAAGACACATCGGCAGCTTATCAAACAAATATAAACCACCATATTCACTACCGGTCCCCAAAGACATTCTCAACGATTCAAATCTGAATATAACACTTAGTTTCATCAAAACCAACTCTAAACTTACTATCTTTAATAAGCTTATTAATGGACATCAAACTAACACAATACTCGGGAACAACCAAAACATCAAACAAAACAACACTATTATTCAATTTGATTCCCAACATGAGTAACTTTAGCTAAGGTGCCATTTGGGTGACCAATGATAATTTTAAATCGAAATATCAATCACATTAAACATATTTTTAGCGTAATTAGTTAAGTGTTGATTTGCTCCGAATCAATGATCCAACCCAAATGATAATCGACACCATTAACTTTTAAGTTGGCACAAAAACTTATAGAAATGATCATTAAAAACACATTTCCATTAAAAAGGAACATGAGGCACTACCGCCATGTTAGATCGAGAGAAATTCCGTGTTTTCATTTATAAGGCTCATAAGCTTCATAACCTGTTCATTACTTAAAGACAAATTGCCAACAAAGCAGACTTAGCCATATTATTCACATTAGAAGTTCCTTTAAGATCATTGGTTTTATTAAACTGCTTATGTGTTTAAGATTAGGATTCTTTTAAAACCGAGGAGGATACCCAATGATCTCAAAACACCTCTCAACAAGATGCCTTTTAACCCACAATGTGCACAACAAATTATCATAATTTCCTCTGTTATTATTACCATCGTTATTATTACCACTGTTTTTTTCCAATTAGCATTTTATTATCAAAAGTTCTAGACAAAAGCGTAAACCCGAGACTTCTCAGATTTCACAAGAGTAGTAGGAATCCTCTATGAGACTCCTCCCTAGAAATAATAAAAAAGGCATCCTTAACCTCAGGTAAGATTTCCCTAGTTAAAAGACTACATCTTATAGGCTGGTAAATGTCATCAAGACCCATAAGAAACTGCATTAATTTCAACAACTTGCTATGATCACTCAATTCTTGTCTACCCTCACAAGTGCAATCAGGCAACTTGGTCAGAATATCAAATTCTCTCCATAGAGAATTTAGCTTATGATAATACTCAGATACAGGCAAACCACCCTGCTTAAAACTATTAATCTTTTGAAGCAAATTAAACACAATGCACCCATCAATCCTATCATAGGTATCTTTTAAATCTTTCCAAACAATGAAGCATTATCGAAAACACATGACCAAGATAAAATCTTGAGATAGAGATGTTAACAACCAATTTAACACAACAAGATTACATTTATCCCATTGGGCTTCCAATAGGGACTAGCAAGATAAGCAACCCTAGTGCATGTACCATCCAAAAAACCCATTTTATTTTTAATCTGAATAGCCAACTTTATAGAACTAGCCCATATTCGATAATTTTCAACCCCAGTTAGTTTAAGAGTAACAATAGAAGCACAATTAGAGTCATTAGGATAGAGATGCAGAGGGTTACTCTGATCTAAACTACTGATCATAATAGCCATAATACCAACACAAAGAAATAATAAGAACCAAACAAGAAACAATCAAATAAACTAAAACAAACTAAACAAACCAGACAAACAACATATAACAACCAACAATCAAACCAATCAAACTCAACTTCCAAGACGCCCAAATCCTATCCACCAATGACTTAGACACAACAATGAAAAACCTAAAACTATGAACTCACACCCAAGACTAACTTGGATAAAGCCCAGAGGACCGAGGTTGGCGGAGCGGTATTCGTACCACTCACTGTGGCAGATCAAGATGTTAACCAACCTGTTTGCACCCCCTAGACTCTAAACCAGTTAATTTTAAAAGAAGAAGATTCACTTACAGTGCTAATAAGAATACGCAGCGGAACTAACCAAGAACCAAGCCAAGAACACCCCAGATCACAAGATCTCCAAGAATCCCCAAATCAGAAATTTAGGGTTTCAAGAAAATCAACCAAGAATCACTAATTAGCACGAGAATATCCCTCCAAACAACTTTAATTTCTCATAAAAAAACCGGAATAAAAAACCCCCAAATTCTAGGGTTTCAAGAAAAAACCCTAAAATTCAATCAATCCAAGAATCTCCAATTAAGTCGTCAAGAACCACAAGAAACCAATCGAATCAACAGATCAGAACCTAGGGCTCTGATACCATGTTAAAATGGTACCAAAACACATAAGTACTAATCACCCAACCAACCACCCCTTGGTGATACTTTTATTATAACAATAAACACTGAAGATATGTCCCCAATCGGATGCTTACCAAGTACAATACAACCACAAAACTGTTATCCCTCTACAAAGGTGTAATAGCAATACAATACCCACACTCTAAACCACAAAACCAAAACCAATACAAGATCAAGACGATCTAAACTAAACAACCCAGAAAACCAAGAAACTATAACTGCTTTTGTAGGTGAGAAACTTGAGAGAGAAAACCAATAATGAAACCCTAGCAGAGACTTCACTTTATATAGCCAAGATATTTTACTTTCACACCCTGCACAATAAGAAACTTAACAAACACAAACCAAACCTTAGAAGTTAGAAAACATTACTAATAATATTTACCAAACAAACCCTGAAGCTTCATAAGTTTGATAAAAACTATTTTATATTTTCCAACACAACGACACAATAATTCCTTATAGTTTTCTATTATCTTTAGCGATTAGCGCCTTACAATTAATGGCCGGTTTCATTTTAATCAAGTGTAAGAAACATAAATAATTGGTGAAAGAGTGTTGTTTACACTTTTGAGAGCCAATATGCCTTTGAATCAGAGTGAGATGTGTTTGCAAGTTGCACTTTATGCAATCAAATGTGTAACATCTGGAATGGCAAAGAAAAATATTAAAGCTCTATTTAAGGTCATCGTTACTTGTTAGTATATAAATACACATTAAATAAATATCCGCGCAAAGCAACTGTGTATAATGACAAATAATTATAGTTGTGAAATCGTATGCAAGACTTAACGGTTCAATCACTACAAAAAATACCTCTATTCTTCACACTTATTTTGCTACGGTATATTCAAGTGTGGACATTTTTTTATAGACAATAATTTTGCTATATTAGTATGTGTCACAAATATTTTAAAAGTTAATCCACATATATAAGTGTGTACAATTACAATAAAGCTACACTTATATGTGTAGCAAATGTTTCCACACTTTTTATTATAAATTTTTTTTTCAATTTTGCCACACTTTTATGTGTGGACATTCAAAAAAAAATTTCCACACTTTTAATTATAGAAATTTGGATAATATCTCCACACTTATATATGTAGAAAAATTTGTTACACCCATTATTACCATACATGAGAAATTGTGGAATCAATAATTTTACACACTTTTAACTGTGGCTATTTGGCCTTTAAAATGTGAAGAATGCAACTAGTTTTTTTGTAGTGAATATGTATTCATTGCGAGAAAAAAAAAAGTTTACGTGTTAAAACAAAAAATAAATAAAGTCTAAGGATTAAACAATACTTATCATATTAATTTGGCAGAGCCATATACGAGGGTGTGCGAGGTATGCAATCGCATTGGACCTCGAAATTTTAAGGGCCTCAAAATTTAAACCTACTTGTATATGTGAGGCCTTAAAATTTACTTTTGTCAAAACTTTTAATGACATAAGATTTCATATTATGTAAATTTGTTTACAGCTGAAGCTAGAATGTTAGACCATGCGTAATGCATCGGTCATGAAGTCGGTAATCATTCAACCTGGCAAAGATAAGACGCATTCTTGCCATTACGAAGACCTCGGGTAGACACGTCTTGGAGGCACAAAATGAAGAACTCGGTCAACTTCAAGACTAAGTCGTTGAAGAGTTGTGTATGACCAAAAGTAGTAGAGATGAGTCCATATACAAAACCTTGCATGCATATGATGTTTAGGATTTGCAACATAAAACTCAAGCAAATAGGATTTTAGTGGCTAAAAACTGAGTAGCTAAGATTTACTTTTGATAAAAACTTGTTATACATATGTGTAAGCTTTTTTCTCTTACAAACAAGGGATAAAGGGTTCAATCTCGCTAGATGTGTATATTTGGGGTTGGTTAATTCAGGGCCGAAAACGATTCTGAGATTAATCCAACAAAATTGCTTATATTTGAGTCAAAAAGACTAATCTTTCTCGTGTAACCTGATGAGGAAAAAACTTCATCTACTAAAGTAGTATAGATGCTTATGTGTTTATAAATATCAAAAATATTTATGCATATTACATACTAGCATCGATAACAAGAGAATAAATTTATTTTGATCATTGTGCCGTTGAACCAGCAGAATGAGCTAGTTGTACCTCATAAAAAAATGTGTAACATCAACTGTAAAATAGTAAAGGATAATAAAAGACTTGTTAAAAGTATTTTACTAGTGGTTTGGAAAATAAAATAGACGCTGCTTCCTTTTGGTCTCCTATTCATTTTGGTATTTATGACATTTAACTTATTAGAGCAACTTTTCATTGGTTCAAATGTGGATGTGTGTGGAGAGGGTTTTTCGTGGGCATTAGCTATTTTTTGTCCTAATTTATTAGAGTGCTTGTAATGAATATTGGTGTGTTGTTAGTCATTTGAAAACTTTTATAAATCTTGCCCAATTACCTGCACATGGACATCTTCCAGTGGAATTGATTTCTCATGTTATCATTTAACACATTGCAGGTGTCTATTTTTCAATCTTCATTTATCATACAAGAATGTTTTTGGTACTAGTATTAACTGCAACAACTTATAGCTAGCATGCATGACTATACCTTTACACTCTACGTATGCTACGAGCATAACATTTTAAATTGTTAAGTTACGGGTTTTGGCCCTACAATAGATGAGTACTTTATGAAATATATCGTTTTGGTACGTAAACTAATTTTCGTTCCATTTTTTGTTGTCTACTTTTATGTTTTGTATTATTTTGCACGGCTAAACTTGTTTTACCGAAACCATAATCACTATTACCACGTGCACGCCCACGTCGATTTCCACTAACAAAAATAAGTTAAATAATAGGGTTTTGGCCGCTAAATAGCTACGTACTTTTCAAATGTCTCGTTTTGGTACGTGTATAAGTTTTTGTCCGTTTTATACGTTTCGTCCGTTTTCTTACGTTTTACCGCTTTTATACATTTTGTTCGTTTTATACGTTTCGTGCCTTTTATACATTTTCTTACGATTTCAAACGTTTTACCCCATTTTATCGTTTTCTTATGTTATTACCCTTTTTATCGTTTTGTCCGTTTTTACATTTTGTCGATTTTTCGTTTTCGTCCATTTCTTTACGTTTTATGTTTCGTTTATTTTTACGTTTCGTCCATTTTTACGATTCGTCTGCTTTTTTGTTCTTGTGTCTTTTTATGTTTTCATCCGCTTTTTACGTAAAAAGCAGATTTAAACTAAAGAAAAGGGACAAAACGTAAAGATACGGATGTAAACGTAAAATAACAGAGGTAAACGTAAAAACATACGAAACATAAAAACAGATTTAAAACGAAAGAAACCGATGAAAACTTTAAAAACAAAGTGAAAACAAAAATGGGATGAAAACGTTAAAAATGACGAAATGAAAAACGGACGAAAACGTAAAAAACAGCGAAACGAAAAAAATGATGAAAACGAACGAAACGGACAAAACGTAAAAAAGTAGACGAAACCAAAAAGGGACGAAACGTAAAGAACCGATTTAAAACGTAAAAACAGGACGAAAAAGTTAAAAAAAAATGGATGAAAATGTAAAAAACGGGCGAAAACGTAAAGAAACAGATGAAAACGTAAAAAACGGACGAAAACGTAAAAAAACGGATGAAAACATAAAGAAACGGATGAACACTTAAAAAAACAGACGAAAACAACAAGGGACAGCAGATGCAATTTGGGGCAAAGAAGAAGGACGATCTATGTAATTTACTCAAAAAATATGCCACATAGGCATTTTTGCCGGCTTTATACATTCCCAACCGGTTGCATGTAAACATGCGTGCAAAATGGAAGAAAACATAAAAGTACGCAACATAAAATGGAACGGGAATTAGTTCACGTACCAAAACAGTACATTTCGTAAAGTACACGTTTATTGTACGGCCAAAACCCTTAAGTTAATGGCATTTCTTATACTAAACTTTTCTTGTCATTTTCATATTATGGCTATATGTTCAAGTTCTTTTATATGAGCTATTCTTTCAAAGATTCGTCCTTATACAAATCAATAGGATTTTTTATATGAGCAATAGAGATTTTTTTTTTTTTTTTTTTTTATCATCTTGTACAAACATTTGCATATACAAATCAATGAAGATATGAAAAACGATAAGTATAGGAAACATTTTATTTTAATAATCAACAAAATCGCACCAACTTTTATTTTATTTTCTTTTATTTTCCTCCTTAAATGCTACTCAAGAACACAACTTGTTGTTTTTTCTTTTTATTTTCTTTCTTAACTCAAACTCGAGAACACACTGACCTCGCTTAGTTATTTCACGTAAGAGCTAGGGCTGCAATTGAGTCAAGCCGAGTTCGAGCTTGACAGAGCTTGAGCTCGGTTCAAAAGTTATAAGATATGCTTGAGCTTGACTTGATAGCTTGACGAACTTGAATTATCCAAACTTGAGCTCTGCTCGAGTAAGGCTTGAGCTCGGCTTGAAAAGCTGAATTTATATAAAATCATTAAATTAAATAGCCAAAATCATCAATAAATTCGGAAAAACACGTGATGAACTCAAGAGCAAAAAATTTATCTTTATATATAATAAATGAAAAGTTTTTTGAATGCCATAAGCCCTACTTCTGACGTCATATATTGACGTCACTAATCCACCTGTCAACATTTCTAACTGCCTTTTCGCTACCTATCGTTTATCCTAACCTTTTCTACTTTTACCCTTTGCAATTTTTTTCGAAAAAAAATTCTCGTGCAAATCTAAATAACTACTATATGAATTTGAGCATCAGTCATCAAGTGATTAAGGTAATAATCTGTTTGTATTAATTTTTTTATACCAAATTCATATTTGGGGGGTTTTCATCATAATGATTTGTATTAGGGGTTTGGTTTTAATGATTATTGTAGGGGTTTTGTTAATTTGAATCTTCATTTTTTGCAGTTTATGATTGTGTGATTTTAATTTGTGTTTGTTAGGTTCCCATTTATGTAACACAAGCATCAATATGAAGAAATAAGGTAAAGAGATGATCGGTTGAACAAAGCACACACACACACACACATGATATAGAGAAAGTTTATGCTTAGGATATATGTGAAATGAACAACCAACTCCCAAATGGGAGTTTACAAGTCTATTTATAGGAGAGGGAGCTAGGGCAACACTCCTAGTCCCTTCCTTTCCTTATTGGGCTTTGGCAAGGCTCATGGGCTTTCTACATGAGCCTAGCCTTAATTCCTAACTTAAAATCCTTAATTAAGCTAACTATTACATATTAATTACTAACACTTGTAATCTATTTTAGGAGTGATTCCAACAATCTCCCCCTAAGTGTTGGTGATTAATGATTGAAGTGAGAAACGTTGTAGGTGCTGATGTAATAGCAGCTTTGACGTCTTCTGACATTCTTCTTTCTTGTGAGAAGAAGTGCCTTGATTCGAACAATCTCCCCAGTGTAGGGAAATTGTTTCCTTTGAAGCATTCTGCTTTGACTTCATTGATTACTTTGTTCTTTGATCTTTGTTCTTTGTGGTGGTAGTGATAGTATGTTGTGGTTATCTGCATCAGGTTCGCTTCATTGCTCCAGTGTCTCCACGTCTTTCTTCGACATGCTCACACGCTCTTTAACGTTGAATTTCAGTACTGATGTAGTTCTCTTAGTCTTTAAACTTTGTATATTCTTTTACTTTTACGAAGAATCATTCTGACTTTGTGTTGCCTTTTGAGAGAACTTCAATTAGTGTTGTTGTTGGTATGAGCATGTGAAGAATCTGCATGATCTTTTCCTCCCGCGAGCATTCATAAGAAGAAAACATAAAACATGGGTTAGAAATAATCCAGCGCTTACAAGTTTGAACTTCGAGTGTGTTAACAGAATAGTGTTAAAACACGTCTCTAATTCTCATAAAGGTTGTTCCTGAACTGGAGTCCCACAAGTGAGATAACGCGATGTACCGAGGTACATCTACAGTTCAGATGAGTCGATGAGGTACATCAAGCATCACCCCACGATCGTAGACCATTTGAGACACACTAAGCGTAACCCACAAGGAGTTACCGAAGTGACCGCCGTGTTTGTTTGATGTTGACCCTGGCAGGAGTTTCCATTTAATCATCGAGGATCACAATTGTGAACCCCTCATAAATGTTCTTGACAGATTGCTAAAATCTGTGTAGGACTCAAGAATTATATCACTTGCGTCCTTATTGTTGAACGACAAGTGATGAAATGTCAAGTGTTCCTAAGAGATCTTTTGATGAATCTCGTGGCTCTAGACTCAATAGTTCGCTTTAGTTTTTCCTGAGCGGAGACTAGGGAGAGGGTCTCCTTCTTCAATACCAGCTATCTCTAAGAGAAAGCCGATAGTTTATGTAGGGTTCCCTGTGAGAATGAAACAAGCTTCATTGAGAGAAACTTGAGTGGCTAAGAAGGTTTAGTGCATGCGCCATCGGGTCCATGACTAATTTTAATCTTCAATACCGGTGTCAACTAGTGACAACCAAGAGTATATATATTGAACCCTGTGTGCGCCTAAGTTGAATAACTGAGGGCTATTTCTTTTCACCCTTTTCTTTACATTTCTTTTAATTCTTCAACCGATTCTTTCTCCGATTCTCATTTTCTCCTTTTTATAATCATTCCTAAGGACTTCTAATTCTAACTATTGGTGGTGTCCTTGGGTAGATTCCTCCGACTCTGGCGGATCATAGGACGGTTATTCCTAACCTTAGTCACCTTATAACTCCATGACTAACCTATGTTGCCATTAAAACCATTTTTACGAAAATCTCTCAAAGTGGTTATGAGTAAAAAACATTTTGTACCACTATGAGAGTTTTGTATTTTGCAGAAATACTCCCCCTCCACACGTGCTTAAGTGTTTTGACTGAAATCTGCACGGTGAGAGAAGAGCGCGCACTTTTTGAATTGATCGACTCGAGATAGACAATTCCTTGCTAGACACGATTACGTTTAATAGTTAAAGAGATGTATTGTCAGCTTTTAGGTGACAACTACCTCTAATAACTACCTTGAAGATGTGGACAAACCTCAAAAGGTTTGTCAAACCCGTCAAAGTTCATGTCTATCAAGAGTTTCTCGAATGGTACAATCTACTCGGATAAGTCTTGTAAGACTAATCTTTTCGATGTATGACATTTTAGTTCTTGTCAATTCAAGGGTTAAGTCTTATTCGCACTGAGATTCAGTAGCAATTCACAACATATTTCTTATCACAAAATTTTTCTCCCCCTCAAAAATGGCATATAAATATGTTATTTTTGATGAAATGTTTATATCAAATATGACCATTTTGAGTTTTGTGGGAAGATTTCCACGAAGAACTGTTTTGTGAACAAAGTGTTTTGGCAAATACTCCCCCTCAACAAGCGATATAAACTTTTGAGGTTTTGAAAATCATAAGGGGAAGTACTTGTTCTTTTGAGCAAAACTTTGAAAAATGAAAGTTTTGATAAGTTTTACTCAAAAGTAAGAAGCTTTCGCTCCTTTTATAGGATTGTGGCACTGATGCGTACCACAAGGTCCTTTCATTACAAGTACGGGTTGTACACTATTATGTGTGCATAAGCCATTGTCATATATAAGTCAAACATCCAAATATTTGTGAGGAAACAAATCAACGTGATTCAGGAGTACTAGGAAGTCCGTCAATGATTCCAGGAATGCGTTCTGGACGTTGGTATCCTGTGAGAGATATGTTGGGTCGCCCACCGACAAAACTCTCCAATGTTTTGATATGATCCCTTCTAAACAACCGTTTATCAATCCTCGTGATGATTTTCCTAACATCCCTTCTATCCCTTGAATTCCATCTCTTCTTCGACCCAATACCGTCATGTATCTCTTTCAACCTGTATGCAAGCCCGTCCCTAACCTTCTTCAACGTATGATCCCCAAACTTATTAAGCTCTTTGCACGCCATGAAGTAATTATGATGTAGTTCACTGCGGTAGACTACACCAAACGGTTTCCGGATAATGGTGTCTCGAGCAAGTTGGTTTATATCGGAAGATCGGTGTGGTTTTGTGAGATTAACCTGCTTCGATAAGATTCGACGGCAAGTTAGATATCTTCTACACGCTCTTGTATGACAATGCTTCGGATAAATATCAACAATGACTTGATGTACTGAAGCTGGATGTTCGTTGAGAAGTGTCACATTCTTCCTTGTACCTTGGCCAGATACAGATCTTCAATATCGTTTAGCGATAATCTTGGGAAATCTGCGTTAAAGAATTAATATTCCTCTTCATCTTGTCGTTTGACCACTCTTTTCTTTAGGAATGTGTAGTCCCATTTTTACGACAGGGTGACATGCTGAATTGCAACGATCTGTTTGTCACTGAACACTTCCTTCTTTGATGTAAGCACTTGGCAGCTTCTGTAGTAGATTCTTCTGCGTTCAGGCCAGTGATGAATCCCATACAGAGCATCGAGGTCATATTTCTCCACTTTGTTGACAAACATTTTCGTGCCTTCTTCCTCGATGGCTATACTGTTGGAGTATATAGCTGCTGGGAATGGGAAGGTCAGTGATGTAGCGTATTTCCTTGTCACATCGCTACCGTGTAGAAGAAACTCGAAGTCATTGTTGAAGAAGTAACGGTATGGAATCTTGGGTTGATCCGTCGACCAATTGTCGGTAGAGGTTTGGTCCAATCGATTGTAATATGGAGCCTTGTCTTATCTTGTGAAGTCGATGTTATCTTCGGGGTTGAGCCAATCGATGTTGTTTGACATGGCTCGTGCAATGTTGTCAAGATACTTTTGAACCTTAGTCTCCACTATCTGGAATGGATCTGTTGTACTACAACCATCACCTCTTAGTTTTCTTAGTAAATCATCCATAAACTCTTCATGTTCTAAAATAGTTTCAGTATCACCCATCTTATGTAACCGATTCGATCTAGAACTACCAGCTACTTGTTCATTTACAGGGGTGTTCTTTCTTTTCGGTTGTGTTTTAGCTTCTGATTTTATTTTCTTTAGTTTTCTAACCTCTTCTTCCCCCACACTAAGGTAATCAACAGACCTATCTGAGTATTCGCTTTCACTATCATAATACATGTTGTAATCACAGCCATCATCTGTGTGATTAGTGTTGTGAGTCCTAAAGTGAATTTCAGTTTCACTATTACTATCACTGTCACCAGTTAATGATGGGTTAGCATTCTCTTCAATTACTATCCCGTTACCCCTTGGTCGAGATTTTCTTTTACGCCTAGGGTTAGATTCTTGAAGCATAATTCCTTTACCCTTATAAACTGATGTTCTTACTATAACCTCTGCATCCACATTAGCCTCTTCTGTACCCTCTCTAGCATCTACAACAAACTCTTGTGCACCAACCCCATCATCTGCAACAAACTCTTCTACACCTAAACCTGCAAAACCACCATCGGCAACACCAACCACTGCAACACCCAAGTCTTCTACACCTAAGCCTGCAATACCCTCATCTGCAACTCCCACATCTGCCATACCATTAGTAACCATCCCCTCATCTGCCACAACATCACTAACCATAGCCTCATCTGCCACACCATCAGTTGCAATATCATTATCTACAACAACATCATCAACCAGTACCTGAGGTGTCATCCTGTATATAAAAAAATTGTATTAAAAACCCAATAATATCAAACAAACCCTAAATCTAAAAAAGAATGCATAATAAAATGTTATTTGTTGATATATATAGTAAAAAGGACATCATAAATTATGTTACATAACTTTTGCACCATATTCCTTCGAAAACGACACTCAATTTGGTTGTTTTCAATAAGAACAAATTAGGGTTTATTAAATATGTAAGTCAGTGGTGGAAAGTGATTGAAGAAAGTGATATTATAAAGTAAAAGAATAATTGTACCTGAAACAAGTTAATGGAAGGAGTATGTGGATGATGGATTGTGTTAAGCGTGTGTTTTTGCTTATGTGTTTACAGGGTGGACTAAACAAATAAAAAGAAAATAAACAAATAGTCAAAGCATACATGGAAGTAACTGAATTCAATAGTTGAGTATATGGAAGTACAAAAAAATAGTTGGCTACACAGATCTACAAAAAGTGACAAGTTGGATACATTTTTGTGTAATTAGCCCAATAATTTATCCTAAGAAGATGAGATGGACTACAAGGTTTAAGATAGCGAAAGGGGTCGCAAGAGGGCTTGCATGGTTGCATCACAACAAGATTTGAAGGTACCCATCTTAGAATTAGCTCAAAATGCATCTTACTAGATGATGATTTTGAGCCCAAGATATCGACATTTGGCAACGCAAAGATGGTGAATGCTTGTGGAACCTTTGCGAGTAATAGCAATTCTGTGATTGCTAATTTGAGTCATTACAAAGATAATGTTTATAGTGTTGGGATATTGTTGCTTGAGTTAATTGGTTACAGGCAGAGAACCATCTACTTGGATCAACTCCTTGGCCGATCGTAGTAGGGAAGCAATTATGCATGATGAAATTTTAATGGGGGCAAGGATTCGATGACGAAATACGAGAAACACTAAACATAGCAGAAAAGTGTGTTCAAGTACAAACATATGGGGAAATAAGCATGCTTCAAGTCTATCAAGCAATGTGTGCCATAGGGATATCAAACAACAAAATTTCAGTTGATTTAGGTATGAATATAGAATATAACTAAGAATATGTGTAGCATCACGCAATAAGTCCAAATTGTTGCCCTTAAAGAATCAAAATAAACATGTGTCCACCAGATATACGCATAGGGGTGTTTGGCATTGCATAATAATAGTGATACATGATTAAGGGGGTGTTTGGGGTTGCTTTGATTTATATTGTTTACTACTTTTTGCAATTTAACACAGCGTTAAGTAGTTTTAAGGGGTTTTAGGATTGCTTATATTATTAACGGGAGCAAATAAGCTTTTTGAATAAGCAAATTGAGGTGCCTATTCTAAGCAATAAACACATAAGCGCTTTAATAAGAAAACCATCTAATGTTTGTGTATAGTGAAAAGGATTCTGATTCTTTAATTTGCTAGAGGTCAAATTATCAGTTTTAGCTAATTTAGAGGGCTTATTAGCTTTGTACCTTTGTAAAAGCTCATAACCTCACTTTTTCCGACTTATGGGCTTATCAACTTTAGCACTTGAGCTTCGGCTTATTTAAGGTCATAAGCTCATAAGCCGAAAAAAATGTGCTAATGAGCTTTTCCGAAGTTACATAAGGTCGCCTGCTACACAAACATCCCCTAATTGTGTGGGATTAGTTTGTGAAACAGGTGAGTCATTTTCAAATGGTTTTACCAAAAAGTAGTTCACCACCTGCTGTTTTTAAACTTGGGTCTTATCTCTGGAAAAAAGGCAGATATTTACTTATTCTTAACCGTTTATGAAACACTATTTTTTGAGTTTGCATTTTGCAAACGAAGTAATCACTTAGAAAACGCAATCCAAAACACCCTCTAAGTAGTACGTAATCACATCCACACACCTTCTACTGCATAATAACTTTCAAACACAATTCGACACACCACACCACACCACTATAACAATGTGTGATTCATTGTTCCACCAAAATTAACCCTACTTACATGTAATACACGAATACGTACGTCATTATCAGTATGAAGCAACAACATCTAAATGAAGAACAAAATAACTAAACAAATATTCGTAAGATCATTGCATACTGCAGCTGACAGTTATCAAAATGAACAAAAAATAAAAACGAAGGTTAACGTTAAATATAAAATGTAACGATAATTCCTTATAGTTTTCTATTATCTTCAGCGTTAGCGCCTTACAATTAATGGCCGGTTTCATTTTAATCAAGTGTAAGAAACACAAATAATTGGTGAAAGAGTGTTGTTTACACTTTTGAGAGCCAATATGCCTTTTGAATCAGAGTGAGATGTGTTTGCAAGTTGCACCTTATGCAATCAAATGTGTAACATATGGAATGGCAAAGAAAAATATTAAAGCTCTATTTAAGGTCATCGTTACTTGTTAGTATATAAATACACATTAAATAAATATCCGCGCAAAGCACCTGTGTATATAAACTAAAAAATAACATGATGCGGTTGCTATTATTCATGAAAAGAAAGATACTTGAGTTATTTCATAAACACTGAGATACTATTCTATTTAGGTTTGGTAATAAATGATATACGTCTTACAATCAAAAACATGTCTTGTAAGTTAGTACATCTTAGTTACAGCTACGTGTATCCTATTCAACCTCTTACGCGACAAGTGAGATGTACTGCATAAAACAGGTGCATCTTTCATACAACAAAGCATACAAACATAGTTACGCACATGATGAAACTTACATGTATCCTAATTCAACCTCATACGCGGAAAGTGAATAGCTACTGCATCATAGTTCAAAACCCGGTGCATCTTTCATACAACAAATTATACAAACACATTTTTGTACATAATATAACATACATGTATCATATTCAACCTCATACGCGGCAAGTAAGCAAATACTGCATCACAATTCAAAACCAAGTGCATCATTCATACAACAATTCATGCAAACACATTTTAGCAATAAATACAAGTATACAACTTATGCATACCCCATTTTAGCCTTATGCACAACAAGCATGCAACTACTGCATCACAGTTTAAAAGAAGGTGCATCATTTATATAAACCACGGAGACAAATACATTTGAACACATAATACAACCTACGTGTAGCTTAGTTCAACAATATACCCAACAATTAGACACTTCGGCATCACAATTGTAATCTTGTGCATCAATCATAAACATACATATCCAAACACTTTTTTCAACAAATAATGATGTTAGAGTGGATGAAGATTTGTGGAAAAGATTTAATGAAACCGTAATCAAGATCACTGATGCTTAACTATTCACCGAAGGATTAATTTACGGGGATAACTGAACATCTTTAGTTTTAAGTCTTTTGGATGTTTAAAATATTTTCTAGTACTTTTGTATTATGATTGATACCAAGTACTTTGTTTCTTAATGACCATTGTTTGTTTAAAGTTATACTGCATCACAATAATGTTTTATTGCATCTTAGTGTTACATATTACTGCATCACTATATATGTTCTACTACATCACAGTGATGTATCATACTGCTACGTCACAATAATACTTTAGTGCATTACTGTGTTATTATACTCGCATCACAGTGTATAATGTAATGCATCACAATGTATAATCTACTGCATCACTATGTATATAATGGTGCATCACAATACACTATACAAAAAATGCTACACTTGGATAGTATTACTGCATCACTATATATGCATCACAGTGATATATCATATTGTTGCATCACAATACTACTTTAGTGCATTGTTGTGTTATTATACTCCCATCATAATGTATAATTTACTGCATCACTATGTATATTATTTTGCATCACAATACACTAAACAAAAAATGCTATACATAGATAGTATTATAAAAGTGTTTTACAAGTGTTTAATGAAGTAAAAAATATATATAAAAGTATTTAAAAAATAATAATAAATAGAAAAAAAATTAGAAATTATTATAAAAGTGTTTAATGAAGTAAAAAATATATATAAAGTATTAAAAAAATAATAATAAATAGAAAAAAATTAAAAAATATTATAAAAGTGCTTAATGAAGTAAAAATATATATAAAAAGTATTTAAAAATTAATAATAAATAGAAAAAAATTTAGAAAATATTATAAAAGCGTTTAATGAAGTAAAAAGAAATATAAAAGTATTTAAAAAATAATAATAAATAGAAAAAAATATTTTAGAAAATATTATAAAAGTGTTTAATGAAGTAAAAAAATAAAAATAAAAAGTATTTAAAAAATAATAATAAATAGAAAAAAAACATTGTGTGTGTGTGTTTTTTTTTCATTATTTTAAAAACATAACAAAATTTTGAGAGTGTGTTTGTTTGTGTCGAAATGACGAAACGATGCCGGAAAATCCGTACACCGAGTGTGTGTGTGTGTGTGTGTGTGTGAAAATGTGTTATTTAGTGTGTGTTTTTAGTGCGTGTTTTAGTGTGTGTACCTTACATCGATGTATCATCTTCTTTGCACAAGAATACTTTAGTGCATTACTGTGTTATTATACTCCCATCACAATGTATAAAATTGTTAGGTCACTAGTTTTACAACACAAGCATCAATAGATAGAATAAAAAAGAGAAGAGAGGCGGTTGAACAATACACAAACACACACACACGTATAATAAAGAAGGGTTAGGCGTAGAGTGTGAATGAAAGAGTAAATTGAACAACCAACCCTCAAGTGAGGGTTATACAAGAGTATTTATAGGAAGGAGAGCTAGGGCGACACTCCCACTCCCTTCCTTTCCTTAATGGACATGGGCCTAAGCTCATGGGCCTTCTACATAAGCTTAAGGCTAATAACAAACATAAAGGCCATAATTAAGCTAACTATTAAATATGAATCACTAACACTTGATTAAGGTTTAGGAGTGATTCCAACAATCTCCCCCTAAGTGTTAGTGATGAAGAAAATAAACGGTGAAGGCGTTGATTTAATAGTCGCTTTGACATCTTCTGACATTCTTCTTTCTTGTGAGAAGAATTGCCTTGATTCGAACAATCTCCCCAGTGTAGAGAAATTGTTTTCTTTAAACAGTTCTGCTTTGACGTCATATTAATCTTTGTTCTTTGTTCATTGTTCTTTGTGATGGTAGTGATAGTATGTTGTTGTAGTCTGCATCAAGTCTGCCTCAGGTCTGCTTCGTTGCTCCAGTGTCTCCTCGTCATTCTTCAACATGCTCACACGCTCTTTGACGTTGGATTTCAGTACTGATGAAGTTCTTTAAGTCTTTAACTTTGTAGATTCATTGGTTTGACGAAGAATCATTCTGACTTTTGTGTTGCTTTAAGATATAACTTCCATCAGTGATGATGTTGGCGTGAACATGAGAAGAATCGCACGATCATTCCGCCCGAGCTTCCATAAGAAGAAAACATTAAAACGGTTAGTAATAAGCGGATTCCGCACTTACAAGTTTGAACTTCGAGAGTGTTAACAAAGATAGTGTGAAAACACAACTCTAATTCTCACAAAGGCCGTTCTCGAACCGGAGTCCCACAAGTGAGATAACGCGATTCATCAAGTACACCTACGATTCGGATGAGTCGCCGAGGTACACCAAGCATCACCTCACGATCGAGACCGTTTGAGACACATTAAGCGTAATCCATGGGAGTTACCAAGTGACCGCCTGTCGGTCATTTGATGTTGACCCGGCAGAGTTTCCATTCAATCATCGAGGATCACGGTTATGAACCTCTCATAAATGTTCTCGACATTGCTAAGATCGTGAAGGACTCGATAATGTACCACCGATGTTCTTATTGTTGAACATCAAGTGATGAAATGTCAAGTGTACCTAAGAGATCTTTTGATGAATCTCGTGGCTCTAGACTCAATTGTGCGCTTTGGTTTTCCGAGTGGAGACTAGGAGAGGGTCTCCTTTTCAATATAAGCAGTCTCTAAAAGAAAGCCGATAGATTATGTAGGGTTTCCTGTGAGAATGAAACAAGATTCTGTTGAGAGAAACTTGAGTAGCTAAGAAGGTTTAGTGCATGCGTCATCGGGTCCATGATGACTTTTAATCTTCAATACCGGTGTCATCAAGTGACAACTAGTAGCATATGAATTGAACCCGGTATCTGCCCTAAGTTGAATAATCTGGAGGGCTATTTCTTTTCACCCTTTTCTTTGCATTTCTTTTTGATTATTCAACTCCTTCTTTCTCCGATTCTCATTTTCTCCTTTTTACAATCATACCTAAGGACTTCTAAATTCTAACTATTTGTGGTGTCCTTGGGTAGATCCGTCCGGCTCTAGTGGATCATAGGACGGTTATTCCTAACCTTAGTCACCTTATAACTCCATGACTAACCTATGTTGCCATAAAACCATTTTCATGAAAATCTCTCAAAGTGTTTGTGAATGAAAAACAATTTAGTACCACTGTTGAGAGATAAGTATTTAGCATAAATACTCCCCCTCCACATGTGCTTAAGAGTTTTAACGGAAATCTGCACAGTGAGGAAAGAGCGCGCACTTTTTGAATTGATCAACTCAAGATAGAAAATCCCCCGCGAGACACGGTTACGTTGCATAGTTAAAGAGTTACATTGTCGCCTTTTAGGTGACAACTAGCTCTAATAACTACCTTGAAGGTGTAGACAAACCTCGAAAGGTTGTCAAACCCGTCGAGTTCATGTCTACCAAGAGTTTCTCGAATGGTACATTCTACTCGGACAAATCCTTTCATGAGACACGTTTACATCACTAGCGAACTAGCTTGAAATTATTACCCGTCCGGACAAGTCTTTTCGAGTTACTAACAGTTTAGTATCGTCAATTCGTTGGTTAAGTCTATAGCTTGAATTCGTTGGTTAAGTCTACTGCATCACTATGTATATAATGGTGCATCACAATACACTATACAAAAAATGCTACACTTGGATAGTATTACTGCATCACTATATATGCATCACAGTGATATATCATATTGTTGCATCACAATAATACTTTAGTGCATTGTTGTGTTATTATACTCCCATCATAATGTATAATCTACTGCATCACTATGTATATTATTCTGCATCACAATACACTAAACAAAAAATGCTATACATAGATAGTATTATAAAAGTGTTTAATGAAGTAAAAAATATATAAAAAAGTATTTAAAAAATAATAATAAATAGAAAAAAAATTAGAAAATATTATAAAAGTGTTTAATGAAGTAAAATATATATATATAAGTATTAAAAAATAATAATAAATAGAAAAAAATAGAAAATATTATAAAAGTGCTTAATGGAGTAAAATATATATAAAAGTATTAAAAATAATAATAAATAGAAAAAATAGAAAATATTATAAAAGTGCTTAATGAAGTAAAAATATATATAAAAGTATTTAAAAATAATAATAAATAGAAAAAAAATTAGAAAATATTATAAAAGCGTTTAATGAAGTAAAAAGAAATATAAAAGTATTTAAAAAATAATAATAAATAGAAAAAAGATTTTAGAAAATATTATAAAAGTGTTTAATGAAGTAAAAAAAATATATAAAAAGTATTTAAAAAATAATAATAAATAGAAAAAAAACACTGTGTGTGTGTGTTTTTTCATTATTTTAAAAACATAACAAAATTTTGAGAGTGTGTTTGTGAAAGTGTGTTATTTAGTGTGTGTTTTGTGTGTGTTTTTAGTGTGTGTTTTGTGTGTGTTTTTAGTGCGTGTTTTTAGTGTGTGTACCTTACATTTCGGGGTTCGGGGTTTGCAGCAGTGTAGGAGGTGATGGGATGGAATAGTGTTGCCTTATGGAGAGCACACAACTGTCACTCTCTCTTTTTTTACCCAAACAAATAATGATGTTAGAGTGGATGGAGATTTGTGGAAAAGATTTAATGAAACCGTAATCAAGATCACTGATGCTTAACTATTCACCGAAGGATTAATTTACGGGGATAACTGAACATCTTTAGTTTTAAGTCTTTTGGATGTTTAAAATATTTTCTAGTACTTTTGTATTATGATTAATACCAAGTACTTTGTTTCTTAATGACCATTGTTTGTTTAAAGTTATACTGCATCACAATAAGGTTTTATTGCATCTTAGTGTTACATATTACTGCATCACTATATATGTTCTACTATATCACAATGATGTATCATACTGCTACGTCACAATAATACTTTAGTGCATTACTGTGTTATTATACTCGCATCACAGTGTATAATGTAATGCATCACAATGTATAATCTACTGCATCACTATGTATATAATGGTGCATCACAATACACTATACAAAAAATGCTACACTTGGATAGTATTACTGCATCACTATATATGCATCACAGTGATATATCATATTGTTGCATCACAATAATACTTTAGTGCATTGTTGTGTTATTATACTCCCACCATAATGTATAATTTACTGCATCACTATGTATATTATTCTGCATCACAATACACTAAACAAAAAATGCTATACATAGATAGTATTATAAAAGTGTTTTACAAGTGTTTAATGAAGTAAAAAATATATATAAGAGTATTTAAAAAATAATAATAAATAGAAAAAAATTAGGAAATATTATAAAAGTGTTTTACAAGTGTTTAATGAAGTATAAAAAAATATATAAAAGTATTTAAAAAATAATAATAAATAGAAAAAAAAAATTAGAAAATATTATAAAAGTGTTTTACAAGTGTTTAACGAAGTAAAAAACTATATAAAAGTATTTAAAAAATAATAATAAATAGAAAAAAAATTATAAAATATTATAAAAGTGTTTTTTGAAGTAGAAAAAATATAAAAAAAGTATTTAAAAAATAATAATAAATAGAAAAAAACACTTTGTGTGTGTGTGTGTTTTTTTAGTGTGTGTTTTCATTATTTTAAAAACATAACAAAATTTTGACAGTGTTTGTTTGTGTCGAAATGACGAAACTATGCCGGAAAATCCGTACACCGAGTGTGTGTGTGTGTGTGAAAGTGTGTTATTTAGTGTGTGTTTTGTGTGTGTTTTTAGTGTGTGTTTTGTGTGTGTTTTTAGTGTGTGTACCTCCGGGTTTTTTAGCAGTGTAGGAGGTGATGTTTGCAGCAGTGTAGGAGGTGAGGTGATGGGATGGAATAGTGTTGGTTGTCACTCTCTCTTTATTTACCCAAACACCCCCTCTGCTTTCATCTAATTTTATTATACTTCATTTTCTTTTTAGTCTTTGTATAAAATTACTTGCACACAAAGTTATCATGGTAGCCAAGCCGATTTCAAGCCTATCAAAACTCAAGTTTAGCTCGTTTAATTTTTATATCGTTTCGAGTCTTGCACTTATGCCATAGCTCGCGACATATTTTACAAGTTGATGTTGTTGTTTCTCACAGTCGTCTTATGATAAGTCTAAATCAAATAAGCTTATTGTTGTATATCTATACTAAACCCCGAAGGTATCTTCGCGGGGGCTCGACCTTTTTAGCCCATTCCCTGGTCCTTTTTTTGATACCGGCCTCCGAAGCCCAAATGGATGGTTTCTTTGGCGGTGGATGATAATAAGTATCCTCATCATTTTCACCGCCATTTTCCCACATCTGCTTGGGATAACTATACCCTCTCTGATTATACACAATCAAATCCCATGCCCTTTTAGGGTTGATGTCAGCTATCTTTTTTAGTTAATAAATATGCTGGTAAGTTCTAAGTTGAGAGGTTTTTGTTTAAAGTTTAGCTAGCTGTAATGAGAAATAAATATAATGGAGGGTGAATCTGAATGTTTGTGTGTGTGGTGTGGTCTGACTATTTAAACTTTTTGGGTGTTGATATAAGTGCTGTAAAATTTAGGTTTCAGTCTGATGTAATGAGAAATACATGAAAATTTTGATTTTAGATGTGTTACAAGGTAATTAGTTTTTGGATTTTTATTTATGTGCATGTGGTTAGTTTACGAAAGAGGCGTCGACCTCTGATAACTATAACATCAGTTTTTTTTTTCATCTCTTTTGTGCTTTTAGTTCAATAACCACCTTTTTCAACAGTTTATATTTTCCCTACACAATTGGAGGTCACTGAACATGCAATAAGTGAAAAACGGACAATGGCACTTGCCACAATGTTTATATTGCTATGATTTGTGTTTCCATGTATGATCATACTGTTTTTTACGGTTTTGTCAACGACAAGTATTCATTTCCTGTTAACGCTTGCAGTTGCGGCTGCATTTTGCTGGTAGCATCACACAGCTATCACAGCGAACAACAAGAGGCTGATGAATTCAACATTGATCTCAGATAACAAAGGGCAACTAGGCAGGTTAGTTTTCGTGTTTGCTACTTTGTTGACAGGGTTGTACGAACACCTTCACGCAAGAGATAACTTTGAGACTGAATATGTTTGATGTAAAAAAAATGCACGGATTTATTACGCTCTTTCTATTTAGCTAGATTGATCCAAAAAACGTGGCATAAATAACTGTAACGATGTGTTTATTGTGCAGATCATTGTCTCCATTGGCCAACAAGTACATTCTCCAGATGTCATATATAGATGCTCCTGTCATAGCCACTTCATTGCAATAGTCAGCTGTTGCCGACGCCGACGGTGCTTAAAGAAACTATCGACACATACATTTGTTTGACTTTTTTCCCATATATGCTTTTAAAAGGTTAGTTGCCTTTACAAGAAACTCATCATCTATAGATTGATGTCCATAATAATCCAATTATTTATAAATGATGCTCACATGACGTGCAGACCTGAAATAAGAGATATGTTGCTCCAACTTTCATACTAAATACATCTTTATACTCTAGCTTATACATTCACTCGATATTCAGTTTAATGCCCAACATATTGTTGTTCACTATATAGACAATTGTAACTTCTTAAACAAGTGATATGAGGATAAATTTCATCTAGGTACTGCTGTTGCGTATTATAGTATTTGGTATCTTGATAGCGCCACAAATACAATTGTAACTTTGACACTGAAAAAGAAATACCTTGCAATGATCGACGACGTGAGCCCGTTACTTTATTTGAATTAAGAATTTGGTTCATCTTTCAGCCGAAACAAGGTTTGCGATAAATTATAGTATATCACGTTACAAATTGCATTAGGTTGTTCCTATGTTTTGGAAATGATGAACTAATTTGTTATCTTGAGAAAGAGGTTTCATTGCATTTGTTTTATAATGGGTTGATTTCATATGAGATGAAATCGGGTTTGGGTTAAGAGCTTAAGACATCTCCATTTATGTGTGTTCTTTTCCTAAGATCTTTACGATAGATATTAAGATACACCGAAGAGCAGTCATTTGTTTTTTGAGCTATGTTGTAGAACATTCTATTACGTCATTTTTCTACAGCATTTGGATTTGTCACCAACGAACCCTTCTTGGTACAGGTTACTAACAGGGTTGATACGGCTGCAGGCATATGGCATGGATGGAATTGGAGATCAGAATGTCATCCACTTCTGTCCTCTTGTCAATGTTTAATTATGCAAAGTTAGTGTCAGATAATCTCAGGATTTGTTACACATTAACAATTATTAGTGTGGTTTCATAATGCAAGTTTCATACAATATTGGTACTGATATATGTGCTTTAAAGGGTTTAAAACATCTCTTTCATCTTAGCTCATGCATACTAATATTCGTGGCACCAACACCCTAATGCAACAAGATTGTCTATCGGTGTTACGCAACAAACGAGGTTTGAAATCAACCCATCTGCCAATGCAGCGAGTACCTTCCTGCACAAAATACTATAACGTGCACATAAAGTTAGAAAATAAAAAGATACAATGCCCGCTGCGTTGATCCTTGTTCATATACTAAATTCTATAACTTGATCCAAAACTTATTTCATCACTAATTTTTTGTGATACACGAGTTCTCTCTTTATTTTATTTTTTTTCTTTTTTTTTTTTTTTTTTTTTTTTTTTTTTTTTTTTAAAAAATTCTTGATATTAGATTTAAGGATTTTATTACTTTAGTAAATTTACAAATATTTTGAATAAAACAGAATAAGTTTACAACTTTAGCCATGTATTTTCTAAATAACATTAGATACTTACACAAACTAGTATAATCAATTTATACGATCTCGTCGTAACGCAGTGAAGATAATTATTCTGGCTATAACTTTTCATCAAGTCATCTCAACTCTTTGTTCCTGCCTATAAACTGCATTAAGCAAAGGCAACATGTTATAAGCAAGATAACAAAAGCACAAACGGCATTCATGTCATCGGCAACTTATTAAACTGACACCTAGCTAGCAGTAGAACCAGAGAAAATAACACCTCTCATTTTCTCATACATAGTCAAACCAACCTGAATAATAAGACTTTGTTGATCTTAATCACTAGTCACTATCGCTAAACTTTATAAAAGGGAAAATGGTTTTCATTTTTCCTAATGCATATAACCTGATTGATGAACAGACTGAAAATGTAAGAACACATGTGTTTTGCGAAAAACTTGAATTCAGCATCAGTTATAAATAACTAGTAATCATTTGCCTAAAAGGCTAAAATGACACACGCTTGTCATAAATTAGTACGCTTCTCGTATTAGATGAAACAAGTTTAAAGTCGAGAATTGTAGGATAAAAACGCTTAGGGTCAAACTGTAGTCCCAAGCAAGCTGATCCATAACTCTGCATTGGTTGAAATTTATATCCATCTGAAGTTCAGGTTTCCCTTGCGATTGTCATGCTCCTACTGATCCATGTACTTATGAAGAGTTGTAAGTTCTTATTGCTGCATTTTCGACAAATTCTTTTTCTTTTCAATCAACTTCGGTGGCACCACAAGGTTCTTGGACCGAGTTGCACTTCATGTTCAAGCCACAAAGTTAAGAAAGCCAAAGGATGAGGATCAACGGACATTTTCTAAAGTTCACAAAACTGCCGGTAACACAAACAGAAGGGAAAGATGACTTCCATATGAAACAACTCCACGAATTTATCTCGTCTAAAACCAAATTTCACCTTGTCAAAAGAAATCTGCTCAGTCAAAATGGGGGTTGGGGTCATCATCATTGTCTTTTTTTTTTTAATTTTTTTAGAAAGGCAACAATGTATATAAAAACCAAAACGGTCATCATCATCTAATTTTTTTATCTTAATGAAAGCTATTGACTTTTGAGAACAACTTAAGAGTCATCGATTTTGACTTTGGGTTTGGGTCAACACAACACTTTTCAACTATAATTAATATAAGAACCGTTTAACTTTGTCATAATGAAAAGTAACTCTATATTTACAATGAAAAGAAATGGTATTTATAGTATGCTCTTGGGCATGCTAATAATCATAGTTTGCTTTGTTTCAGGCAATGCCATTCAGTCAGATATCGATTGCCTAAGATCCATTAAAAACACCCTGGAAGACCCTGAGAATCTTTTATCTTCATGGGATTTCGAAAGTTTCATATGTGGATTTACTGGTGTCGAATGTTGGCACCCTGATGAGAGCAAGGTTCTGAATCTTCGCCTATCAGACATGGGACTTAGAGGGCCATTTCCAATGGGCTTAAAAAACTGCACCAGCTTAACGGGATTAGATCTTTCTAGCAACTACCTCACAGGACCCATTCCTTCTAATCTCGGAGATATCTTACCATACATCACATCTCTGGATCTCTCCAATAATAATCTCACAGGTCCAGTTCCACCTAGCATTGGAAATTGCAGCAGCATCAATATCCTGAAGCTTAATAACAACCTCCTAACAGGTCATATTCCACAGGAATTGGGAGGACTTAATCGCCTCAAGGAATTTAATGTTGCTAAGAATAGATTGTCGGGAGCTGTACCTATATTTTCCAGTATTACCTTTGGTGCAGAAAGCTATGCAAACAACCTAGAACTTTGTGGAGGTCCCTTATCCTCATGCAAGAATGAAGACCGTGATGATACATATTTTTCTGATCCTCAATTCCTTTCAGGGTTCACAGCTGGAAATTCTCTTTTTACATTCTTTAGTATCTTGTTTATGTTCTCGTGTTGGCCTAGACTGTGTATGAGCAACATGAGATATTCTCATATCTTGATCAAGATACTAAAGAGACGAAAGTATCACCTAATTCAAGGAATCCCCCAAATCCTACTTACAGAAGAAATTAACAGCGAAGAATGGAAGGTAAAATCCTCTCTCTTGTAAAGTATTAATATTAAGTAGATAAATAATGTGAGACACATTTAGGGGTATGGAAAGTGTTGGAGATAGAAGGTCGATGTCACATTGATGTGTTGAAGTCGTTGACATGTCTGAAAATTAATGTGTGAGTGTTTGTTTAATGACACACAGGTCACCGCCATGGAGAAGTTTATATGCCGAATGAGTTTGGCGGAACTTGAAATGGCCACAAATAATTTTGACAATAAAAAAGTAATCGGCTACGGATACATGGGACTCATGTACAAGGCTATGTTTCCAAACGGTTTGCTGCTTGCAGTCAAGAGGCTCCATAAATTTGAGAGCTTTGAGAAAGAGTTCTTACTAGAAATCGAAATTTTAGGAAGATTAAGGCACACAAATTTAGTACCATTACTAAGTTTTTGCTATGAAAGTGAAAAGAAATTTCTAGTATACAAATACATGTGTAATGGAACCCTCCATCAATGGCTACATTTTAAGCCACAAGTGGAAGGCAAGAAGATGGGGTGGACTTTAAGGTTTAATATCGCAATAGGGATAGCACGAGGACTTGCATGGCTGCATCACAACAACGTCCTCAGAGTAGCGCATCTCAAAATCAGCTCAAAATGCATCTTACTAGATGAAAAGTTTGAGCCTAAGATATCAAATTTTGGTAATTCGGATATCTTGATGAACACAAGTGGTATCCCTTCAAGTATTTGGAATTTTGTGGTTCCTGACTCTGGTCCTAGTCCTTACAAAGAGGATGTTTATAGCTTCGGAATCTTGCTGCTTGAGTTAATTACTGATAAAGAACCATCTATGTGGATCGACTTTCCAACCCGTTATATGTGCGGTGGGGAGTTAAATGTGATTGATGTGTGCTTAATGGGACAGGGATTTAATGAAGAAATATATGAAACACTTAGAATAGCAGAAAAATGCATTCAAGCACGCACAGATGGGGCGACAAGCATGCTTCAAGTGTATCAAGCAATGCGAGCCATTGGAATATCCAAAAACGAAATTTCTATTGATTCGTGTATGGATGTAGAAGATAATGAGGGAGTTGTGTAGTATCGTGCATACATAATTGCTGTTTGTAATCAGGATGTATTACCTGTATCCACCACCATAGACACATATATTATGCCTTGTGATTTATCATTCAACCAAAATTAGCCTATCTCTGTTATGTTCAAAACAACAAAAATCCTATGTCTTCAACGAAAAAAAAAAAAAAAGACTAAAAGCTACACATTATAACTCATGGCAGTTACAATGTTAAATAAACAAAAACCGAGATTTTTTCAAACAGAAAATACAACGTCAGCGTTCTGATTGACATACACAATCAGTAGCTAATACGAGACAAAACCAATTTAGTTAATTCTTCGATCTTATTCACTAAATAATTCTTGTGGTTGTTAAACTTTCCAAGAATCTCAAATTTCGACGTCTTAGAGCGTGTAAAGCTAGATCGTTTGTAAATGCATGGCACATGATCAGTTGACTTTCATTCGACTTGCATCAATATTTCCTGCTGCAGAAAAGAAAAAAAAAGGGGAAGTTTAAAAATCTCATGTTTAAGAATGGGGTTCATACATATAAAGTGATGAACAGACCGAAAACGTAAGAACACATGTGTCTCGTGAAAAACTTGAAAGTCAACATCAATTACAAACAACTACTGTAATAATCATTTGCCAACAAGGCCAAAACAACTACTGTAATAACCCTGATGAGAGCAAGGTTCTGAATATTCACCTATCAGACATGGGTCTTAAAGGACCATTTCCAATGGGAATAAAAAACTGCACCAGCTTAACGGGATTAGATCTTTCTAGCAACCACCTCACAGGACCTATTGCTTCTAATCTTACAGATCTTGTAGGTTTCCTTACGTCCCTCGATCTCTCCAACAACAATCTCTCAGGTCCAATTCCAGAAACTATTGGCAATTGCAGCTTTCTTAATGTTCTAAGGCTAAATAACAACAACCTAACAGGCGAAATCCCTGGACAATTGGGTGCACTTAACCGCCTCAAAGAATTTAGTGTTGCTAACAATAGATTAATAGGACAAGTACCTTACTTCGGCGCTAATTTTACTGCCCCTGCATCTAGCTATCATAACAACCTAGGACTTTGTGGAGGTCCTTTGGTTCCCTGCGAGGGTCATGAAGTTCATGAAGATCATGAAGATCTCTTTTTTTCAGGGTTTGGGGTTGGCTTTCCTGCTTCTACTGTCTTGACTATGTTGCTTATGTTCTACTGTTTACCAACACTGTCTATGAGCAACATGACACTGTATCGCCTGGTCAAGAAAATAAAGGGAAGGATGAATCACCATATTCCAGGAACACCCCTAATCATATTTGCAGAGAATTTTAGCAGTGAAGCGAGCAAGGTAAAATCCTCTCCCTTTACTCTCTCTAACTCCCATTGTGTAATACTTTCCATGTGTAAATGAAAAATATGGTTTTATTTAAAAGGTGTAAAATGATAAATATACATTGCTTAAAAGTAAATTTTAAGATTTTAACCAATTAATGTAAAATGTAGTTAAAATAAATATGTGTGTCTGTGTCCATGTAAATGAAGATTATTACTAAGATGTAATCATTCTTTATCACACAGATAAGTACCATGGAAAAGTTTATATGTCGAATGAGTTTGGAGGAAATTAATATGGCCACCAATAGTTTTGACAACAAAAAAGTAATCGGCCATGGAAACATGGGGATCATGTACAAGGCTATGTTTCCGAATGGTTTGCTGCTTGCAGTCAAGAGGCTTCATAAGTTCGAGAGTTTTGAGAAAGAATTCTTATTAGAAATAGAAATTTTAGGAAGACTAAGGCATATAAATTTAGTACCATTGCTAGGTTTTTGCTATGAAAGGGAAAAGAAATTTCTAGTATCTGAGATACGTAACGGAACCCTCCATCAATGGCTACATTTTAGGCCACAAGTGGAGGGTAAGAAGATGGGTGGCCTTTAAGATTTAAGATAGCAATAGGAATAGCACGAGGACTTACATGGCTGCATCACAACAACGTCCTCCGAGTGGCCCATCTCAAAATCAGCTCAAAATGTATCTTACTAGATGATAAATTTGAGCCCAAGATATCAAACTTCGGTAACTCAAATATCTTGATGAACACAAGTGGTATCCCTTCAAGCGGTTGCACTTTTGTGGTTCCAGATGCTAGTCCTAGTCCTTACAAAGAGGATGTTTATAAATTTGGGATTTTGTTGCATGAGTTGGTTACAGGTAGAGAACCATCTACTTGGATCAACTCCCTGACCTATCGTAGTAGGGAAGCAATTATGATTGATGAAAGCTTAATGGGGCAAGGATTCGATGAGGAAATACGTGAAACACTAAAAGTGGCAGAAAAGTGCATTCGAGCACAAATAGATGGGGAAATATATATGCTTCAAGTGTATCAAGAAATGCATGCCATTCGAATATCAAGCAACGAAATATCGGTTGATTTATGTATGAATATAGAAGATAACTAGGGAGATGTGTAGCACCACGCACTAATTCTATATGCGTATTCATAATAAATCCAAGAACCTCCTGCTGCGTTTTCTAGTAGCGTATAATCAGTATGTACTTTCTAGTGTAATGAGTATAATGAAAATAAATTCTTATTGTATGATACATAGAGGTCAAATAATCAATTTTAGATAATCAGATTTGGGATTGCATTTTCAAATTAAAATTAGATTATGCTGATAATCACTTTTTCTAACAGTGTTCCAAACACTATTTTATAGATTATCTGCCGCGATAGTAATGATAATCACTTGCAAGACGCTATCTAGAACTCTTCTTAGTAGGTAGCTCCAACTAAACAAATGTTTGTAACATCAGTACATACTCCAGCTGACTGTGATTAACATGAACAACAATTAAAAACAAAGGTTAGTTTTAAATATAAACTGTAAAATTTTATTAATTGGAGACAAAGTACATACCATACCGCCATACGCCATGCTTTGTGTTATGAGCAGATTTATGAAGTTGGTTTCTATATTAGGGAGTGCAAAATTGAAGATGAAGTTGGGTAAGTAGCGGCATTTTGCGGGTTTCTTGTTATGCGAAGAAAATAGCAACGGATATTTTCTAAGTATCATTTTGGTATGTAAATTTAAAATATGAGTAAATCTAACGTACTTTCATAAAGTGTTCTAATATGCGCATTTTAAAATGTTGGCATGCCATACGTGTCACTAACTTTAACTTGCTAACACATCAAAATGTGTACATTGGAACATTTTATTAAAGTTTGTTACATTTACTCATGTTATTTGAAGTTTACGTACGAAAGTGGGACTTAATTAGGAGAAAGTTCTTTGCTTTATATAACCTAAACCCTTTTGTAAACCGTGGTATGCATTTTCTGTTTAATTGTGGTTTAAGTTGACTTAATCTATTGAGATGTTTGTTATCACTAGGTGTTTGGCTAAACTTATAATGACGCAAAGGTTTTAATTATCGGGTTAATGGTATAAAAAATACACAAACTTTCCACTTTTTACTATTGTGACAATAAACTTTTAATTTTCCTATTAAAACAAAAAAACTTTCTTAATGACTCTTATTGTAACCAAATTGGACACGTGGCACAATTAATTAAGAGTTAAACCAAAAAAACCCGTTTTACTCGTTGCATTATATTGGGGGACCATTTATGTCAAGTTACCAAACATGTGGACTAATATTAAAAAAACGCTTTTTATTAAAATGAAAAACCAAAAACGTGTTCTTCCCCAAATCTGCTACAAACCCAAGTAGTATAAACCCTAATCAATGAGTTCCTCAAGCTCAGCACAATCACGACTAATTGGTGGTAAGATTCAATACTACTGTAACTGTAACCGTCTACTAAAGGTTCATACTTCAACCACAAGGAGGAATCCGGGCAAGAGATTTGTCAAATGTAATGATTGCAAAGTGTACGAGTTTCTTGATGTAGAGCTTCCCTCGAGTACTACAAAGAGTTGGTGTTTGGGTTCTTTGAAAGGCAGAAACACATGAGCAACAATCCACATTCTCAACACATGGTTGAAGGTCTTGCTATGGAAAAGTCATTGTTGGAAGATGAGGTGAAGGCTACAAAGTCGAAGTTGCAGTTGTATGATAAGTTATTTTACATTATGATAGGATGCTTGTGTTTAATTTGTGTTGTATTAGGTATGACAATTGCCAAGTAAATAGGGTCTTGTTGTAATGGTTTTATGTTATGGAATGAAAATGTTGTCTTTTGCTTACATTTTCTTATATTTATGTTGCATTCTAATATCTGTTACAATCCAGTGTGATTTGTAGACCATAGTAAAACAGTGAGCATAGCATTCATTGATAGTTGATAGAAAACACATTATTATAGGGCTATAAAAGGCCTACATTAACCAAACTGAAAGACCAAGAGCTGATAAGACCAAGAGCTGATAAGACCATAGACCAGTGCTAGGGTAGTAGGTGCTTCTAACCCATCCTTTTTCCCTTTCCCTTCCCCTTCCCTTTTGGAGCTGCAATTTGAGTTTTGGCAACATAAGGTTTGACACCAAATGCTTCAAGAGTGGCCTTTGCAGGCAAACCTAGAACTTTGGCCTTGCATCAAATGAAGCTTATCAACTGTTTTGGGTTAGTGGCTCATCATCCTCTGCATCATCGAAGTAGTTTCAACATAATGTGAGCTTGAGCCCACCTTTGGTTGATAAAACTCTAGCTCATCGGTGCTACTAAATCGCAATGGTGGAAAATACCCCGCCATGTCCCACCGTGTTACACAAGTTGTGTCATCTTCCACCTTTGCATATTCTGATGAGTCACTTGAAATGCAGATTATTTCTGAAAAATAAAAAAATATATAGCAAATTAAACATAAGTATGTTCAATAGATAAGAGATGGAAAAGGCAGATGAAGATGTTTGACAATTTATAACCTTTTCTCTTGTTGGAATCCTTGTTTCTTGAAGTCATGTTTGCAAAAGATGGAATAGATGTTTGATATGGTTTTGTAACATGTATATCTCGCTATTATATAGAGGTGTGGTTATTCATTTGAACAAGATAAGATGGATTGATTCATTGACGCAAACATGTTCGGTGGTAATATCTGATCGCAGAAATGTTGAAAAGTGATACATTGACTCACTGACTCATTAACTGGATATGCCACAAAAGTTAGAAAATGCAATAGTGAAAGTCATAAAGGTGGTGCAACTGCAAATGCATAAAAGTGAGTTTTTTGGAAGTGATGCAATGCAAATGCATAAAAGTGACTGCAATTGTATAACAGTAAACTGCAATAATGTTACTACACCTAATGTTACTGCAATAGTCCAAAAATGAGTGACTGCACAAATTGTACAAAAGTAATTCATTGATAGAACAAAGTAATTCATTGATAGAATAGTCATACAAGAAAGTAGTTTAATTTTGACCATCTTATGCCCTCATATGATATACAAAATGGGCTATTTGTAGATGGTCATTTTAAAGCTGTTAACATACCTATAGAACCATATGGCGCTTAAAGTGTTTACACATCCAAAAGATGATTAACTATGCCTCATAAGATATACAAAATGGGCTATTTAATTGTTATTAACATGATATACAAAAGCTAAAATAGATGGTAGTTGCACTTATATATCAAGTGCATTGTCTTTAGTACTGCCCTGACCATCCATTTTTTTGCCCAACTTCTTTAGTATGATTCTTTCACTTGGTCTTCTGATTTTATGAGCTTGTTTCTTTGTCTTTTGCACTTGAACTTCTTGTGCCTGCACTTGGTCTTGTGACTGGGTAATCTGAATTGGAGTTAAATCAATCTCTGTTTGAACCTGATCTTGATGTTCAGCTTGCACTTGTTCTTGAGACTGGAGTTGAACCTGATCTTGATGTTCAGCTTGCACTTGTTCTTGAGACTGGACTTGAACCTGATCTTGATATGCATCTTCCACTTCTTCTTGAGACTGGACCTGAACCTGTTGTTGTTCTTGAGACTGGCCAAGACAGGTATCAACACCAAACCATCTTGCAAATGCTGAAGTACATGCCCTCCTCTTACCATGCCTTGTTGGAAGTCCAAGTGTTGACCCAACTTTCCTTTTGATCCACCACCTTTTTGGCCCAACTTCGGTCCTAATTCCTTCATTAGACCCACTACCCACATCAACTTCATTAGACCCTGTCCTAATTCCTTCATTAGACCCACTACCCACATCAACTTCATTAGACCCACCACCAACTTCAGTCCTAATTCCTTCATTAGACCCACCACCAACTTCGGTCCTAATTCCTTCATTAGACCCACCACCAACTTCAGTCCTAATTCCTTCATTAGACCCATTTTGTTTTCTAGGCCTACCAACTACTCCTTTTGGCTTAGGTGTCTTTGCCACAATAGGTTCTTTGCAACCTTTTATATTGTGTCCAGGCTTATGGCAATTTGTACAATGCATTAGAACACCTACTTTAGACACTCTTGTACTACTACCCCCCTCACCTTTAGCTCTGATTCTCTTCTTTCTAGGCCTACCAGGCATTTTTTTAGGCTTTGGTGGTAATACATTTGAGTACATGCTTTGATCAGGCCAAAAATCCATACCACCAACAGGTTTTAAGTTCAAATTGTTGTAAGCTAAAGAATACATGTCTGTCCTAAACCAATCTGGGACATAAGCCTCAGGTAACCTATTCATAAACATTATGACCTTTGTGGAGTGAACACATGGTATACTTGAAAGTTGCCACATCCTGCAACTGCAAGTCCTCTTTGTTTCATCAACAGTGAATCCATCACTTCCTTGTCTCACCTCAAACACATTCCCACCAGTTGGTATCACATGCCAAAACCTGCATATGAAATTTAACAATTTGAATCAAAATATTATAAATTGCAAGTTGTAGTTTAATGGACACTAACCTTTGTTGGTCTTTCAGCCATTCCAATCTTTTTTGAATGTTGGGATACACTCCATTAGTCCACTTCCCACTAACCTCTCTCATCTTCTGCATCCTTTCCAAGACAATAACCCTAATAGCTTCTAACATGGTGATCAGTGGCTTATGCCTAACACCCACAATCACACTATTGAAGCATTCACTAAACCCATTTTCAACTGCTTCACAACCTCTGTCAACCTCAAAGAAAGCTCTGGACCATGTCTTGGGATTCTTATCCATGAGAAACTTATGTGCACCAGGGTTGGCCTTTTTAATCTTATCCATTATTTTATTGAAAAGTTGAGGGTATGATGCTTTAGATGTCGCCGAATAGATTCCTAAACTCCAATCCAATTGTAATGTTTCCTAAAGCCTTCATATATGTGTCTTGCACATTGCCTATGCTCAAGATATGGCATTACTAGCTTCATCGCTTCAATAAGACCCTACAAAGGCATGTTGGTGTGTTAGATCATGTTTAATATTATATTAACAATTGTGGGAAAAATCAATGTGTAAAGCATACCTTGTGTTGATCGATATGAGAGTTAGACCTTCACCTTTAACTTTACCCAAATCTTCTTCAAGCAACTCTAAAACCAACTCCAATTATCTTTATTTTCAACATTTACCACACCCAAGCCACGTGGTAAATGTGGTTATTCCATCTCTACCAATTGCAGAAGAATTTCCCTTGATTAGGACTTTTCAGAAACAACCATCTAAGGCTATAATCGCCTACATCCCGCTTTCCATCCATTAGCTAATCCAAAGAAACAAACATAAAACCTATCAAAATATGTCTTGTTATCCGGGTTGATGTCACTCCCAACTTCACAGTTGACCCGTGATTGGTGTCTAAAATAGCTTTCCATAAGATCTTAGCATACCATAGTGTTCTCGCTACGCTTTTTCATTCGTGTCAAGGCAAACTTCTTTGCATATACACATTGATTAGGTGTAACCTTACACTTGTATTTTTCATCACTAGGTCGGCTATACTATTCAACCTAATCTCGTGGATTATCCCTAATCTTTTCACCAAAGACCGTCCCTATCCACTTATAGTTGACCAATGAGCCAAACTGAAATTCCTAACACGGTATGCTCATCAACTAATGTTTTAACCTGAAAAGTTTTCTCTTCTGACATCCAACTAGCATAACATCTCCAAGGACATGATGGCAATCCATTACTACTAACACTAGGATACCTGATTTGCTTCCTTTGTTTACCAGTATCTGGATCAGCCACCCTTTCAGGTCTTTGTCCACACCTAGCCACCACCATCTTTGAATTACTCTTCTCATACCATAGTGAGAAGCCATTAGCCAAAGCATAGAATGTCAAACACTCCTTGAACTTGTTCACAGTCACATACTTTAAACCTTTCTGCAATTGTAACACAACATAAGTTAACATTCATCATTAATAACCAACATAACAAATTTTAATTTAAATATAAGTATGCTCAACATACTCACCTCCTGGTTTCCTCGGTCCCGGTGTGTACTTTCATCATACATGGGGTACCTTTCAATACTTGTTCGAGCAAGAATGAAAGGGTCTTGAGTGTTTCCTCCTCATCAAGAGCCTTAAGCTTTCTTAGTAGCTCATCCATGAAAAAATCATGATCGGTCCTAACATCGTGAACGGAAGAAGAATTTAAAGGCACACTATTTGCCTCATTTGGCTCTTCCATCCGCTTCTACCTTATCCCTATTAGCTTTGATCCTATTTCTAAGCTCAATCAATTCCTCTTCACCGGGACTAAGATAATCAATGACTTATCACCGCCATACTCCCAATCATAATCACTATCAGAATCATCATCATTTTCAATCACCCTAGCATCCATACTAGTACTACCACTAGTACCTACACCACTAGTACCTACACCACTAGTACCTACACCACTAGCCTGGTGAGAAGATTCACCTTGAGTTTCAAAGATACTCCATCTCATTCAACCTCCATCTCATCTACGCTAAAATCATTGCAATACCTTATTTTTGGTCCGACTTTACTCTTAGCAACACTAGCATCCATACTTGTTCTATCTACTTTACCTAGGTACTCGATAAGTCCATTTCAAAGTCTTTGGAGATATACATCAAGCTCACCAAATACAATGACCACATCAAACATATAGTTTAACTCATTATCATCGGTGACTCTAACTAAACCAACCTCCAAGTCATGATTTGGGACTCAGAATACACCCTTCAATATCTGTTTCAACTTTTCTTCAAGATATTGGGCAAACTCTAAGTAAGGCATCCTTCTAATAGACATAGGATCGACAACACCATGCACATACCTAAGGGACCATGGTGAAATACCCATCCCAGTTTATAACTAAGATGTGTTGAGCAAGATGAGGTATCATTCTAAAATTAGGGCTTCTTGACTATTCGAGATTAAAACACAATTAAGCGATTCAAACGAAATTACATACGACTTGTTACAAAACCATAAACAATTGGAAAGGGTCAACGCGATTTTTCAATTTGGTGGATTAGGGTTTTCGGTGGAAGGCGGGAAGATGTTGGGATGATGAATGGGGGAAATGGATTGGGGTATAAAAAGCGTTTTTTTTTTTTAATGTTAGTCCACATGTTTCGTAACTTGACATAAATGGTCCCCCAATATAATGCAACGAGTAAAACAGGTTTTTTTGGTTTAAACTTAATTAATTGTGCCACGTGTCCATTTTTGTTACAATAAGAGTCATTAAGAAAGTTTTTTGTTTTAATAGGAAAATTAAAAGATTATTGTCACAATAGTAAAAAGTGGAAAGTTTGTGTATTTTTTATACCATTAACCCTTTAATTATCACTAGGTGTTTGGCTAAACTTTTTCGAGATGTTGTTAGCATATTGTATTAGTATCATATTACAATAACTTTTTCAAACTGTTAATGAATATTATATACTAATAGCTTATTGGAAGGAGAAAAAAAGCAGACTATTTGCTAAAGTCATAAGTATTTTTTAGAAGGTTAGTTTACGCTTATATGTGCGACGGATATTGATGCCCAACACAGCTACATTGTGTCTATGCTCCTCAAAGGTTAGAAATACTGTATAAGGTAAATCACATATGAGGTTTATGGTTCATTAATCTTTTTGCGCGAGTTTGCTTTGGTTCCTATTATTTCAATCCAGATATGATCACACCAATATTATCTATCTAATGGATTAGTTTAGTTACATTTTTAACTGGTCAATTGATAAAACTTGAGATTATTGGCTAAGAATAAAGTAGATCAAATGAATCAAAATTTGTCCAAATGCATATAACATTTTAGTCATTGTAGTAGCACAAATGAACCCAAGGCTAAAGTTAAGAAATGTACAAATCCAATTATAGGAACACAAATGGGCTAAAAGCTAAGGCACTAGCCCAATACTAATTTTTCATATACTAAATTCTATAACTTGATCCAAAACTTATTTCGTCGCTAACTTTTTGTGATATACATGAGTTCTCTCTTTTTTTATATTTTTCCTTTTTTTCCTTTTTTTTTTTTTTGAAAATCTTTTATATTAGATTTAAGGATTTTATTACTTTAGTAAATTTACAAATATTTTGAAAAAAAAAAAGAATAAGTTTACAACTTTTTCCATGTATTTTCTAAATAACATTAGATACTTACACAAACTAGTATAATCAATTTATATGATCTCGTCGTAACGCAGTGAAGATTACTATTCTGGCTATAACTTTTCATCAAGTCATCTCAGCTCTTTGTTCCTACCTATAAACTGCATTAAGCAAATGCAACTTGTTATAAGCAAGATAACAAAAGCACACAACGCATTCATCTCATCGGCAACTTATTAAACTAACACCTATAGCTAGCAGTAGAACCAGAGAAAATAACACCTATCATTTTCTCATAATTAGTCAAACTTTATAAAATTCAGCTGCCTTGATATAATATGAACAAAACCAACTTGAATAATAATACTTCGATCTTATTCACTAGTCACTAGCATTGTAAGGTCGTTATCGCTAAATAATTCTTGTGGTTGTTAAACTTTCCAAGAATCTCAAATTTCGACGTCTTATTAGAGCATGTAAAACTAGATCGTTTGTAAATGCATGGCACATGATCAGTTGACTTTCATTCGACTTGCATCAATATTTCCTGCTGCAGAAAAGAAAAAAAGGGGAAGTTTAAAAATCTCATGTACGTTTAAGAATGGGGTTCATAGATATAAAGTGATGAACAGACCAAAAACGTAAGATCGAACACATGTGTCTGGTGAAAAAATTGAAAGTCAACATCAATTACAAACAGCTACTGTAATAATCATTTGCCAACAAGGCCAAAATGACACATAGCTGTCATAAATCAGTATGCTTTTCATATTAGATAAACTGTACTCCCAAACAAGCTGCTCCATAATTCTTCATTGGTTGAAGTTATGTCCATCTAAAGTTCAGGTTTCCCTTGCGATTGTCAGGCTTCTATTGATCCATGTACTTATGAAGAGTTATAAGCTCTTGTTGCTTGATTTCAATAAATTCGTTTTCTTTTCCATTAACTTCGGTGGCACCACAAAGTTCTTGAACCAAGTGGCAATTTTCAAGTTTAAGATACAAAATTTAGAAAACCAAAGGATGAGGATCAATTTTTTTTAGTTCTAAAAATTTACAAAATATAGAGATTTTAGACACCAAATATTCGTTAATGTGATAAATTTTGTTCTATAGTTCCAAAATATGAAGGTTTCACGCAGATGACATGAACAAAAGGGAAGATGATTACGCGGATGCAACAATACAAGGATTTATCTCGTCCTTAACTCAAGTTTGATCTCGTCAAAAGAAATGTGCTTGGGTAAAAAAACAGTCACTACTAAATACATATATGAAAAATTCTCAATTATTCAGTTAAAAATTTATCTGCTGATCAGTCATTTTCAAAGACGCAGGCATTTATATGAACTTAGCTATAAGGTTTTTAACGTGTAATTGTGGAAAGTAGTATTTAGAAAATAGGGAGAGACTTTACGAGTCAATATTGGAGTTGGGGTCATCATCTTCGCATTTGCTACTGACTTATTAGTCATTTTCCGTTAACCTGTTTTTCCAGGGAGTGAGTCCCACAATTGAGGAGACTTCGGGTTAACACAACACGTTTCATATAAATTAATATAAAAACTGTATGCGCTATGTCATCATACAACAATATATTCACAATGAAAAGTAACGGTATTTCTAGTATGCACTTGGGCTTGCTAGTAATTCTAGTCTGCTTTGTTTCAAGCAATGCTGTTCAGTCAGACTTCAATTGCCTAAGATCCATTAAAGAAACCCTGGAAGACCCTGATAATCTTTTATCTTCCTGGGATTTCAACAATAGTAATGAAGGTTTCATATGTAGATTTACTGGTGTCGAATGTTGGCACCCTGATGAGAGCAAGGTTCTGAATATTCACCTATCAGACATGGGTCTTAGAGGGTCATTTCCGATGGGCTTAAAAAACTGCACCAGCTTAACGGGATTAGATCTTTCTAGCAACCACCTTACAGGACCCATTCCTTCTAATCTTTCAGATGTTTTACCATACATCACGTCTCTGGATCTCTCGTCAAACTACTTCTTAGGTTCAATTCCACCTAGCATTGGCAATTGCAGCACCGTTAATGTTCTAAGGCTAAATAACAACCTCCTAACAGGAGAAATCCCTCCATCATTGGGTGGACTTAACCGCATCAAAGAAATTAGTGTTGCTAACAACAGATTAATAGGAGAAGTACCCTTCTTCAGCAATTTTACTGCCTCTGCATCAAGCTATGCAGGCAACAAAGGACTTTGTGGAGGTCCTTTGAGACGCTGCAAGAAAGAGAGACATGAAGATCTCTTTTTTTCAGGGTTTGAGGTTGGATTTCCTGTTTCTACAGTCTTAACTATGTTGCTTATGTTCTACTGTTTGCCTACACTGTCTATGAGCAACACGACACTGTATCGCATGATCAAGAAAATAAAGGGAAGAAGGAATCACCTAATTCCAGAAACACCCCTAATCATATTTGCAGAGAATTTTAGCAGTGAAGCGAGCAAGGTAAAATCCTCTCCCTGTACTCTCTAACTCCCATTGTGTAATACTTTCCATGTGTAAATGAAAAGTTTGGTTTATTTAAAAGGCGTAAAATAATAAATTTACATTGCTTAAAAGTAAGTAAGATTTTAACCAAATGATGTAAAATATAGTTAAAATAAAATATGTGTGTCTGTGTCCATGTAAGTATGAAGATTATTACTAATATGTAATTATTCTTTATCACACAGATAAGTTCCATGGAAAAGTTTATATGTCGAATGAGTTTGGAGGAACTTAATATGGCAACCAATAGTTTCGACAAAAAAAAAAGTAATCGGCCATGGAAACATGGGGATCATGTACAAGGCTATGTTTCCGAATGGTTTGCTGCTTGCAGTCAAGAGGCTTCATAAGTTCGAGAGTTTTGAGAAAGAATTCTTATTAGAAATAGAAATTTTAGGAAGACTAAGGCATATAAATTTAGTACCATTGCTAGGTTTTTGCTATGAAAGGGAAAAGAAATTTCTAGTATACAGATACATGTGTAACGGAACCCTCCATCAATGGCTACATTTTAGGCCACTAGTGGAGGGTAAGAAGATGGGTTGGCCTTTAAGATTTAAGATAGCAATAGGAATAGCACGAGGAGTTACATGGCTGCATCACAACAATGTCCTCCGAGTGGCCCATCTCAAAATCAGCTCAAGATGTATCTTACTAGATGATAAATTTGAGCCCAAGATATCAAACTTTGGTAACTCAAATATCTTGATGAACACAAGTGGTATCCCTTCAAGCGGTTGCACTTTTGTGGTTCCAGATGCTAGTCCTAGTCCTTACAAAGAGGATGTTTATAAATTTGGGATTTTGTTGCATGAGTTGGTTACAGGTAGAGAACCATCTACTTGGATCAACTCCCTGGCCGATTGTAGTAGGGAAGCAGTTATGATTGATGAAAGCTTAATGGGGCAAGGATTCGATGAGGAAATACGTGAAACACTGAAAGTGGCAGAAAAGTGCATTCGAGCACAAATAGATGGGGAAATATACATGCTTCAAGTGTATCAAGAAATGCATGCCATTCGAATATCAAACAATGAAATATCAGTTGATTTATATATGAATATAGAAGATAACTAGGGAGATGTGTAGTATCACACACTAAATCTGAACGCGTTTTTCATACGATATCCAAGAACCTCCTAATGCATTTTCAAGTGGTGTACGTGTATAATCAGTATGTACTTTCTAGTGTTAATGATTCTTATTGCATTATACATAGAGGTCAAATAATCTCAGCTAATCAGGTTTGGGATTGCATTCCCAAATGCTTTTGTCTCTAAGAAAATGATGATAATCATTTTTTCTAACGGTTTTCCAAACACTGTTTTACAGACTATCTACCACGATAATATAATAATCACTTACAACACGCACTCGAAAACCTCTCTTATGGTAAAAGCAATAGCATTTAAATGAACAAGAAAAGAACTAAACAAATGTTTGTAACATCATTGCATACTCCAGGTGACAGTGATTAACATGAACAGCAATTAAAAACAAAGGTTAATTTTAAATATAAACTGTAAAATTTTATTAATTTGAGACAAAGTACATACCATACCTCCATACGCCATGCTTTGTGTTATGAGCACATTTATGACGTTAATTGATTTCTATATTAGAGAAAAGTTGGGTAAATAGCGGCATTTTGCGGGTTTCGTTTTCTTGTTTTGTAGGTTTAAGCTATAAAATAGCAACGCATATTCTAAGTCTCATTTTGGTACGTAAGTATGGACGTATGGTCCCTGTAGCAAAAACAGTGCTCTCTGCGGTCGTAAAAAAAATTGTCCCTGAGGTTATGGATCAGTTGCGAAGTTAGTCCATAATTGTCGTTACTTAACTTTGCAAGTAGCCAATAACCTCACGGACTGTTTCCGTACAATTGTTTAGCGAGAATTTACAAAAAAAATGGAGAATTGCATACATATCCCTTCAAAGATTTATAATTGCATATATATCCGATCAAAACTCATAATTGCGTATATATCCTTTCAAAGCTTTAAAATTGTCAAATGTATCCGAATGATTATTTCACATATATTTGATGGCAAAAAAATATCTAATAATTATAATTCACATATAAAATGACGATTATACCCTCTTGTTCTTACCAAACCAACATCACCCAAAGAAATAAGACATACTAAATACAGATTCTAATCAAACAACAAAATTCCAAAACTCAAAACTACAAATCGATATAGCAGTGGTCATCTAAACAAACAACAAAACAAAACATAATCACATTAGATCATTTTCTTAGAATGATCGGCGTATGAATGGTTGGGTATGTTGCTGCCGCTTGGCCGTCCGTTGACCGGCGTATGAGGTTTAGGAGTACGAGGTTGTTGTTGTTGTGGTGGTGACGGTGGTGGTTTACGACGGTGTTGTATCTGTAATCATCTTTTTTCGGTGGACTGTTTGCTACAACAATGACTCTGTCTTTTTATAAAAACTGATTTTCCGTGTTTTTCTAAAAGTGTTCGGTGGTTGTTGTTATAATAATACAAACAGGTTATCTAGATTACTAGATGAGTAAATTACACCGTTCGTTCCTGTGGTTTGCTCAAAATAACACCGCAAGTCTCTTCGTTTTTATTTTTGCGCCATGAGTCCTTATAATGAAGTTTGGTAACATCATCAGTCCCTATCTCTAACGGTCGTTAGATTTCTCCGTTAACTCCCACATATGCGTTACATGTGCCGTCCATTTCTAACAATCGTTAGCGTTTTTGCACGTTTTTGCACGCCGTCCGTCCGTTTTGCACGCCGCCCGTTTTTCACGTTTCATCCGTTTTTCACGTTTCGAAGGTTCATTTATGTTTCGTCCGTTCATTTATGTTTCGTCCATTTTTCACGCCGCACGTCTTTTGCGTTTTATCGCCGTCCGTTTTGCACGTTTCGCTTTGTTTTGCACGTTTTCATTTGTTTTTGCACGTTTTTGTTCCGTTTTGCACGTTTTCATCCGTTTTTGCTCGTTTTCATCCGTTTTTGCATGTTTTCATTTGTTTTTGCACGTTTTTCGTCTGTTTTTGCAAGTTTTCGTTCGTTTTTTCACGTCTTCATTATTTTTTACACGTTTTCGTTCGTTTTTTCACGTTTTCGTCCGTTTTGACATATTTTTGTTCGTTTCTTCATGTTTTCGTCCGTTTTTGCATGTTTTCGTCTATTTTGCATATTGCTCGTTCGTTTTACGCCGTCCATTTTACGTTTTCATCCGTTTTACGTTTTCTTCGTTTTGCACGTTTTGTCCATTTTGCATGTTTTGTCCATCTTTGCACCTTTTGTCCGCCGCACGCGCAAAATGGATGAAAACGCGCCAAACGTAAGAAAACGCTCAAAATGGATGAAAACTTGTAAAAACGGACGAAAACATGTAAAAACGAACGAAAACATGCAAAAACAGACGAAAACATGCAAAAATGGACGAAAACATATAACAAAGATTGAAAACTTGAAAAAACAAACGAAAACTTTCAAAAACAGATGAAAACGTGCAAAAACAAACGAAAACGTGCAAAAACGGACGAAAACGAGCAAAAACGAACGAAAACGTGAAAAAACGAAGAAAACGTGAAAAAACGAAGAAAAACGTGCAAAAACAAATGAAAGCATGCAAAAACGGATGAAAACGAGCAAAAACGGACAAAACGTGCAAAACGGAACAAAAACGTGAAAAAACAGGCGAAAACGTGCGAAAATGGACGAAAACGTGCAAAAACGGACGAAAACGTGCAAAAGTGGACAAAAACGTGAAAAACGGACGAAAACATGAATGAACGGACGAAAACGTGATAAAACGGGCGAAAACGTGAAAAAACGGACGAAAACGTGCAAAAACGCTAACGATCGTTAGAAATGGACGGCACATGTAACGCACATGTGAGAGTTAACGGAGAAAGCTAACGACCGTTAGAGATAGGGACTAATGGTGTTACAAAACTTCATTATAAGGACTCATGGCGCAAAAATAAAAACGAAGGGACTTGCGGTGTTATTTTGGGCAAACCATAGGGACGAACGGTGTAATTTACTCTTACTAGATATATAAAATACAAACAGGTTATCTAGATTATAATTCACATAGGATTAGGAAAGAAGGAAAAGACTTTTAAAAGATCATCAATAGTGTACTTGTAAACGATGACAAGTACAAACCAATTGACGATGGTTATTTATTTTTTCTTTTTTTTTGTTTCTTGTAAAAAACTTATTATCATCAATTAGAAATTTAAGTTTATGATAATAATACTAATAAGGGTATAACCGGTTTTCTTCAGCCCAATTGCTAGGCCCATCACTTTCAGTCGGCGTTGCTGCGTTTCCTCTTATATACGTGTCGTTTTGATTTCTACGTGGCATTACTTCCTTCATCATCATCCTCGACAGTTGCCCTAAACACCGGAAACGGTATTGGGTACCCATAACCCGTGGAAGACGGCATTGGGAGTTACTTTACTTTACTTTGTAGGATTACTCCCCTTTACCCAAAAAAACTTATTAAACTGACACCTGGCGAGCAGTAGAACAACACCTATCAATTTCTCATAATTAGTCAAACTTTATAAAATTCAACTGGCTTGATATAATGTGAACAAAAACAACTTGAAAAAAAATTAACTTCGATCTTAATCAATAGTCACTAGCTAGCATTGTATATAACTATTACAGATGGTCATTATCGCTAACTAATTCTTGTGGTTGTTAAACTTTCGAGGAATCTCAAATTTCGACATCTTAGAGCGAGTAAAGTTATATCGTTTGTAAATGCATTATCAACTTGAGCATTTGAGCTTCTGGCTTATTTAAGGTCATAAGCTCATAAGCCGGAAAAAATGGGCTTATGAGCTTTTCCGAAGTTACATAAGCTCATAAGCCTGCTACACAAACACCCCTAATTGTTTGAGATTGCGTTTGTGAAACAGGTTATTCATTTTCAAACTGTTTCACCAAAAAGTAGTTCACCACCTGCTGTTTATAAACCTGGGCCTTATCTCTGGGAAAAGGCAAATAATTATTTATTTTTAACCGTTTATGAAACGCTATTTCCTGAGTTTGCGTTTTGCAAATGCAGTAATCACTTAGAAAACGCAATCTAGAACACCCTCTAAGTAGTACGTAATCACATCCACACATCTTCTACTGCATACAAACTTTCATTGTTCCACCAAAATTAACCTTACTTATGTGTGATACACGGATATGTCATTATCTGTTACAAAGCAACAACATTATATGAAGAACAAAACAACTAAACAAATATTCGTAAGATCATTACATACTGCAGCTGACAGTGATCAAAATGAACAACAAATAAAAATGAAGGTTAACGTTAAATATAAAATATAACATTTTAGTTGGAGACAAATGTACCATACACCATGATTGTGATCACAGACTGATTTGTGTTATGATCGTCCATATAGACAGTAATAAGATGTAACTTGTTTAATCATGGTATTTAAAAACGTACCACACATTTTTTCAAACAGTTTCTGGTTTTTTCGGCTGGTTCCAACTAACTGAACTGATTAAATCGGCCGGTGTGGGCTGGTCCGGTTTTCATAACACTTTGTTTAGTTTTATGCTTCACGAGATTGGCACCGGTCCGTGGCGTTGCATGTAGAATTTTTTAGGGTGATTGTCATTAATAAATAGTAATATAATCCTTTTTTTTTTAAGGCGAATTTTTAAATAGGGTGATTGTGCATTAATAAATAGTAATATAATCCTTTTTTTTTTTTCGGTGAATTTTTAAGCCGGGGTGATTGTCGTTAATAAATAGTAATATAATTTTTCTTTTTCTTTTCTTTTTCTTTTTTTTAGACCGTAATGCCCTACCAAAACGCATGTATTATCAGAAGCTAATCAGTAGCAACCCGGCCCAAAAAACGTAGCAAGTATTGTAGCTCATCGTAATGCATTTGTATTACTGAAGACATAAAACGGCTGCGTTTTGATTGTGTTTTAATATATACTTATAATTTATACTGTAATAGACATGCAAGTAAATAATCTTTTTCATTCTTGACCACACCACATACCAATGTATTCGAACACATTTCACTTTCAGTCAGGGTAAATATGTAAGCCTTAGGGGTATGTTTGGCGAAATGGGCCGGAACTGAGGTGGAGCTTATATTATAAGCTAGAAGGGAGAGCTTATATTTTTATAAAGTTGTTTGACGAATTAGTTATAGCTTAAGCTTATTGATGCAAAATCGCATAGAAATACATCAAATTAAATTCACATATATTTTTGTATGATAATCCACTATATTCTGAAGGGTATTTAAATAACATACCCGAACACGACCCTGTTTGAATTTGAGTTAGTCGGATTCGGGTTAATTCGGGTCGGGTCCATCCGGGTTCGAGTCAACCCGAATATAAGTAGAATGTAATAAAATTACCTATTTGTACTCATTTAAATAGATAATTTATAAAATTATATTAGAAAAAATATTAAAAAAACCCTTACTCGGTCAATCGAGTCGACCCGAACCCGAGTTAGCAAACATTTTAATCCGATACCCGACCCTATCTAGTATTCGGGTTATTTGGGTGACCCGAATAACCCAAGTAACCCGACCCAAATAAGCTTAATCGAGTTCGAGTCTGGGTTGGGTCGGGTTTTTCGACACCCATAGTTTCAACTGGTTTGGCCTTATAAAAGCTTTCATAAATCTATGTTACAAACAAATCTTATTTTGAAAGCTCCGGCCCCTATAAGCCCTTATAAGCCTCGCATCAAACACACCGTATGCGTTTGCCCCTCAAAAATGAAAACTGCTAACTAAACCGCATACTTTGAGTTTATGGTTTCTTAAAACGCATTAGACAAGTTCGCCTTAGTTCGTATGGTTTCTTGGCTAATTATAATGCGAACACTATAAAACCGTTTTGAATAATAACAAAACCAACTCGATAAATAACTACGCAAAAAAGCAGGCATGTGTCACCTACCGGTCCATCATAATGTTTATAGCTTTTTTGTTGCTTGTACCCAAAGCAAAGTTAGGTAGATTGGTTTGTCACTCACAAGCTTTATTTACCAATGAGAAATAATACATCGACCTAAACTTAGGCCTAAACTTAGACCTAAAATCACTTGACATCATTTTGATGGATTGTAAAATAAGTGGGTCCCTGTCTGCAGTCATCAGGATGCTGACACTTGATTTTAAGTCTAAGTTTAGATTCATCTATCATTTCCCTTTACCAATGAGAAATGATACATCGACCTAAACTTAGGCCTAAACTTACACCTAAAATCACTTGGCATCATCTTGATGGATTGTAAAATAAGTGATTCCCTGTCTGCAGCCATCAAGATACTGACATTTGATTTTAGATCTAAGTTTAGGCTTAAATTTAGGTTCGTGTATCATTTCCCTTTACCAATTTATGTTTTTGTACATCCCATTTCATTGATCAACATTATCATGTATGTGACTATTCAGTAATCAATATGTTCATGCGATCAAAGGCAATGCATGTGACTGTTCATGCGATCAAACTTGTTGCAAACGTAACAATAACTGCCTATATGTAGCCAAGGACCACATACAACTTAAACTTATGGTCCACCTTTTCAATATAAAAATTCGCACAAAAATATCACGCTTTAATTATGTCAATTTAAATTTTAAATATTCAACTTTATTATTTTATCTAAGAGTGTCATAACTTGGATTGGTTTTTAAGTTATACTCTTCGTTGGCAACTTGATTAATAATGACATTGGTCAAACACAATATGACAAAATTAAAGAACTTAACTAACAGTAAATCGAAATTTATTCGATTATTACGAATACCAGCTTGTTAGTTGATTTTACTATAAACAAGTTAACCCGAGTTATATTTTACACTTAAACGAGATAAATTGGTGAGGTTAAAAACTTTACATTTATTTTTATAGCCACGTGCAAGTTACTTCAGATAACTTTTAAAATTAGTTTTGACTTCGTGATTCGGCTAGATTTAACCAAAAAAAAATGAGAAAGAAAAAGAAAAAAGTCAACTACAGTAGAGTATGATCAAGTCCACAAACATTTTCTAACGACTGTTTCATATTTTGATACATAAGCAAAGTAAATGTAATTGAAAAAAAGAAAAAAATAATGAAAGAAAATACAATATCATTTATATAGTATATCATAGCTCGGCGGACATAAAAACTATATATTTTTATTCATGCCAAACTTTAAAATATTAGTATTTACCTGAGCCATTGCCTAAGCCCCAAATAACTCTTCATAGTTGGCCCAAGAATAGACCAAATTCTACTAACTGGGCCATTTGATATCTTTGGTATGAAGAAAATGTTACTTTCATTTTCGATAAGATGTGGTATTCTTACCATAAGTTCCACCGCCTCTCTGATTTTACAGTACCAAATCTCAAAACTTTGGCAAGGTTATCATTAAACGTTTGTAAGTTTATCAGCCTTAATTCATATTCTGTGTTTTTTGCATGATTATAATTTTTGTGCAAGTGTATCATTTTGTTGTATTCAGTGATTGATTTGAATGTGGGATGTTGATTGATAATTTGAAGGAGTGTCGAGAGGTGGGAACAGCTCCTGGAAGAGTATTTGTTTAGGCTTCAACACTCCATGAGAGATTCTCCAAGGTATATTTTATCTTTGGTTTGTGAAATTAGTTGTTTTATTATTGTGTAATTTATGAATACCTTTTTTTAGAGTGTTTGGATTAGCTTATTTATATGGCTTAAGGGATTATGTTGCAACGAAAAATGGCTCAGTTTTTCAGGTGTTGTCGTTTTAGCTTGGGGAGAGTGAACGTCAGTGGTTTTTTTATACGAGGAGATTCAAGTTGATTCTGAAAGTTCTTGATGTCAACCAAGCGGATTACATTGTAAGGAAAAAAAATCCCTTCTGTTTGGTTTTTGAGAAAGTTTAATTGGGTGTTGAGTTTACTCTTTTCATGTGGTGTGGTTGGATAGCAACAAAAGGTGTTCAGTTGATTTGCGCAATTGAATTTTAGGGTTATCATTTGATTATGTCAGTTTTGATTAATTTTCGATTTTATGATTACAGGAGAGATGTTGAGCTGTACAATGATCGTGCGAGATGACAATCTGCATTTGAAACACTTAAGTGGTCAGCAGGTAACTCTCTCTTTTTTTTTTCTTTTTTCGCTAAATTGATACAAAGAACTAAAAAGAAATGGTTGGAATTTTTGGCTTATAATGGCAAAATTGAGGTTTTGTGTTCGAAGTGCTGTTCAGTCGTATATTACGTTTGAATATTTATGAAAAAGCCTTAATAAGTTACTCCAAAACATGTGAAGACTCATATTTTCTCTTGCAGTAATTTTTGATAATAATAATAATGATATTGGTTTGGTTAACATATTATTCTTAAGGTTAGACCAAAGGTACCTTAGAAATTGTCGTATTGCTATGAGATTCATATCTTTCTCATGCATCTACTTGCAGGTCTGCTTCTCTTAGTTGCTTTAGACCCGAGCTATGGTTGATTATCGGTTTTGGGGATGGTGAAACTATTGTTTGATTTTAAGCATTCTTGGGTGATTTTTCATTTGAGTTCGAGTCTGAGTTTGATTGATTGCTTGATGTTTATTGGTTTCTCAACGTCTGCAGGCACATAGGTTTTAAGATTTTGACAGAGACAATGCAAAAGACAAGTTCTTATTGTGTATGACTTAAATAAAGGTAAAAATTTTCCCATTACAATCTCTGTATGTTTAGGCCAGATCCATTTTGAAGACACTGGGTTTTGAAATATAAAAAATCATTTGTTGGTTAGAGATGAACAGTAGCTCATTTCACGATGGTCATGCAGATATTGTATATTACTCAAGTAATACCAACGGTTTGACACTATTTTCTGTCCCGTTGTTCTTTATTTGGTGAGCAAGAAATTTTTGAATCAGTATCTCAAAACGATATTATTAGTATGCTTAGGTGGCTCCCGAAATTTGGTAAATATTGTGCAGTTTCAGCGAATCTTAGTGATAGAGCAAAGTGGTCCTCAAAATAGCCTTAAACCTCGACAACCAAATGCTGGCATCCTTAAAAGTAGTAGACGATATCATCATCAGAACTAAAATTAAAACCAGTTTGGCCGATTTGAGATAGTTCACCAATAAGCATTATTTCATGATACCTTCCATACAAGTATACTTCCGACTTTGGACATGGCATGACGATATTTTTTAAAGAAACAAACTTCTTCGAGAATTTCGGCATGTGACATTGACATTAAATTTGAGCAGGTCCAAGATAGACTCTCATGTTTGTTTAAATTGTTGTCATGCAAAGCATTAGTGCTTTGGTAGGTTTTGTGTTTATTTGAATCAGCCATGTAGGTCCTTATATAATGTTATTTTCATGTATGAAAATAACCTGATTTACGATATCCTTTTGGGTATGTTATGTTGGTTGGCAGGGATGCCAGAATATACGTTTGAACTTACAAGAAAGGAAAGCATCAGGGATTGCAGTAAACTTCAAGGTAATAAGCTTCAGTTACCTTATATCTCAAAGTTAAAATATAAGCTTGGAGGGTTACTCATTCCATTTCGTTTTAGAACCTAACAACAGTTGGGCTTATAGTAAGAAAGTGTGTTGATTGCTCCTTCAACAGTCTCGGTTTGACCACTGAAGGCGCAACATGAATCGTTAGAGGTTAGTTGTTATAGAAACATGTTGCTTAAATTGATTTGTTATAAAATGTATCGTTACTTTTAAGCACGTTAAATTCTCTAGATACCTGCTACAATAGCTGGTAGTGACAAGTCGCTTGCTATCATTGTCACAGTTGAATGCAGTTTTCCAAGTATCGGTTCCTATCATATCCCAAATTGGCCCAAGAAAGTTGTCAGTTCACTCTTAATCGTATATGTATGCAGACTTCATAATTCCCCTAGAAGGTTCCCAGATACTCTTGACCTCGAACCGACATTCAAACCCGAATCAAAATATAATGGGAAGCAGAGGCGGTAACCTAGCAAGGATTCCGTCGAGATCAAGAAAGGTTGTGCACATGCTAACAAAGCTTCTATTTGTTTCTTATCTCAAGGTTTGATCATATTTTTATTTTCATAAAGATTCAATTTTTTTTTATTATATAAGAAATTAATTTTCGATACTTCGCTAACACTTTGTCGCCATATAAACGACATTACATCTCAAATGCCGTTGTGACATCAGACAACGCCATATATCATATCAGATCTCACGAATGCTCATGGATACTAAACAACATAACCCCCGTCGAGGAAGCAATTGCACCCATACCATTAACAATTCCATGTGATTTTCACTTTACAGAGTTCAACATTCATAAACATGCCAAAACAGAAAATGTGCAAAGTAAGTTCTCTTTAATGCTACAACTAACCACGTTATGACTGTTTCTACCATGCAAACCACTAATGTGTCTGCATTTAAAATGACAGACTTCGTAGAAATCGTGTTAAAACGTTTGCCTACTAATGAACAAGGACAACAACATCACGCAGTGATAACATCAAATAATCCTGAATATTAAGTGTCAATTTCCCCCGATAATGCTTGTAATTTATATCATTTATATGAATTTACGCTTGTTTTCCATTGTTTTCCACTTTCAGGTAAATTACGAGCATTGGAGCTAAAGAGACGCGAAACTGGAGAAATGTCTAAAGATTTATCACAGGATGTTATTTTGAAGAAGTTACGGCGTAACTCGTCTCTCACATTACACCGTAACTATTGCGTGACTCAGAAAACCAACTTATCATAAGGTTACGGCGTAACTCTTCCCAAAGGTTACGACGTAACTACATTAGGTCAAATGAGGTTCCACGCCGTTGATACTTACGCCGTAACTGCTGCATCAACTACGACGTAACCGAGCTTATTGAAGACTATGGCGTAACCACTCATTAGGTTACGCCGTAACCAGCAGATCTAGTGCATTATACGAGGAAATAGAAGGTTACGGCGTAACTCCTATATTGGTTACGCCGTAAATACCACATGAATTCCAGCATTTCTATTCATCTCATTCCACACACAACACTCTGAGAACGTGGGAAAAAGCTCAAGGCAGGTCTAGAGGAGCATACAGAGCTGTCTCTTAGGGAGAAATCACTCCCCACGATAAGCATTAGCTTTATATTTCTTTACTTTCAATTCATGTATTTCGCACCTTTGAATATTGAATTGATTTGCATGATTAATATGAGCTGCCAAGCACCTTTTGGTGCTAGCCAGTTATGATTCCTTAATTGTTTTGTTTGCGTTTACTTTACTCCGCACAATTATTTCAAGTGTATCGACATAGTTTATTAGTAGCCACCCTTGGTTGGTAAGGGTAAAATACGACCAACCCACGACCCTTTCTACTTGTGCGATTCGACCAAGTGATCACCTATCGTTTGGATGAACTTAAGAATTAGGGGTGCGTGTCTACAAGTTCCTAACTACGTAAGATTCACTATTATAAATCTAAAGATATAGCAGTCTTAATGATTTGGCAGGGACCGGGAATAACAGGATTTATGAGGGACACAGCATCTTTGTTGATAGGTTAGGCGAATCGACCAAACGACGCCTCTGACTTTGACCCCACTCAAGAATTGGAAGAATGACGTAAATAACTAACAGGAGGATTAACTGGTTAGAAATACTCTCCTCTATCGATTTCCTTTACCATTTATCCGCTTTATTTTATTTTGCTTTAGTAGTTTAATTAATTAAATTCTTATCGAAACCATTATTATTCCGTGACACCCAGACTTAAGAATAATCTATCACACATAGCTCTTGGGACGACCCCGCCACCGATTCTACACCACACACGACCGGACACACCGCTCGTTAACAAGACCGGCGCAGTAATTATAAGGATAATGAAACAGTATAAATATAAAGACCTCGTCAGTAAAACCTGCATCACGCAGTAACAAGAAAAGATATTTTGATCGTCAACTCTCAATCAATCAAATATATTGTCGTCAACTAAAACTTTTTTTATTGACCGAAAGATTTAAAAGCATCACAAAATAATAATGTAAACACTGTTATGAGACTGAGAATGTACAAAACTCTTGTGCAATAAAAAAAAATCCTCAACATATATATACTTGCCGAGAAAAAAACTTTACTATTTGGTAAATGGTAATTACAATCATCAAAAAAGTCAAAAAGTTAACAAAAAAAACACCAAAATTATTCCAATATTTACTTTTTTACACCCACACATATAAAAACCTTTACTTTTTTTACCATCCAGCAATCAATGCCTATCCGGCAACCTAAACCTAATCTCCGACGCCGGCGACTTAACCGCCACCCCATGCCAACAAATCCCCCCTCTACACATCTCATGCGCCACGTCATCAACCTTACACGTGGCAGCCACTTTACGCGACACGTCCCACATCAACGTCACCACTAGCACCACCCCAACCACCGCCGTCGAAAGCACCAGCACCGCCGCCCCGCCGTAGCTCCGCCCACTCATCTCTCCGGAAACCTTGATTATTGCTATTAACGCTAGGTAGAAGATGGTTAGGTTGTTGACCACTATGTCCGAAATTGCCATCTGGGTATTGGAGTTTAGGGTGTTTGGGTTAATGGGTATTTGTTTGATTTTGATTTGGTTGTGGATTGAAGGTGAATTTTGGGATTTAGGGTTAGGGTTAGGGTTTGGTTTTTTTATAAAAATTGGGGGAATGTTTGTTTGGTGGGATTTTGGGGGTTTAAATGTTGGTTATATAGTCTAGGGATGATATTGGGTGGAGCTTATCCATTAATTTTTTTTTTGTTTTATAAATGTCTTTATTTTTTTTTTTTTTTTTATTTTTAAAACGATACAACACATGAAATTCGACTCTGAGTTAAACCATCTACATAGACAGACGACTTCGGGACCTGAATTATTAGGAGAGATCCGTGAAGAGAAACTCTTAGAACTCATGGTTTTGCATTAGTGTTTTGTCACTTGCTAGACTTTAAAGAAGAAGCTCAGATGACCAACTGAGCTAAGCAGGTTATTTTTTAATTGTTGTTGAAGTATGTTAAAAAAAACAAAAAATAAAAAAATAATTGTTGTTGAAGTAATTAATATTGTATTATTTTTTTGGAGATTTGGGATTGGTTTTACAAAAGGACAATGTTTTGAGTATATTGGAAGTCAAGTATGTATTTTTTTTTTTTTTTTTAACAAACAAGTATGTATACTTCAAACTATATAATACTCCATCTTATACTCCCGTGTACTCAAATTATTAGAATGTTTCAATTTAAGTATATATTTTAATTTTAGTTTTCAATGTAAACAATTGCCTGAGGCAATTATTAAATAAGAAAAATAGTTTTCGAGTTGCGTTGTAAAAATAATCCTAACAAAAATAGTCTTTGTGGTTTAGTGTTTGACAAAAGTAGTCTCTGGAATTTATTTGCTTTGCGAAAATTGTCCCTCGAAAATTGCAAAAAGTCTTCGAACATTCTTAAAATTAGCAATGATTACTTTAACAGTCCTTTAATTAAATCTAAACTCCGCGCTTGCTGCAGAGAGCGGATAAAAAAATCCTCGTTATTTGTATATTTTGTATAATGTTAGTGTAAAGTTATACTTCTAAGAGTTAGGATCAAATAAGAAGAATAATTAAAATAAGAAAGATATTGAAAATGGTTTTAGACGAGTGTAATGTTGTCATCATCACGACTTCCACGTAACACCTATTATTTTTCTTTTCACCATCTTCTTATTGGTAACCATCTTTTGTTACCTTATTACCTTTACCTATTTAAATACACAAAAACTTTATTTATACACAAAATCCCTCATAACATACTCAAATATATACACAATTTTTGATTCTATTAAAATCAGTATGAATGAAATAACGTCGATATACAGCCTATTGTGCATATGCCATATAAAGTTGTTAGAGTTCACAAGTGACCTTGATATTAGATGTTGAATAATTAGTGACTACATAATTGATGTAATAAATCGCAATGGCATGGTTCTTTTTTACATAAAAATGGAAAAGTGTCATTCAACATTGAAAGTTAAATAATACAAACAACAATGAGGACACAAGGTCAGCTTTGAACCCACAACATCTGCACTTTTAAATTGAATTGTGTGTTCGAAAATAATTTTATGGAATCAATTACACCGTTCATCCATGAACTTGTACCAAAATGACATGTTGAGTCCTTTTCTCAAAATAAATATGCCAAACATCCTCTACGTCTCCATTTCGTAACCCCAAGAGTCCTTTCCACAAATGACCGGTAACATCTAGCGTTAAGTCATGTCACATACATATCACATAAGGATACTTTTGTCACTTCACACATTGTCATCTTCAACATTTAATTTACTCTTGATTTTTATCTTCTTTTTAATTAAATGCAGTTTTGTCTTCAAACATAAAATTAAATCCAAACAAAAATAACAATATAGAAATTGATAGATAAAGAACCAAGACAATCTTTTATCTACAATTAATTACCACTTCATTATTTTTTGGGCAAATCACCCAAAAATGTAGTTAACTTGTCACTTTTTCTCATTGTATGTAGCATTTTTTTTATTTTTTTTTCTCATTCTGTCAATAAACCTTTATCGTTAGTCCTTTTTTGTACCCGTTACCAAAAAAACCTGCATCGTTAGTCCTTTACGCTAACGACGGCTAATAAATAACTTAAAATTTGGTTATCTTACGCTAAACTTGCATCGTTGGTCCTTTATACTAACGATCGTTAAAAGATAACTTAAAATTTAGTTTTCATACGTTTCCGTCCGTTCTTTCACGTTTCCGTCCGTTTTTACACGTTTTCGTTCGTTTTAACACGTTTTTGTCCGTTTTTTCACGTTTTCATACGTTTTTACACGCTTTCATACGCTTTTTCAAGTTTTCGACTTTTTTTTCACGTTGTCATATGTTTTTACACGTTTTCATCCATTTTTATACATTTTCGTCCGTTTTTGAACGTTTTCATTCGTTTTTACACGTTTTCGTCAGTTTTAACACGCTTTCGTCCGTTTTTCACGTTTTCATCTGTTTTTACATATGTATTCGTCCATTTTTACACGTTTTCTTCCGTTTTTTCACGTTTTCATTCGTTTTTACACGTTTTCATCCGCTTTAACACATTTTCGTCCGTTTTTGCACGTTGTCATCCGTTCTTACACGTTTTCACCCGTTTAACACGTTTTCGTCCGCTTTTTGACATTTTCATCTGTTTTTACATGTTTTCGTCCGTTTTTACACGTTTTCGTCCGTTTTCTCACATTTTCATCCGTCTTTACACTTCTTGGTCCGTTTTAACATGCTTTCGTCAGTTTTTTCACGTTTTCATCCGTTTTTACACGTTTACATATGTTTTTGCACGATTTCGTATGTTTTTACACATTTTTGTCTGTTTTAACACTTTTTCGTCCGTTTTTCTCTTTTTCCTCCGTTTTTACACGTTTTCATCCGTTTTAACACATTTCCATCCATTTTTTCACGATTTCATTCGTTTTTACGCATTTTCATCCGTTTTTACATGTTGTCGTCTGCTTTTCACATTTTCATCCATTTTTCATGTTTTTGTCCCTTTTTTCATGTTTTCATCAGTTTTTTCATGTGTAAACACGTACGAAAACGTGTATAAAATGGATGAAATGTGTAAAAACGGATGAAAACGTGTAGAAATGGCCGAAAACATTCGAAACGTATTAATATGCGAAAAAATAGACAAAATGTGCAAACACGAACGAAAACGTGAAACACCAGATGAAAACGTGTAAAAATAGATGAAAACGTGAAACAACGGACGAAAACGTGCAAAAACGGATGAAAACGTGTAAAAACGAATGAAAACGTGTAGAAACGGATAAAAACGCGAAAAATTGGATGAAAACGTGAATAACGGACGAAAACGTGTTTAAATGGACGAAAACGTGTTAAAACATACGAAAATGTGTAAAATAGACGAAAACCTACAAACAGATGAAAACATGCAAAAACGGATGAAAACAGACGAAACCGTGTTAAAACGGATGAAAACGTGTATAAACAAACGAAAACGTGAAAAAATGGACGAAAATGTGTAAAAACGGATGAAAACGTGAAAAAACGGACGAAACGGGGAAAAACATACGAAAACGTGAAAAAAACGGACAAAAACGTGTAAAAACGAATGAAAACGTGTAAAAACGGATAAAAACGTGAAAAAACGGACGAAAGCGTGTTAAAAAGAACGAAAACGTGTAAAAACGTATGAAAATGTGAAAAAAAAATGGACGGAAACGAAAGAAAACCACATTTTAAGTTATTTTTTAACGATCGTTAGTATAAAGGACCAACGACGAAAGTTTGGCGTAAGATAACCAAATTTTAAGTTATTTGTTAACGGTCGTTAGTCTAAAGGACTAACGATGCAGGTTTTTTTGGTAACGGGTACACATAAAGGACTAACGATAGAGGTTTATTGGTAGAATGAGAAAAAAAATAATGCTACATACAATGAGAAAAAGTGGCAAGTTAACTACAATTTTAGGTGATTTGCCCTTATTTCTTTTATCTACAATCAACTACTACTTATAAAACATGTATATCTTTTCTTGAAATTTAAATTAATGTAGTTTGTCTAAATTACTTTTAAATATCTTTTAAATTTGACAAATTTTCAAAAACTTGACAATCTAAATTATGTTTTTTCTTGATCAATCATAACCTTGGTAACAAAAAAAAAAAAAAAAAAAAAAAAAAAAAAAAAAACTTTATTAAGTTTAAAAAACACACTCTTTGCATCAAGGGTCGAACAAGAATCACGATTTCACATGTATAATTATTTGTCGTTATACACCGTCGTTTTACGCAAGTATTCATCTAGTATTCACTAGTTCCTTATGTACCACTTCATTATTTTTATTAAAACACCCACCATCATTACCACTTCACATATGGCTGAGCATGGATGACCCAAAACGAACCGGACTGGTAAAGTCGACCAAACCGACAAAAATCGAGCCGACCCAACAACTCTTCGGTTCGGTCTCGGTTTCATGTTTCTCTTATTTTTGGTTTCGGGTCGATTCGGTTTGACCCAAAACCGACAAAAACACACCTAAAACGAACCGAACCGACACAAAACCGAACTGAACCAACCATATTCGGTTCGGTTTCAGTTCATGTTTTTCACGAAATCGATTCCCGGTCAATTCAATTTTTGTCGGGTCAGTTCGGTTTTAGACCTTTGCGCAGCCCTAAATTGTCATCACACACCACGACATGTTATTTTGGTACAAGTTCAGGGACGAACGACGTAATTTACTCAATTTTATAAAACTTTATAAAAGAGGATTACTATTAAATATTAATCCATTAATAATTAAAATTGACCGAAAGATTAGACCCATTGACCACACGCGTCTCCCAAATATAACAAAAAAAAAATTCACAATTTACAATTTACACACACACACAAAAACACACAGTTACTCCCCTTGCTAAAACTCCGGTGACCGGAACCCTAACAACCATGGCCGGAGCATCGTACGGTCAACTGAACCTGGACGAATCACCGTCGTGGGGCTCACGAAGTGTTGACTGCTTCGAAAAACTCGAACAAATCGGTGAAGGAACTTACGGGTACACTCTCTAACCCTAATTTCATAATTAGAATCCAATTGATGTAATTAGTATCGATTAAGACATTTTTTGTGTGTTTTGAACGGTTAATTTGTGTTTTAGGGTTCTAATTTGTTATTACATTCAATTGTGTTTCTGTTAAGTTAGTTATGCAATTGAAGTGTTTGAATTGATGATTTTTTTGTGTATTTAGCGTTTGTGTTTGTCGATTTCGCGTAATTATTTATACGATTGAGGTGTATGCTTTTTGAATGGTTGTATTAGGTGTAGATTAGATAGAACGAATGAGCGGATAATATATTATTTTTGCGTTTTGGAAGGAGTAGATTTAGGAAAAAGATATGTGCTTGGAGTTGGGGGTTGTGATTCATTCACGTAAGTTTGTTTAAGGGTGTACGATGAATTCTGGTAGAGAGAGTAATTTTAAGAATTGAACGTTTTTATTTTTGGGTCCCGACCTTTTGGCCAACTAATTCACGGGGTTTGAGCCCATCAACAAAGAGACACAAACCGGGTGAAGTCTTACCGTTTGGGAAGGCTAGGGTTTTATAAGAAGTGAGAGTTGAAACGTACTTTACGTGTATGTAGAGATTTATTTGGCAGTGGAATTTGGCGGTGTGATGAGTAGTTAAATTTATCGTGGCTGGAAGATTTTGAGCTCAATTCACGAGACGCATTGTCTTACTCGGGTCCTGAATCCCACTATCCCAACCAAACGGACGGTGTGTTTGTGTTAGCTTATATATTGGGCTTATGAGCTTACGTAAAACTTGGAAAGCTTATAAGCTCATTATTCGTGGCTCATGGGCCTGTCAGCTTGAACTTATTAACTTAAATACTCTATAAGCTCAAATTGATAAGTGCATAAGTCATAAGCCACAAAATGAGCTTATTGGCAGGTCAAAGTTTACATAAGCTCATAAGCCCAACATAGAAGCCAACACAAACACCTATGGGTCACTCATCACTCACTCTCTAGAGATCTTATATGGGCTGGTGTGATAATCTTTTACTTGTGAGCTCCAAGTTTCATTGATCGTTGTTAATAGCTGAATGTGTGATATGAACCTATGTAGTTAGTTATGTTCAATATGTTGACGAGGAGAAAAACATATGAACTTTTTGGGTGTTTTAGAGGAAGAAATGTGAAGGCATTGTTCATTCTTGCTATATATAGCTACTTTGGGAAGGCATAGAAAGGAGTAGATAAGGCTATGCGTTGGTGACTCTGTACGTTTGATACACGTCAACTTTCTAACACACTTAAAGGTCCTAACTTTTTTAATGTATTTAAAAAGATGACGCCGTGATGCCACATATATCAGCATATCTATTGTGTCACATAAAGATGATGCACATGGTTTGCGGGAGTTATTGTGTTCCCATCTAAGTAGCTTATAGAAATTATAATTTGCTCTTCCATAAATCCTACATTCTTCTTGCAAACTCTTACGTTATCCGTAACTACATCGCTATCATAAACTTACCAATTCAGGGCCATTATAGTAATATACTAGTATATGTTTCACACTTTGGACTATTAAGACGGATCAATGTGTTTATTGTGCTGCTAGTTGTGCTACCATTGAGTATAATTTGTTGCCTCGAGAGTTCCAGTAGCTTTATTACTTATTTGGCTATAAATGCCGTCATTAATTAAGTTTTGTGAGAACAGGTGGGATAATTAAAAATTTTGGCCCCCCAAATATCGTCTAATTGGTTGTCATATGACATTACTGGTTTTGGTTTTGGCACCTAGGATAAATATGTTTCCAGTTTAAACGCCTATCTAAAGGTAAAGAAGGAGGGGGAAGTATGACTGCTGCAACTCATGGCCTTGTTTATCTTTTAGATTTGGCCTTCTGTCCTGGAATGTATGGCTCCTAAAAAAAGTTGAGGAAATTGGGAAGGATGATTCATTTTCTGTGTCAGAATGGGGGCACCATTTACATTTATGTATTTATTTGAATAGCGTCTTCTTTTGACTTGAGTATTAACAAAGGAAGGAATGATGCTTAATGTCACTAAAATCTACTTTCCCAAAGTTCAAACTTTAAGACTTTACGTGCATGTTGAAGCGTGTTAGAGCCTTGCTTTCTTCTTGGTTGTTAGAGATTGATAATAGACTCATAATAACATTAAAAAAAAAAAAAAAACCCCTGACAAGGAGAAGGTGTTCAACTAGTAAGGGATTAATGCCAGAGGCTGGGAAAATAGCTGAATTATGGAATTTTAAGGACACAAAAGATTATAACACCATGAAGTGTGTACACATGAGAGCATTGGACGGGACTAAAATCAAGTCAAGGGTTTTGTTTTTGAATCGTGGAATTTAATGATCTTAAACATTTCATCTTAATGTCCCATAACATGTTCCCAGTGGGTACATGTTAGCAAAACCCAATTAAGTAAAGTGATTATTAACACACTCCCGTTTTAGGTCCCAAAATTTTGGCGTAATTTTCTGAATATTTACTTTTTAGTTATGCATTTTAAGTTTCTGTTTCTTTTCTGGTTATAAGATTTAATTTGCATTTGTTTATTGATCTAACCACTTGTTTATGCTTGACGCTTATTAATAATTTTCTTTTGTGTTTGCTCTCAGTCAAGTATACATGGCCAGAGAAATAAAAACTGGGGAAATTGTTGCTTTGAAGAAGATACGGATGGACAATGAAAAAGAAGGGGTACATGTTTTTCCTCAGTCAAGTTTTATGTAGATAAGGCTTCTTAAATGTGGTTTCAATTATAAAATGCCGTTGCAGTTTACTTTTCTAATGTCCTTTTTGTCACTGTTGCCTTCTTTCTGCAGTTCCCGATAACCGCCATCCGTGAAATTAAAATTTTAAAAAAGCTGCAGCATGCTAATGTTATCAAACTAAAAGAGATTGTGACCTCTACAGGTACTTAGCTTCTACTTATGTAGTTAGTTGTGCTACCATCTTCATCGCAAGCTTTGCAACAATGTTGAAATCTTACATATTTCATTACTTTTTAATTCCTTATAAAGGTCCAGAGGGGGATGAGCATGTGAAGTCAGGTGATCATTTCTCTTTGGCTTTGTTTTCCAGTTGCTAAATATATTCTTATTCAAAGAATATATGTGTAGAGGTGGCTACTTGACAACTTCAACCCATTCATTTATACTTCGGTCAATTTGGGGCAATGTTTTTCTCTTAAAAGGTCAAATTGGTAATTTACAAAAGATTAGCTCAAGAGGAAATGGGTAAAAGTGTTAAACTTCACCCATAGCTCTCTTAAATGCATAAATATCCCAAATATGTATTAAAAAGTTAGCTTATTATTGAAATAACATAGCTTTTGTTATCATATTTGACACATTGGTTATCTGTAAAAAATTAGAATGTTTTGGATAAAAAGTGTTTTGTGGTCAACCTAAGTGACCCCGTTTTTTTTTGGTAACCATGATTTCCGACCTTTTGGCCGACTAATCCACGGGGTTTGAACCCACCGCCACACAGACTCAAACCAGGTAAAGCCCTCCCTTTTTAGGAGGTTGGCGTGGCCACTTAAGGTTGTTTGCACCTAGCAGGAATTGAACTTGAGACCTCACACATTCTAGAGTGATAGTCACAAGCCTTTTTACCACTAGGCCACCCTTAACTCCTTAAGTGGTTATAAGTGACCCGTTTTAATCCGTACAAAATTGGCATGTTACCCAACCTGCCCATAATGCCATCATTATCTAGGTGGTTACTATTCAAATTTTGGATTTTGTTGCTTGGTTCTCAGTTTTGTATTGTACCAACACTATCTCACATGGATTGTGTATTTCTCTCGAGACTACAGGTGGTCATAGGTACAAGGGCAGCATTTACATGGTTTTCGAGTACATGGACCATGACTTAACAGGCCTTGCTGATCGTCCTGGAATGCAATTTACAATTCCCCAAATTAAGGTATTATAAATACGTTTGGTGCAAGTAATAACACTATTAGCTACAGGTGGCAGTAGGGACGGGTTAGATAACAAGATAAGACAGGTTTGCGTCAAAATGAGGCACGCTTTTGTATGGGTCAAAAGGGTCGGGTTGGGTTGGTTGACCGAAAGGCGGGTTTTTATAACCAGTTAGTGTCTCAATATGATTAGAAATTTATATATTAGTTCGGTTATTAAATGATTTAGGAGGTTTCATATTTACAATTTTTACACTGGGTGACTTTTGACCAATTTTTTCTTTAAGCCTTTCATGGATTCTAACCATTGGATCCACAAGAGATGAAACATAACCATTATCTACCCATTTATCAGTAAATGGGCCATTAATGTACCTAACTTGTGACAATGTTTACATGCAGTGCTATATGAAACAGCTGCTGACAGGGCTTCACTATTGTCATGTCAATCAAGTACTTCATAGGGATATAAAAGGTCATTGGACAATTAGTTCTTTGCTTATTGGTTCTTTTGTTCTCTTCATTCATTGCTAATATGTGTTAAATCTTTTCTGTTCAGGTTCTAATCTTCTTATTGATAATGAGGGGAATTTAAAACTCGCGGATTTTGGGTTAGCACGGACATACTCCAGTGACCATAAGGGAAATCTCACAAATCGGGTTATTACTTTGTGGTATAGGTAGGTGAATAAATGAAATAATACACTATATACCCTGTTTATCATCTATTTGTATCTTACAAGTTCTGTGACTGTTTTTGAGCAGACCCCCAGAATTGTTGCTTGGAGCTACTAAATACGGTCCAACTGTTGACATGTGGTCAGTAGGCTGTATCTTTGCTGAACTTCTGTTCGGAAAGCCAATCTTAACTGGTAAAAATGAGGTTAGTCACACAAATACATATTTTCATTCATGTTTTCACTTGCATTGCTGTCTACATGGTCAAGTGATGTGCCAATATGAATATCTCGTCTCTAGTTAAAGTTGTGGTAATAGGTTATGAATCTGCTCAGTGTCAAAATCTGATTAACATATACGCTCTGGTGTTTAAATTGTGAATGCATGTTTTGAGTTGTGTACATAATATGTGACATGTTATGTATAGAATATGGATTTATTAAGGGATGAGAGAACTTTATGTGCTTTTTGTAAGAGCTCAAACTTAAATATTATGTGACATCCATTCTACTGACGCAAACATTATGATTTAACGATCCCATAATAATCTCCCTGTTGACTCCGATCACGTACTGATTGTGAATTGTGGACATCTGTGCCTTTTAAAGAATAAGAACATGAAAAATGGTTTGTTGATTGATATCGGATGGCTGTTCTGTTCATTCACTTGCATATGTTGTCTGTATGTTTTTTGCTGTATGCATAGTATTTGTAGCCACTAACCATTAGTAGCCAAACTTACCTTAGGGTCAGGGTGTGCACACACATATCCTTAAAAGGAGTTCAATAGCTAAAAAAACAGTAAAAAAAGGCATCTTAATACCAAGACTGCTACTCTTCGTAGAAATAGTGTTTACCCTCATAAGTAGTCCACTCCAGTTAATGAATTATTTCAGATATCCAAAGTTTAATTTAAAACTCAATTAAATAAATAAAAAAACCCAAAAACTATAAGCCAGATTGTTAAAACTGTAAGTGAACCAGAATTAAATTCAATCACATACCGAACTGATAACCGGGTAACCATGTATGCTTCTCTGACTCATCGCACCACTTCAGCCCCACACACCATCGCATGGGTCCGCCTCAGCCCTCTTAGTTAAATTTTACAGTCTTATGTCATTGTAATGTAACTTAGTTGTTTTTTGCGTACCCGGCATTGTGTAAGACAGACACTAAGCAGAGCTGAATAAGTTCTTTTTTAAAAATGATTTTTTTACTTAATCAATTCATTTAAATCAACATATTTTATTTTAATGTCAACCATTATGGTTATAAAGACTAAATCTTTATAATAAAAGAATCACAGTAATGACAATCCGTACAAAATCGTGGAATTTATGGTTTTTCCATAGAATCCTCATATAATTTTTAATACTGTGATTATGTCAAAGTTGTCACCTGAAGTGAATTGTGTATATATAGCAATGCTGAATTGCAACTTAGGAACCCACACATAAAACTTCCATATTTCTGTCAATCCTTTGCTTCTTTGGGCGTAAGTGTTACCATGACTAGGAAGAAAGTAAAACTTGCTTTCATAACCAACGACTCAGCAAGGAAAGCCACCTTTAAGAAAAGGAAGAAGGGTTTGATGAAGAAGGTCAATGAGTTGAGCACCTTATGTGGCATCGATGCATGTGCCATTATATATAGCCCATATGAAGCTCAACCTGAGGTGTGGCCCAACAGTATTGGTGTCCAACGTGTGATTGCTCAGTTCAAGAGGATGCCAGAGATGGAGCAAAGTAAAAAAATGGTGAATCAGGATAGCTTTATCAGGCAAAGGATCACCAAGGCGAATGAGCAGCTTAAGAAACAGATCAAGGAGAATCAGGAGAAGGAGATGACTGAGGTCATGTACCAATGCTTGACTGGAAAAGGGTCAATAGCAAACTTGACCCTGCCAGATTTGAATGATCTGGGTGGGTTGGTGGACCAAACCCTGAAAGATATTTGTAGGAGGATTGAGTCCCTCAAGAAAGGTGTTTCTGGTAGTGCTGTAACTGCACCACTACCATCGCAACCTCCTCGACCACAAGCTACTGTTGCTGGTAACAGTTCAACTACTACTAATGAAATGGTGAAAAAAGGAGCTGTGAGGCATCCATCGGAGAAAAGACTTATGGTCGATAATGCTAGCTCTCTGGATATGATGCAAAAGACTCAATGGTTCGCGGATTGGATCAACAATCCTTCTGAACATACTATTGATCTTGGTCCGGGGTATGAGTCGAATTCGTATGGAAACAACCTCAATCCAATATGGCCAAATCCATTTTTTCCCTGAAATTTGAACAGTCTTCCTGTTTTGTTGAATCCTTCAAAATTTCTGTTTTTCAATGTTGGCTTCTCCATCTCACTTCTTTTCCTTTCTTTAAAATGTTGGTGTTTATGTCATAACTTGTTTACATTGATCTTAATCTTGTGACTGCCCATTCGATTGTATCAACCCGTCTTAAATAAATTAAAATTTTGGTGCTTTCACATTGTGATTATATCACGTGTTGTGACTATGACAGATTAAGATAACTAGATTGAAAAAATAGATCCGTAAGCGATGTATGATTGTCAGTATATGTTAATAACACATTTTGGTGCTTTCACAGTGTGATTATATCACGTGTTGTGGCTATGACAGATTAAGATTACTAGATTGAAAAAATAGATCCGTAAGCGATGTATGATTGTCAGTATATGTTAATAACAGAGTAGAACTGCCAAGAGCATGCAAGGGACATAGAACTAGCTGTCAAGAGTGCTGAAAAAACATTGTATACTGTGTTTATTCTATCTGAACCTGTGTGTGGTCTAGAAGTTGCTGCAAGTGACATGATATGGTCATATAAACCATCTCTTTGATTTGGAATCCTATGACTTAGCATCTATAGATGTGCATACATAACCGTATAGGCTGGCATCATTACATGCGGATATTTAGCTCTATGGGTCGGTATCTAAGTATGGTGACATGTGTAATTATAGTAGACGGATTTGTGATTCACTCGATTGATGAACTTCTAATATATCTCGTATTGCTGTCTGTATTCCTAAATTCGCCAGTGTGCAATGGTAACGTATTCGCGTTCATGATGCCGCATAATTATCTTATAAACATTAAATGAGAGTTTTTTATAGTTTTTCTTTTTCGTAAATTATATAGTTTCTCTGTGACCTGGTTAATTTTGGATAAAACGCTTGAGTTGAGTGCCTATGAGACCTCTGAATTCAAGTCTTCACAGATGTACATACGGGAAGCTTCATATGTTCCTTTTTATATACTTTAAGCTCACCCAGAAAGTTAATACAGAAGCTAGTTGACATCAAAACAGGCTCATTATACCGCGTTTGGCTGGTTGTGCACTCTCTATAAATGAGCTGCAAACCAGTTTTACATCCCTTAGACTTATAACGGTTCATACTTGATTCATATTTTAGAAGCCAAAGGAAATCGCTTAAAGCGCCTCTTGGCCCCAAAAATTGTACTTGACTTTGTGATTCAGCTTAGAATATCAAATATTATTTCTTGCTTTTATATGTTGCAATAATTTTAAGCAGCCTGAGCAACTCACCAAAATATTTGAGCTTTGTGGATCTCCCGATGAGATCATCTGGCCTGGAGTTTCCAGACTCCCGTTGTACCACAAGTATCAACCTAGTAGGCCCATGAAGAGGCGAGTCAGAGAGGTTTTCCGACAGTTGAGCACACTCCATGCTTTTATAAATCAATCTTGGTGTTCAGCTGTAATTGGTTAATTTATTTTTATTACAAATTTTTTGCGCAGGTTTGACCGTAACGCCCTTGAGTTATTGGAGAAGATGTTGACTCTTGATCCGTTACAGGTATGCTTATTATTGGACAAACCTAAAATTATTCTGTTGCAAACTTTAGCTCCCTTAGGCTTTTTTGGGCAACCATGGCAATGTTGACGATTTATTTTATGCATTGGTTGATTTGGAATGTGTATTATCTCAATTCTCACGCGGGATGGATAAAAATAGTTGGCTAATAGGGGAATATGTCGGTAACCAGGGTGAAATTTGCTTACATTTTTATACAGCCTTTTAAATCATTTTGATCATTGAGTTACACTATTAGTATTATTGTTATACTATTGTTTTTGTAATCATAATAGCACATGCAATGTGTCTGCACTCTGCACTTAAATTAAAATACAAGGTCTATATTGGTTTTTCGATGAGCTCATTTTCTATCTTTTTATCTTATTTTGTATAGAGAATATCTGCGAAGGATGCGCTGGATGCTGAATATTTCTGGGTTGACCCTTTGCCGTGTGACCCGAAAAGGTATGCCTTCATTATTCAAGTTTCCCAGTCTTACAACCAGTTAGGATACCATATTCCAATTTACATATGACCAGTTTAATCGGGCTTATTTTTTTTATTTTATTTTTCCAACTTAGGGTTGTACACACCTGTACTCGTGCTGTCAAACAGCTTGAAAGTTGACCTGTTCTTTTAATGAATTTTACCAAGTCACTTTATTTTAAAAAATCAGATTGTTTATAATAGTCCACATTTTTTGTAATAATATTTAGGTTTTTAAAATTGGACAAAAAGTTTGTTTTGGTCAACCTGAGCCGGCCTGTTTCGATCTGAATCAAAATTTCGTGTTTTCTCCGAGCCCAATTTGAATAGTTATAGAAATGTGTCAAAAATTTTTTTCTCGAACCCAACTTTATTTGTTTGTTTACTTTGAGATGGCACTAAACTGAGTACTCTCTGCTGATCATGTCAGTTTGCCCAAGTACGAGTCCTCACATGAGTTCCAAACAAAAAATAAAAGAAAACAACAGCGTGAGAATGAAGAAAAGGCTAAAAAGCAGAAAACACAACACCCACAGCAGCACGCACGCTTGCCACCGGTGCAGCATTCCGGTCAAGCCCATTCTCAGCACTGGGGTGGTCATAATAACTATCCCATGGGCAATACAGCTCAAGCTCCTTTAGCAGCCGGTGGACCTAGTCATCATCAATATGGTAAGCCTCGTGGACCTCCTGGTGGACCTAACCGCTACCCTCCAGGCGGGAACCCTAATCCAAGTGGATACTATCAAGACCGGTCAACAGGTCAAGGTGGTGCTGGGTTTAATAGTGGACCATATCCGCCACATGCTCGAGGCCCATCTGCCAGTGGGCCCAGAGGATCTTCTGCTGGTTATGGACCGGGCCCGCAAAATTATCCGCAGCAGTATGGTGCAGGCGGTAGAGGTCCGAATGTGCCGGGTAACCGTAACCAGCAATATAATTGGCCACAACAATAATATTTGAGAGAATGTAAAAGACCACAGTTTTGGAAATTTCCTGCGGTTTATTTAAAGTTGATCTGCGACTTTGTGACAGAACATGTACAGTTAGATTCTAACTTCACAAAAATGTTTGTTAGGCAGGGTTATTCTTGGTACGGCATCTTGTGTTTTTTTCAATTCATGTATGATTTAGTTGTAAACACATCAATTGTCAAATTATTCAGACATAGTTTGATTGGTATAAATTTACTATTTATAACCGTATGAGATTCTATTTTCTTCTGCTTCCAGTCTGCATTCTGCAAGCTTTGTCAATATTATCAGACACAACCACACAAGCATGTTTGGCTTTGTGCACACACTGTGCACGTGCGATTTATGTTGTGGAGGTCTATATGATAACCTATGTATTTCTAGTATATTTTCTAGTAGAGATGACTAAAATTGAAACCGGTTATATTTGGTAAACATCAAAAGAGGTCGGCGAAAATGAGCAAGTCATTAAACTCAAATGGGTTATATTTGGTGAACATCAAAAGAGGTCAGTTCGTGATATGAAACCTAGCTACTCCTATAACTTGCATACAGGCTTTAAGATTAAATTCATATACGTTGTTATTTTTACTCACGTATCGTCTTTTTTCTTAGAAGTATACTTACATTTCACAGGAATGGATGAGAAAGAAGACATGGCACTTGATTTTTAAAGGTCGCTTGTTCTTTAATGTTTCAAGGTCAGGCTTTAATTCATATATTTATTTCTAGGGGTGGAAACGAGTTGAGCCGAGCCCGAGCCTACTAGCGCTCGAGCTCGGCTCGTTTATGTATAGAAAGCTCGATCTCGTTTTGAGCCTCATATTATCCCTTTCACTCAAATTTTCTTTTCTTTTGCTTAACTGCTACATGTGTTTCAATTTTTCTCTTTTCCCGATTCAGTTTATCCCTTTCACTCAGAATTTGGGACTTTTGAGTTTGTGTGTATTACTTAATGATAAAATGTTTTCCATGGTTACAAATAGAGGAATAGTAACTACTCGGGTTTGGGCTCAATACAAATAATACAACATAATAATAGTTCGGTTAGAGCGTGAACATTCAAACTGGTCTGAAAACTATCAAACAATGCAAACGAAAGTTCATTAGTGAAAATATCTGCGTATTGATAACATGATAGAAATGCAAAACATGAACATGTCCGGTAGTAACTAATAGCAATTGGAGCGAGAGGACATAAAACGCTCAAACTGATGTGAAAATCATCAAACAATGCAGACGGAAGTCCATTAATGAAAATACATGCGTATTGATAACGTGAAAGAACATGCAAAACATGAACATGTTCGGTAGTAACTAACCAAACTCGGCCTAATACAAATAATACAACATAATAATAGTCCACTAGGTGACTAGGGACACCTTTAAATATTCAAAACGGTTGTTGGGAACAAAATATTTAATTTCAAAGACCTTGTAAACGACAAAATTACTAAATAAAAACAACAAATTTAAACCAATAACAAAAATGTAGGTTGACAACAAAACTACAAAAGGGAAGATAATAAAATACTAGAATCTATATCAACGAACTTGAAGAAAGAAGGAAATAAAGTAGAAATTCATGGTTCCAGACCATCCATTGTGTCGAAAATCGGTTTTCAGAAGGGCAAACCAGTGGAGGATGTGTAGGGGTGACTGGTGAGCACACGACCCGAACGGACCGGATCGACCGAGACCGGACTGAATCGAACCGGACCGATCACATTCGGTCCGGCTTTTGGGCTAATTCGGTCCTCGGTCCGGTCCGGTCCGGACCAAAACCGATGAATTTAGGCTAATTTAGCCTTGTTGGACCGGACCGAACCGGACCGACCACATTCGGTCCGGTCTCGGTCTAAAATTTTTGCTGAAATCGGGTCTCGGTCCGGTCCGGTCCAATTTTTGGACCGTGCACACCCCTAAGGATGTGTAGCGTGTGTATTTTTTTCAGACACTTGGGTCTCTCATGTAGGGTTCTAAAATGTTCGTAAAAATGTGAGGCTGGTTATAACACCAGCGTTATGACGTCACGCTGTCTTATGTCATATATTTTTTTAAACTCGATATATATGAAATATGATATAAATATATAAATACAAATATTTTATATTTTGTGCCGCATTATGTCACGCATTATAAACACAAAAGCTTCACTTTTGCCGCAAAGACGTGAAGCTTGGTCATGCCACCACGCACGCCTAACGCTATTTATAACCTTGGTCTTGTGTGTGTTTTAGGTAGTTAAGATAAGCGTGTGTCACGTTATTTTGAAACTTTTCGGCTTATATAAGTTTTAAACTTATGTAAGTTGAAAATTCAAAATAAACCATAAAAAGTGAGCTTATAACACATAAGCTTAAAATCAAATAAGCTAAAAACTAGTTGTATAAGCTGAAACAAACACCTTTTAATTGAGTCATCACCCAACATTTTCAAAATCTAGCGGTGGTTGGATTGTGGTTTTGTTTTATATTGTTTTCTTAATTTTCTTAAATAAACACAACTTTTTTCACTACCAAACTTTTTAAAGAAAACAACTGTTCTTACCTAGTTTATGAACTGTAACAGGTGGTAGGTGGTCTACTAGAAAAGTCGCTCAAAATCCGACACAATTAATTTTGTTCCAACTAATTTTTTTTTTTTTTTTTTTTTTTTTTATTTATCATGAAACTCATTCAATTATCATTTATAAAAGTTACATCATGTTTTACCCATGGCTTAACCGAAGGAGGTACAAATCCAACATACACTTCATCTATACTATCATATAACGCTTTTCTAGCCTAACTCACGAGCCACTCTATTCCCTCACGCATACATAAGACCAAGTACAAGAATCAAATGAGAGACATAATTGACGTATATGGAGAAATAGAGCTCTAATTTGAACTAACACTTTGTCGTGTTTGAATGCCTCCACAAGAATGCTTGAATCGGTCTCCAAAACAACTTTTTTAAAACCCTTAGCTAGCGCCACTTGTATAGCCCAAAGGATTGCTTTTGCTTCAGCTTCAACAACCGACGTCACAAAATTGACCCGTCTGCTTCCCGCTACCAGTACTGACCCGCTATGTGATCTCATGACAAAACCAAGGCCCGCTATACCATTGTTCCCTAATACACCAGCATCGCCATTTATTTTTATCTCTCCGTATGTTGGAGCAAACCATGCTCGTGAGGGTGCATTATGGGGGGGGCATAGTTGCAAATGTAGCTCGATTTGCTTGGGAGAAATCTTGCAGCATCACATGAGCAGATTCTTTCACTTTATTCTGCTCCAAATCTCCATGTCCATGAGCTTTGGAATTTCTCGCACACCATATTCGCCACATTACCATTAGCATCAATTCAAACTTACCATCTTGTCGCTCCTGAGTAGCACATAGCATCTCTTCAATAGATATGTCTTCTACCTGGTTTGTAAGATCAACTCCATGCTAGCCCATATATCCCGCGCCCAATCACAAAGGAATAGAGCATGTTTAATGTCTTCCGTTGGAGCTGAACAATGCACACAAGTGAGAGAACCAGGCGCTAAGCCTCTTGCTACCAGATTGCTTAAAGTGGGCAAAAGATTCATACAAGCTCTCCATATGAAAATTTTTACTTTGTTAGGAATATTAGCCAACCAAATTGCCTTAAAACACTTATTGTCCTGTTGTGCTTGTGGATCTTTAAGACATTCTATACTCTGAATTGCTATCCAATAAGCAGATTTGCAAGTAAAAATTCCATTGGGAGAAGCACCCCAGTAACGAGAGTCACACTCAGCGGGATTGATGTGTGTACATGATATCCTTTCAGCAATTTGTCTGGGAAATACTTGTAGCAATAGTGTGTGGTTCCAACCTTCTGTATTTGGATCTAAAAGATCATTAACCACATGCAAATCATGATTCTGAGTGTGGTTGTCTAGTTTTCAGAACCCTCAAGCCAATAGTCTTCCCATATTCTTACTTGCTTACCATTACCAACATTCCATTTTGCCCTTTCGAATGATGTCTCGTCTTGAACATAAGCTACGCCAAACAAAACTAGGCTTATATCCAATCCTTGCATCTAAGAAACAACTCCTTGGAAAATACCTCGCCTTTAGAATTCTTGCCGGAAGTGACTCCTCCATTGTTATTAGTCTCCAACCTTGCTTAGCGAGGAGAGCCTTATTAAAGCTATTCATATGACGAAAGCCCATGCCACCACGATATTTAGAGATACACATAGCCTCCCATGATGTCCATCGTATAGGGTTTTCCATGTTTCCATGTCCCCACCAGAAACAATTAAAAGCTCGATGGATCTCGTCAATTAGACCATCTGGTAATAGAAAAAGATTCATGACATACATTGGCATTGCTTGGGCCACAGATTTTAATAGAACCTCCTTTCCCCCTATTGACAACTGTCGCTCTTTCCATCCAGAAATTTTCTTTCGTACCTTATCTAGAATGGCTTGAAACACTTCTTTCTTCTTTCTTCCAACAATAGAAGGGAGGCCTAAATACATAGATTGTTGTGATGCTTCTCGAACCTCGAGTCTAGTTACAATGAGATTCCGTAAAGTTTCTTCGACATTTGGGCTGAAAAAGATTTCAGATTTGTGGAAATTAATACTTTGACCTGAACAACGACAATACTTCCCTAATATATTTTTCAAGCGTATGCATTCTTCCCCGTGGCCCTAGTAAAGAAAATACTATCATCGGCAAAAAATAAGTGACTTACTTGAGGAGCACCCCGACTGATTTTAACTCCATGAATGTGGCCAGTGAGAACATCTCTCCTAATCATTGCTGATAACACTTCTGCGCACATGATAAATAAGTAGGGTGAAATAGGATCCCCTTGACGGAGTCCTCGCGTAGGAACAACATGTCCTGTAATATGCCCATTGATATTGAAAGAGAAGGAGACAGACGTCACACATTCCATAACCATATTCGTGAAGTTTTGTGGGAAGCGAAATTTTTGAAGAACTGATCTAATAAACGACCACTCCACCCGATCATAAGCTTTGCTCATATCGACTTTAATAGCCATTGCACCTTTCCGACCGTTTCTTTTGTTCTTAAGCCAATGAAAGACCTCAAAAGCAACTATTGCATTATCAGTGATCATGTGTCCTGTAACAAAAGAAGATTGAGTTTCATCAATTAACCTCGGAAGCACTCGTTTTATTCTATTAACGAGTACCTTGGAAATTATTTTGTAAATTACATTGCATAAACTGATGGGTCGAAAATCATTTAAAGATGTCGGAGACGAAGTTTTAGGTATTAAAGTTATTAGAGTTTCATTTATATTTTGCGGCATGATTCCACTACGAAAGAATTGAACCACCACATTTACAACCGTAGGACCAACAATTTTCCAAAATTTTTGATAAAATAGAGCAGTCATACCATCAGGTCCAGGGGCTTTTGAAGGGTGCATTTGCATAACTGCGTCAAAAACTTCACCTTCAGAAACTGATTTCCCTAAATTTTCAATATCATCATCACAAAGAGTTTTATCCAGACATGCCACTTCCTCTTCACATTCTGGTGGGTTAGAAGTGGCAAACAGCTTCTCAAAATATGATGATACCATATCACATATACCTTCACTATCTTCAACCCACCGTCCATCATCCTTTTGTAATTTCAACATGATGTTTTGTTTCCTTCGACTACTGGCGCGAGCATGAAAATACCGTGTGTTCTTGTCACCTTCCTTCAACCATTGAATTCGCCTTTGACGCCACATAACCTCTTCGCTCATATAGTTCCTTTAATTCATTCTGCAGTCATGTTGTTCTTGGTAGGAATCATATCTCGTTTGTTTTGTAATGCTTCCAACCTTTAACTTTAGATCGAATATTGCGTTGCACATGCCCAAAGGTTGTTTTATTCCATTCCGCTAGTCTTCCAGCACAACCGCTAAGTAGCACTGCAGGATTATTCCCCAAAACCTCTCTTACGCCATCAAGCCATGCCTCCTCAATGATTCCCTCTAACCTGCTATCTCTGAGCCACATGTGTTCAAACCGAAACCTCTTTTTAAGAGGAATGGTTTGTGTATTTAGATAACATCATTCTGACTTGCTCATAACCCTTTAACAAATTTTTGTGATTGTCAATACTAATAATAAAAAAACTGAACCCTCATATTTCTAAATCGTTAATGTACATTAAAAAAAAAAAAAAAAAAAAAAAAAAAAAATTAACATTAAAATTGATTATTAGATAATTCAATAAGTATTATTGAAGCTACTGAGCATTTTTTTTGGCTTATCGTGTTTAAACACCATCAAATTTGTATCGACACATCACTGACACCTACAGAGTCATAACTCTGAAACCTGCACAGTCATAAGTATATATTTTTTTCCTCATTCACGAAACAAACAAAACTACATAATCCCAAACCAACTCAAGTCTAACACACAACCATCTCCGACCAATCCAAGTACAATATACCCCGAACCACCGCCGCCGTTACTGGAATGTCACCATGGCCACCTTACAGTAGCCGCACCTCCGACCAAACCACTACTACTACCGTCGCCACACCTCCTGTCACCACCTGTTGAGATACCATGGCTCACCGTCGCTGCACCTCCTGTCACCAACCTGTTGAGACTTGCCCCAAAAGAAAATTACTCTCACATTATATGAACATTTGAAGTCAAATGACAAAGTAATTTACAGTGCGGGATCTCACATTATATGTTGTTCATTTGTGTGTATATGTATGTGTGTGAGAGAGAGAGAAAAAGTGGTTCATGAAATAGTGTTTTTTATGCATCGGAAATTTAAAAAAAAAAAGAAGTTGCAACATGTGACATACATAAAGAGATTAAAATAATATTAAAATATAAAAAGATGTATCCTGTTTAGACAAAGACTCATTGACTGCAAGTCTGCAATGTATTGGAAGAGTAAAAAAAAATTATTGATGGTGTGTAAACCATACGTCCCTTTTTTTGAGGGGGATATCATCATAACTTTCTGAAAGAGGCGTGTGCTCGCTTTCCTTTGGAAAAAAAGAAAAAAAAGTTACAAAAATTTACAATTAAGCCCTTCATTATATCACACATACATGTTTTCCCCTTTATTTTACAAAGCAAAGTAGGCAATTGCCTGCTTTGTAAAGCAGACATGATTTTTCCTTTTTTTCTTTTCATACAACAACGTACAAAAATGAAAACTTAATATGATCATGTAATAAAATAACGTGTGTTGCAACGACTTTTATATTCTCATTCACGTGGGTGTGGGTGGGTTGTGCGTATGTACAACCTAAGAGCATAAGATATAATGGCTATTATTTTTTAGCCATTTGAGTCCCATCACATGCCACCTCATTTCAACACTCCAAACTTAAAATACCTCTCCCTCATAACTAACTTCAACACAACCATTTAGGCCCTACACACCTCCATTATTTTAAATGATTAAAAATCATAAATAAAAATATTTTGTCTTTTATGTGTTGAAGAATTGGCTAAATTGAAAGTGGCATAGCCATGATGGTATAATGGCTAAGATTTGGCATAGCCAAAACTATGTCCATGTCATTTTGGCTAGAGATATAGCCACTATACTCAATGCTCTAATGTTATCGGGTTGAGATTATCTCAAGTTGTTTTTACAACTTGAGTCAACTTAAGAGCATGTGAGCCATTAAATTTGATCAAATGACTCAAATCAAAAGAAGATCTTTTGATTTAAGTCATTGCATCAAATCTAATGACTTACACATGTCCAACTTGACTCAAATTATTAAAACAACTTGATACAATCCCAACCCAATGTTATCCTAGTTTTACCTACAAAAATATGACATAGAATAAAAGAATCTTACAGGCATTAGTATTGTCTTAGGTACGACACCCTTTTATGCTGTGCATCTTTCATCATCATGTTTAACTTTTAGAAAGTAAAATTGTTATATTCGTTTACAAAATTATGAAGTCTTTACAATACAAGTTCTTTCAAGCCTATCGATTGGATATCTTTAAGAGTTTAAGTATTGTCTTTGAAGGTAAATATTCTAAATCTAAATGTTATAGATGTTATTCTTATCAATTTCTTAACCGTAAATATTCAGTTGATCGGTCAGAAAAATTTTCAGGGTAGATTATGAGTTTAATCACAACCTCATACTAAAAGTCACAATAACATGTCGCGTATCTTTCCGGAAACTAAACCTTTTGTGAAAATACATTATTAAAAAAAAAAAAGAAAAAAACAAACAAAACTTTTTGACCGTTATATGCAGAGAACACTCTTGCACGAGAATAAATGAAACTTTGAAAATACAGACACAATACTATAAGGACGATAGTTGCACGCCAAAGCCTCCAGCAACAATTGCGCGTGTACTTTCAATGTTGGCTAAACCAAATGAACAATTTTTGCATTTTACTCTATTATAAATTGGATATCAGAAAAATCATTCTTATAATAATGTAATCTTGAAAGAAAACTGATACGATTCAACTGATAATAATTGTTTATGAAGCACGTATAACTAACTAACCAAAAATCATGAATAAAGTTTTTTGTGCAAAATAACTAAATGTTAAATAGTCAGATAATTGACAACGGTCGAGATTTATTTGGAATTTAGTGTTTGTGTTTTCCATAACAAGAAGGTCACGAGGGTTTGGTTTGATTTGTGACTACAAATAGAAACGAAAAAAAGAAAAAAAAAAAAAACAAAAACAGTTGAAAGAGAGTTTTTGTCCTCGTCGTATTCGTTACTATGTGCCACCATCTTTCACTTTCTTAATATGCTAATAAACCTTTTAACGTATGTACTCCACCACTTCTAAAATAATTATTAACCGACAAAAAACACATAGCTTAAAAAAAATTTCATCGTCTAAATTTTAAGTCAGGTTTGTTTTAAAGTCTTTTCTTCCGATTTGATGTAATTATTTTTTTAGTGTTATATAATCTTGATGAAAAGATACCAACGAACATACATTCAAACACAACCATTCATATATTTTTCATCAAGATTATATAACACGAAAAAAATAATTACATCAAAGTCAAGAAAAGACTTCAAATCAAACCTGACTTAAAATTCGTGATTTGATGAAAGATATTTTGCAACTTCCTTTTTCTTAATGTAACTATCAAGATATTCGAATGTTGCGGTGACAGGTATCATGTAATTAAAGTCCAAACATCAAAGTATAAAATGATCCCGACCTAACATAGTTCATCCAATTTTGCTGGTTTTTTGCAGGTTCGTTTTCTGACGGCTTTTATTGGTTAGCCGAATCGGTGACGACTCCGGTTTCATGTTAAACCGGTTGAACCCGTTCGCCATGTTTTTAAAATAATATGTATCATCAACTTGTTTGCGTATAAATTGTATGAAGCTTTGTGTGTTTTAGTAGTTTGTACAATGTGTATAATAACATGTATTTTTCATTTGGGTGTTTTAAAAATTTTGTTTTTTAAAAGAGATTAAAAACCAGTAGATAATTATGGTTATAGACGTTTTTTCTTATATTAAATTATATTGATAAATTCTAGAGGTGTAAAAGAGTGGAGATTTTTCAGGTAACTCGAGCTCGAATCGAGCTACGAGCTCAAGCCCACAAAATAGGATCGAAATGTTAAACGAGTCAAACTCGAGCTCGAACCCAGAAAATGCGCTTAAAATGTTTAATGAGTCGAGCATGAGCTTATATAGACTTGACTTGAGTTATTATCGAGCTTTTTGAGCTCCTAAATAGTCTGTGTTATTTTTATATATTGTGTATATTGTTAATACAAATAACGTCAAAAATTGTTTGCATTATTCGATCTCTATATGTTTTGATGATCACAAAACGTAAGAACACGTTACGTAAAAACACACTTGATAAATTTTTAACCGAGAAAACTTGCTTCGACTACAACAACACTTTAGGTATGTACAAACAACTTACCGACATTGCAAAGTGGTCAAAGAATTTATTTTGTACTTAAAACTTATATTTTCATAAGTGTGACAAATGTTTTTACAAATTATTTTTGTAAATTATAGAAATGTTTTATTCCAAATCAGATAAATTTTGACCAGATAAACATTTCCCCACAAAGGACAAAAAGAGGTGCAAACTTAATAGGATGGTCGATATATATTGGCGGTCCCTTAATTTTATGGGACCGTGGGACAAATAACGGACCGTCCCATGCTCCTCTCCGTGCCTATAAATACTGCATTGTTTTCTCAAAAACTTTGGACTTTTTGCACTAAAAACTCTCTGATCTTTCTGTCCATGTTCTTTCCTTCTCTTTGATCACGTTAACGTGTCATAGCTTGTTTATAAGTGATCTCGTTATTCTCCTCCTCCAAGTGCAGGGGCTCGTATTTGCCAAGAAACAAAGTGTTATAGTCTAGGCATCACACACACTCACGTAAGTAGTGTTACGATTCTCTTCTGATCTAAGTCTCTCTACATCTCATGCTTGTATATTGGTGTATTCAACTTGTGCGTGAGTCGAGGTTAGGTGTGATTTGTGTGCATTTGGACAAGGTGTTTGTCCGTGTATTGTAGTGTGTAGATTAGGACAAGGTGTGTCCGTGAAGTAGGACTTGGTGAAAGTTCGTCTAGTGTTTGTGTAGATTTGGACAAGGTGTGTTCGTGTAGTGTTATAATTAGGACAAGGTGAAAAGTCCCCGTGGTGTGGAGACTTGGATTGGGTGTAGATCCAAGTGGACGAAGTGAAAATTCTGTGAGCATCGTGTGAAGACTTGGATTGGGTGAAGATCCAAGAGGACGAAGTGAAGAGTCCGTGATTTTTTGTATGTTGACTTGGACTGGGTGAAGATCCAAGTGAATGTGGTGTTTGATCGTGTTTTGGAGTGTAGATTGGTTCTAGCTAGGATTAGGACTCAACATTCTGCTTAGTGTCGTAAATTGGTGTAAGCGAATGTGTATGGTTTGCTTCGCCTGAAGGGAGTTTGTTGACATAGTGATTGTTAACTCTTGAGTATGATACTCGAGGAGTAGAGTAGGGCGAAGAGTGAGCTGCGTGCCGAACCACTAAAAATCTCTGTGTCTTGGATCGATCTTCCATCTCTTTATCTTTCTTGCATTTGCATTCCATTTATTATTGTGCACATATACTTAGTTTATACTTATTTTTAATTGGTAACAAATAACTTCGAATCAAACAATTTTCAAAAAGAATAAAAATGGACTAAAAGATTTAGAACGTAAACTAAATCTTAGAAACTATTAAACCCCCTTCTAATTTCTACAACTGCTATCAGAGCAGGTCACTCAAGAGGTTTAAAATATACTGCATTTTAAAACTTGAATCGATCTATGGAGTCTGAAACAAATCTAGAAGGGCAATCTTTCAAGAATCACCACTTTTCGAAAATAATAATTTTATCGATTGGAAAAATAGATTCGAAAATTATGTGAAATCAACAGATCAAGATCTTTGGCATGTTATTTAAATTGGTTATTTTCAACCAACGGATCATGGAGTGATACCGATAGAAGACAACGATTGTGATGAATACGATGTATGTCAAATGGTTGGAACTTCACGTAAAATACATTCCGAATCCAAACATTTTTGTCTTGAAACATTCTTTCCGGAATTTTCTAAATTGGAAAATGATTTTAAACATATTTGCAACTTAAGTCTAAAAATATCGCCAGGAAATAATTCTTCAAAACCTTTTAAAGATAATTTTGAAAAGGAAATCTTTTTGGAAAATAAAATGTATAGAATTGAAAGCGGAATAGAATTTGATCTAGAATGTAAACTGTGTCAAGATAATAAAATTACAATTGAGAAGCTTAAGGAAAAGGCAAACATATTAGATAAATTTTAAAAGAGTTCTTGCTCTCTTGATAATTTATTAAAGAATCACAAAGCATTCGGAGATAGAACCGGCCTAGGTTTTGATTCATGTGAGGCATCTACGAGTGAAACAAAACAAATTGAAATGTTACCAAATTATTTTCTTTTGTTTAGAATTAATGTCGAGATTTATCTCGGAAGGAATTTTTATTCCTTGACAACATCCTCACAAAGTGCATTTTAATGCAAAGGATGTCTATCACTAACCATCTCGGACCCATGAGATATTGGGTACCAAGTATTTTTGTGAGCAATTGTTTTAGATTCACTTGATAAGCAAATTGAAGATATGAATATGTACTCATACACTCAACACGTGGAGGACAACACTGATTTGCTTATTGCCTACATCATTCTCAACTTCTCATGGTAACGTACCTTTAGGATATGTCATTGGCCAAGGTACGCTTTCTCAAAATCTTGACTTTCTTAAGTGTTAGTTGCTTGCTAGTAATCTAGGATATGCTATGTGGTTTAATTGAAACTCCTTGCCTAAATGTTTATCCCCTTTAAGATTTATGTGTATTCTTGCTATATGTGTGATTGTACCTCATGCCTACATGTTTTTCCCCTTTAACATTTATTTTTGTTCTTGCTATATGTGTGATTGTACCCCTTGCCTAAATGTTTATCGCCTTTAAGATTTATGTGTATTCTTGCTATGTGGTTTAATTGAAACTCCTTGCCTAAATGTTTATCCCCTTTAATATTTAGGTGTATTCTTGCCATATGTGTGATTGTACCCCTTGTCTAAATGTTTATCCCCTTTAAGATTTATGTGTATTCTTGCTATAATTTTTTTGTTCATGTCTTCGGATACGAAACTCACAAAGAAGATGAAGGTGAGTCCATGGAAATTAAAGTGTATTAGGTGTCCTGTTATACCTAAAATGGCAAAGCTGACTCAGTATCACATTTAGTGTTTGCTTCTAAGCACACTTTTGAAAGGACTCTTTCTTAAGTGGGTAATTGTATTATCCAATACAATTGAAGGCATTATGTATTTAGGATGTATCTATCCTAAGAGCAATGGCATATAAATCACAATATATGCCGTCTCTGATTGTTTAGAAAGTTTGGGAAAATTCTAGCAATTTTTGTTCGATAACTATTGGTTTTCGAAAGACACAAAATTGCTCTTGATATAACCATATTCAACGCCGAATACACAATCTCTGGAAAGACACGTCTATTAATCACTATGGATGACACAAACTCTTAACGACCTAGTCAACATTCTCAAGGACGTATCTACAAATGAAAACGCAATTGACCTCAACTCATCCCAATGTAAGACTCGCATATGAATCTCTTGTCTTCTATATCTCTCTTTCATTTGTCTCCTCGACTCTACATCTACTTCTATCTCGAGCAAGAAATCATTCGCGTCATTCGTGCGTTTATATCTTGGCCACCTAAAATACGTCATGACAACATTTCCCTTTCTCACACTCATATATCTCACTCTAAGTATCATCCCATACTTCTTCTTCTTCTGTCTCAATTCTATTTCGTTCGACTACTCATGCGTAACAAGTCTAAGCATCTAGAATATTAGGATATCATTTCCTCTATCGTTCGTGTAATCTCAATCCCATTTCAGAATCCCTTTGTCTACACATTCATGACATCTCTTCCACCTCATTTCGTTTGAAACAACTCTACTCTTATTCTTGTGTCAACCCAAGGTTTCCTCTAACTCCTCTCATCTACCTATCCACATCTTTTGTTTTTCATCATTTAACCAATATTCTTCTCCGTGGTTTGTCGGGTCTTGTCACCTCGAATAACTCACCTAATAAGCTAGAAATACATTTCTTTTAAAAGAATTCAAAATTAAAATTCGCCACAAAAAGTTTTAACAGCTATAAAGCCACACTGGTGGCAGTCCGTTAATTAAACAGTCCCAAAAGGGCGGTCCCAAAAGGACAGTCCCATACAAATAACGGACCGTCGCTTATTTTAAGTCTGCACCCCATTTTCCCTCTCACCTTTTCAGAAATCAAAACCAAACATATCCTTGTGCGAAAGCTGTGGCGAACTCGAACCAAAACCACCCAACTCTTCAATTAACCACTAAATCATCAAATTAAACACACCAAGCTCTCCCAATGCACTTGCCGCGTGATGCATGCATGCCAATGGCTCACGCTACTCCCGTTGGAGGTAGCCTTACTACATGCCACCATCTTCCCTTACTTAGGCCACCCCCAATAGTAACCCATAGCAATCCTCATTTTTCTATCACATCAGCTTTCTCTCTCCTGTGACTTAAAGCCGACCTTTTAGGCACAATAAAGTGACATAAACTAAAAAAATGCCCCGTAAAAATATATGTTAATTAAATAAAAACAGATACAACACACCACTCAACTGAGTCTGCTAATCAATTGAGTTCTCAATCCTCATACCCCTTGAGCCTCAACGACCCAGTTGGTCACAACAAGGATGACTTTGACCAACCTACACAACCCAATCGATTGTGCTCCTTATTAGGGGTAGCCTTAATAAACCTCTTAAAGCACACGGTACCGTGACATGTCAAAATCATTTTTTGAGTGCCATCTCAGCATCTCACTTTTAACACTCACACACCAAAATTCCATTTACCTCATAACATGTCGTTTTACATGTTAAAAGGGCACAACCCACTATTTTATTTTCTTTTTCATTTTTTCAAACAAACTAAATTTTATTCATTCAAAAGTAAAGTCCAAAATGCATCTATGTGGTTTTCCTATTTTAACATCATACATCCTTGGTCGATAAGTTGGCACATTTACATGCTATCGTTAGTAAAGTCAGCCATTATACATCCATCTATTATTAAAGTAAGCCACCATTCACCTATGAGGATTAACGGTACAAATTATTTCTCCGTTACCTTCTAACGCGCGAGAAAATATTTGTATCGTCAGTCCTCAGGGATTATGGTGACTAACGTTTAAATTTTTATTATTATTTTCTTCTAAAAAGGAAGCATGACTCGAACTTAGTTCTCCTGCCTCACAAAACAGTGCCTCAACCACTGGATTAAGCATCCAATGGTGTAAATATTCCAACTTAGTGTTTTAACCATTTTCTGTTCAGGTTTAAAGCATGTAAACTGGTTTAAGTTTGGGTCGGCCGGTTCATGGTGAACGGGCCAATTCTTGTAGCGGGGCCAAATCCGTTGGACTCGCTTTTTCGTACTCTTTCTTCTGGTATCATCCAGGATTCATTTGGACTTCGATAAAAATATATACGTGATCGATACATGTCCAAAATTTCACGTATTTTCTCTGTTTTAAATTTTTCATACCTACAAGGTAAAATACTCGTCTGATAAGTCATTACTTTACTTTGCAAGTACGAAGACATGAAAAAGGAGCAAAAACGTGAAATTTTAGACAAGTTTCGATCACGTATATATCTTTATCGAAGTCCAAATGAATCCCCGATGATCCGCTAGACTCGTTTTTTTTGTTCTCTTTCATGTATATATCTTTATCGAAGTCCAAATGAATCCCCGATGATCCGTTGGACTCATTTTTTTTGTTCTCTTTATTCTGGTATCATCGGTGGTTCATTTGGACTTCGATAAAAATATATACGTGATCAATACTTGTTCGAAATTTTACGTTTTTGTTCAGTTTTCAATTCTTCACGCCTAAAAGTAAAATACTCGTTTGAAAGTCATTATTTTACTTTGTAGGTATGAAGAATTTAAAACGGAGCAAAAATGTTAAATTCCAGACGAGTATCGATCACATATATATTTTTATCGAAGTCCAAATGAATCCACGATGATACCAAAAGAAAGAGCACGAAAAAACGAGTCCAACGGATCTGACTCGCTCCAAGAACGACCCGGTTCACCATTAACCGTCCGACCCAAACTTAAACCGGTTTATATGCTATAAACCTGAACAGGTAAATGGTTAAAACAAAACCGAGTTGGGATGTTTGCAAAATCGGATGCTTAGTCCAGTGGTTGATGCATTGTTTTGTGAGGTAGGAGACCCGATTTCAAGCCTTGCTTCATTTTTAGATAAACAAAACTTTAAATTAAACATTAGCCACCTTACATCCCCAGGGAGTAACGATGCAAATATTTTCTCTCGCGTTAGAAGATAACGGAGAAATATTTTGCACCGTTAGTTCTCAGAGGTGTATGGTTGTTAACTTTACTAACAACGGGAGGGGGAGGGGGCACGATGCCTTCCTCTATTAATTTATGTATTATGTATTGAGTATTTTTTTCTACATCTTTCTAATTTTATGTGAATGAAATAAAAACACACTTATAATATTAAATATATGCATATTTTGAGTATCATTAACTCGTGTTTATTGCTCTAATTTATATGTTTTCATGATATTTGGTCATGATTTATTTTAACTTTTACATTTTAATATTAATCTGGAGTAACTAATTAGTAAGTTAACAACTTAAAGTTAAAAAGCTTGATTCACTAACATACGACAAATATCAATTTGTGGTTAGAGTTAATATAATAATCTGACTAGATTAAAAATGGTATACTATAAGGTTCAAGTTTAATCAAGGTAAATTAAGATTACAAAGTAGTTAAGTGTACTTTTAATTAAATAACTTCACACGCAAGTCATATAGGTTAGTTTGCGAACTTATGAAATGAACAATAACAATATATCGTCCACTAGCGTTGAGGTACCTACTCTACACCCGAGCAACTGGTTAGGCATTGCATGAGCAAATCATGTTGTTAGGTTATTAAGGAAACGACTAGGTGAGTACAATTTCTCTCTTATTGATTTCTATCTATTTACTCGGTATCGACCTTATTGTATTGTGATGTAAGATTTTCGACCAAGATTTAATATTTATATTTCTCGTCTACCTAAGGTCTACCTAAGGCACTAACGAGCAGTGAACCCGATCGTGCGTAGTATAGGAGGTGGTAAAGCCGAGGTCGTTCCCAAGAGATATGTAGATGAGGATCTTATTAAGTCTGAGTGTCACTTGTTTTAAACTGGCTTTGAGGTTGAAATGATTAATAAAACTAAGAAATTAAATAGCGAAAAGTAAATAAAGGTTGTGATCAATGGAGAGAAAGTGTGCTAACCTAATTAATCATCCTATCATGTAATGTCTATGCTTTCTAAATTACTTTCAATTGATTCAAGTGGGGGTTTAAGTCGCTAGGACAACATTTGATCAATTCGTCCTAACCTATCAACAAAGGCTCCTACCTGACGTCAAAGGTCTACCCCTTGGGGAGTTGAGTGTCTTAAGTCACCTGAGCCAAGTCATTAAGTACCCTACATGCAAGATTCAAAATAAGGAGTGCCCGGGCGCTAGCATCTTAGACACTCATCCCTAACTTCTTAAGTTCATCCATACGAACGATAATCATTTGGTCAGTTCACACAAGAGAGGAAGGGTCGTCAGTTGGTCAATTCTTACCCTTCCAAACTCTACCTACCTACTTAGGGCCAGTTGGTCAATTCTCCTAAGAAACTAGATACGACCGCATTTCAAAACTACAGAAGCTAGGGTAACTACCATCAGACTATGCATGCATACACTAGAAACAATTATATGGAAGCATGAAAACACCAACAATGCATTCAAGGAATCATAACTAGGCTAGCACCAAAGGTGCTTAGCCGATCATATTAAAAGAAACAATAAATTCAATGTTTAACATAATGAAATACATGAATTAAAGTAAAAGATAGAAATGATCGCTAATACTTATCGATATGGTGTGATTCCTCCCTTGGAGATGGCCCTGTAGGCTCTGTATGATCTGCCTTTGGAACCCTCTTCATGTTCTCTGCCTTTGAGTTGTGAGTGAATGATGTGAAATGCATAATTCACATCTTGTATTTATAGGCACGATCATAGTTACAACGTAACTTGAGTTGAGAGTTACGCCGTAACTTAATTATCTTCAAAACATAACTCTCGTTAAGAAGACTACGACGTAACAATAAGGAGAGGCTACGCTGTAGTTTAGCAGCTCCGCCGTATAGTAGATGTGGGTTATACCATAACTTAATTATCTTCAAAACATAACTCTCGTTAAGTAGATTACGACGTAATGCTTGTGAGGAATTATGGCATAGTTGATGGAGGTGCGAAATACTTCATGACCTAGATTATTACGACGTAACCTTAGTTGGGACTTACGCCGTAACTGCAGTTGAGTAGGGAATCCGACATAAAACACTAGCTATGGCGTAATGTGAGAGAATGAGTTACGCCGTAGCTTCTTCATAAGTAGCATACTATCATCGACATTGTTAATACAAATATCGTCATTAAACGTTATTTATATTTTTGATCTTTACCTAAGTTTTGTTAACGACAAAAGTAAATTTAATTTTTATAAAGCTTAAAGCTTGTCAAGTTTAATAGATATTAAAACAAGCTTTTTCAAACAATATCTTCATCATTTAAGCATTTATATTGTGACTAATCATATCTTAATATGAGTCTAAGCATAATGTATGATAGTAGTTTTTAGAATGCTTTAGTTTCTTAAAAACTAAAACATTACTTATGTATTTGCATATTTCTAAAAATAGAAAAATAACACATGACATCATGTGATGTATCATGGAAATCATTGGAAGATTTCATTAGATATTTTGTGTAGATTTGTACTCTTCATATCTTACACAATCTTGCATAGATATGGTTGACTTTGGCAAGATCTTGATATCTTCCTGTCAGACCCCGGCGGCACCAAAAAGTATAACGGACGGAACCCTTTCAAGGGTTCCGCCGTCCGTGGTGCCTGCTGATGGTTTTGGCTAGAAATAGCAAAGCCAAACCAAGTAGTTTTTTTTTATCCCTTTCTATCATACTCTCATACATATCTTATCTCTAATCTTTCTAACTCAGTTTCATATCATATTAGTGATCTCTTTTGTAGCAAAGAAGATCAAGTCACAATCAAGCTTCAACGAGAAGTTGGAAGTCTTGTTTGTTTAGTGTTGTATGATCTTGTGTTGATTCATACTTCATTGTTGTACTAAACTATCATAATCTTGTGAGTGTGAGTGGTTAGTATTTTAGTCCTCAAAATACATTGTGTGTGGGAGTGGTTGTACCCTTGGAAAGAACTCGACATTTAGCTTAGTGTCGGAAATGGTGTAAGCGAAGTGTAAAGGTTTCTCTACCGGTGAAAGGAGCTTGTTGACTAGTGAATTTAAACTCTCGAGTGTGAGACTCGGGGAGTGGAGTAGGGCAACGAGAAAGAGTCCTTGTAGACCGAACCACTATAAACAACTTGTTGTGGTTTGATCATTTCTTTCCTTATTTACTCTTTACATATTGCTTACATATTTCATCAACATATCTAAGATCAATATCAATTGATCTTTCAATAAGTTTCAAAACAAAGTTTTTAAGTGGTAAACTATTCAACCCCCATTCTAGTTTTCTACAATTGGTACCAGAGCCTCGTTGCTCAAGAATTTCTAAAATAATTTGTATTTTATAAACTTGAAACGATCCATGGATTTTGAAAACTTTAAAGAAGGGCAATCTATGCAAAGACCGCCACTCTTTGAAACCAATGGATTTATCTATTGGAAAAACCGTTTTGAAACATATGTAAAATCAAAAGATATAGATCTTTGGTTTGTTATTGTTAAAGGGGATTTTAGTTCTACAACAAAGGATATTTCTGTTGATGAACAAAAGAAATTAATTGCTAAAAATAATGAAGCTAAAATGATGCTTTATAATGCTTTGCCTAGAAAAGAATATGAAAGAATTTTTATGTGTGAAACCGCCAAAGATATTTGGGAATCTTTGATTGTTACACATCAAGGTAATTCACAAGTCAAGGATAACAAAATTGATCTTCTTGTTCTACAATATGAACAATTTGTTATCCCTTAAGATGAAACCATTGATTGTGGCTTTGCTCGCTTTAATACTATTATTACATCACTTAAAGCACCTGATGAATCTTTTCATAGTAAGAACTTTGTCAGGAAATTTCTTAGAGCATTCCATCCGAAATGGAGAGCTAAAGTGACCGCTATTAAAGAATCAAAAGATCTCTAAAAAATGTCACTAGACGAACTAATCGGTAACCTCAAAGTACACGAAATGGTGATGGAGAAAGATTCGGAGATCATCAAAGGAAGAAGGGAGAAGATCAAATCCGTTGCTCTAAAAGAAAAGGCGGAATCAAGTGATGATGACGAATCTTGCTCCGGTAGTGAAGATGAGGAATATGCCATGGCCGTTAGAGACTTTAAGAAGTTCTTTAGAAGAAGAGGAAAGTTTGTAAGACAACCTCGAGAAGAAAAGAAGCCATTCCGAAAAGATCGGGATGACAAAAAGGGTAAAGGTGAAAGAAAGTGTTTTAGATGTGGTGATGCAAGTCATCTCATAGGAGAATGTCCCAAGCCACCTAAAAGCAAAACTCAACGAGCTTTTGTAAGTGGTGCTTGGAGTGATAGTGAAGATGATGAAGAGTCAAACAAGGAAGAGATCGCTCTAATGGCACATGAGTCAAACGAGGTACATTCCGACTCTTCTTATTCTTCTATTGATGATGACACTTTGCAAAAACAATACAATAAATTGTGTGAGCTAAGTCTAAAAATCATAACTAAAAATAAATTTTTAAAAAGAAAAAAGGAATTTTTGGAAAATGAAGTCTATGAGTTAAAAGAAAAAGCAAAACGACTAGAAAAGGGAAAAGCAAATGACGATGGTTGTAAATCATGTCAAGAGCTTAATCTTGAAATAGAAAAACTAAAGCTCACACAAGATGTTCTAATCGAACATAATTCTAAATTTAAAAGGTTTAACAAAAACATCGCTCTTGCCGATGAAATACTTAAAATCCATAAAACACCAGGAGACATGAATGGGATAGGATTTAATGAGGTACTAATTCCAAAGAGTCAAAACAAAACAGCCGAAAAGGACGAACAGTCTGTCAAAATTGTTTCAGTACAACACGGACCAAACGGACCCAAAATAAGGGTTCCGTCCGTTGAACAAAATGGTGTCGTGGGTACTTCAGCAGGACAAAATGTTTGTGATACGGACCGTAATGAACTTGTCAAAGTAACAAAGAAAACCAAGGATAGTGTTAAACTAAAACCAACTGTTACATCAGGAGTAGGACTTGCTAAAAATGAATTTAGATCAAAAACTACTCAACAACGATATAAAACACCTTTTGCCAAACGCCCCTTTCCTAAGAGTAACCACAACGTACAATCCAACTACCAACACAACGGTTGGAATCAAAACTTTCCTAGACCATATCAAACTCCAGATTACATGTCATGGAACTCTTACCCATCGTTTCCATACATAAATCAAATAATTGGTATGTTTAACCCAAACGGACCCATGAGATATTGGGGACCAAATGCTTGAGTTATTTGCTTCTTAGGTATGCTTGAAAGTTGGATTGGAACCTGATGAATGGATAAAAGATAGTGGATGCTCACGGCACATGACGGGCAACAAAAGTCTCTTCTCATCATACCAAGAGTATGACGGAGGTAATGTCACTTTTGGTAGCAATCTCAAAAGCAAAATCATTGGCAAAGGTACGATCACTCATAACTCCCTAACTATTGAAAATGTGGCTCGTGTAGATAGGTTAGGATTTAATCTACTTAGTATTAGCCAATTATGTGATAAAAAGTAAAGTACTATTTGATGAAAATGGTAGTAAAATACTAAAAGATGGTATCACCATAGCTAAAGGAGTTAGGAAAAATAACATATACGTCATGAAAATAGATAAAACATCTAATGACAAACTTTGTCTAACAACGTTATATGATAACTCATCTCTTTGGCATAGACGCTTAGGTCACGCTAATATGAGACTTATACAAAACCTATCTTCAAAAGAGCTAGTTAGGAATTTACCAAAACTAAAATATGACCAACACTTTTGCGACGCTTGCAAAATTGGTAAACAAACCCATAGTAGTCATAAATCTAGAAATATGGTGTCCACATCTAAGTGTTCAGAATTATTGCATATGGACTTGTTTGGTCCATCCACTATAAAAAGCTACGGAGGCAACTTATACACTTTGGTCATAGTAGATGATTACTCAAGGTTTACTTGGACGTTGTTTTTGAAAACTAAAAATGAAGCTTTTGATAAATTTGAAATTCTTAGCAAGAAAATTCAAAATCAACTAGGCGTTAAAATTGTGTCGATCCGAACGGATAATTGATCGCTCCAAACGGTCTATCTTTTATTAGTCAACCACTTGTGAATGGTCAACCATAAAAGTCAAACAGCTCAGAACAGAATGCAATTAAGTCCAGAGGAGTTTAGTGTTTCCCCGGGTCGTTAAGTCCCAACGAGGTGTGTAAACTGTAATACAACGAATCTGTGATCGGGTGAATATTGAACAGGAAAAGTTTATGATTGATTACACTTAGGAAATTAAATCTAATAAAGACTTTGAAGTCATTTTAATTCTATATTTAAAATCGTTTAACGTTTATAATCTAAAACGTACGTTTAAATTAAAAACTACGTAACGTACGAAATAAAAAGTGAAAATAAAGAAGTAAAATACCTACGCCCGAGCCTCGAAAGTGAAAAATATGCAATTTAAATCCTACAAGTGCAAAACTAATTTTCCTACATTCTAAATGACTAAAAATAATTTTAGAAAAAAGCCAGGTATTTTTTTGAGTTTTTATTTATTTATTACGAATTATCTAAAATATAAACTAAATTAAATTCTAAAAAATACTAAATGATTTTATAATATTATGAGAAAATTCCTAAAATTAATTTAAAATCTGCTGGTTAAAAGAAATATATAAAACTTGTACACTACTGTTTTAAATAAGCACTAAATAAGCTGCATAAAACTTATTACCAAAACTGGATAAACTAGTTAAATACTAAAGGTTACCAAACTATAACCAATAAAGTCTCTAGGACAGTTGGACTTGAGGTGTTGTGTTGTGGTCGTGTGCGTGACAGCGAGTCGTGGTTGAATCCGCACCAATTTTTATTTTCAACCCATTTTTTTTGTTTGTTTCTTTCTTTTGCAACTGAACAGGAGACCAAAGTAAAACTTTTTGACACAATCTAAACTTACAAAACTATAAAATAAGCTGTCAAGGGACTGTTTGGAACAATGGCAGCTAAGGGACTGTTTGGGACAGAAACAAGACAAACACACCTGATCAGTTATGAGCAAAAATTAAGCTAAAAAGATTATTTAATAAGCAAAACTATGGCCAATTAAGCAACACTGTCTCAAAAGAAGCAAATTGCAACTGAAATAAGCTAGAAACAATGAGGGTAAGCAGTTGGAATAAATGCTACACTACGGGGATTCCTAAGCTACAAAAAGATAGAATAAAAAGCTATAAAAGCTACACATTAAGCACTAATAAGCAAATAATTAAACTAATCCTAAACTAAATCAACCTATGGATCCTAAAATATCTAAATAAGCACAAAGGAGACTACTAATAAGCTTAAAAAGAAGATGTGTAGCTGCTGTAGGGGCTGCTGTACCAGGACCTAAAACAGCCTAACGTGGCGTCTTTTGAGCTTATTCTAACTAAGCTACAAGGGGAGTGAGCTTATGAGCTTTTGGGGGAATGAAGTAAAGCTGGGGGGGCAAGCTTTTGCCCCCACAAAATACCAACTAGGAGCTAAACAAGGCTTGTAAAAGAGGCTGCTGTGAGCTGCTACAACAAAAAAAAAAAAAAACAGTCAAGATGCAATTTAAAGGACCTAAATAAGCTAGACAAAAAGCTCTAAGTTCAAAGTTAAGCTACAACATATGATTACCTATCTCTAAACTAAACGTGCACATATAATGGGATCCTAATTCTAATCCTAACGCACCTACATCTAAGCTAAATAAGTGCTAATGTTCTTTGTTTTGAATCGACAAGACGGAAAAACAATTTAACTTTGAAAACCAAACTCAAGGTTTTTTTTTTTTTTTTTTTTTTTTTTTTTTAAACAAAAGTTATTGCAAATGCATATAATCTCTTATCCAACACTTTCTTTGACTAAAGTAAAACCCAACATGGGTCAAAACACGATTTGACCCACAACCAATTCTATTCCAAACACTCACAAGATGAAGCGGTTTAAAAAAATGGGTTGAGACTCTTAAAACTTGATAAGAACAAGAATTTTGCACTCCTACAAAAGTTCAAAGAAGCTTAAAAACTTCTCTCAACACTTAAACAACCTTGATAATGGTAATGGAAAAGCAGATTCAAGGATACCTTCTAAAAACATACAAACTGATAATTAAAATGAGCTTAAATTAAAACTTAAATTAAAGACAATACATTAAATGTAAATTCAGAAAATAAATTGAGGACTAGAACTTAGGAATTCTAGACTGCCTTATAACAATGGCATACAATTATATTTATACTACAACTAAAAGGTCTTCTTTCTCTATCCTTGTCTTGTGTTTCTTTTGTGCCAATCTCCTCCATCCAATTAGTAGGTACTAAATGGAGATAATCTGAGCCATCCACTGGGGTCTTTTATGTTTGGATTGCCAACTTGGCTGCCTTGGGAAAGAGGGAAAGATTGGGTAAGTGGGTTTGGTGATGACGGGGTAGTAGGAGGGATGGAGGTTGAGTGTTTGAGAGAAAGAAGAAAGAGGAGGGAAAAGGTGGGTAGGGTTTTTTATTTGTCTTGGGTTTAGTAGCGGGTGTGTTTGATCCGGTTTGATTTGGAAGTAATACACAAGGACCATATTTGCCATTTGACCAAACTTGAAGGACCAAACTGTAATTTTCCAAATTTCATCATAAGGACTAATTATGACAAGATTAATTTTCCCAAGGACCAAAATGATAATTTTCAAATAAAAATGTCCCGGGGTAATTTACATCAATCTTTAAAATTCTAAGGACTCAAGTTGTCATTTTGCAAACTAGACTTTATAAGGCTAAATTTGACAACTTAAAATTCTCGAGGGCCTTTTATGAAAAACTACATGTTTTGAATAACCGAGGACTAGATTTTGACAATTATTGCATAAAATAGAGTCTAAATATTTTTACATCTTTTGAGACTTTTCAAAGTGTTTTTTTGTTTTTGCGATGTAGAAGGAACAAAAATGATGAGTATTTTCACACTCATCAATCCCACACTAAAACATTGCTAGTCCCTAGCAATCTTTTGAGAAAACTTAATGGATTTGAATCTCTTTACCAAAAGCCATTACTTCGGAGTAGCTAAATGTTTCATTCAAGTAAGAACTATGGTACATCGATAACCATATGATTTTGAGCAAATCACCGACTTCAACGGATTTGATTTGTCTTTACCGAAGCCGCTTGCTACGGACTAGCCAAATCTTAGATAAAATATCTTTGGTGAGTGATTACCAATTATGGCTTTCAACCGCCTTTACCACAAGCCATAAACTTGCGGGCTAGCCAACTCTTCACTAATTAAAGATATGGTGAAATAACACCATACAATTTTGGGTAAATTGCAAGCCGTCAACGGATTTGAGATATCTTTACCAAGAGCCGTTTGCTCTGGATTAGCCAATACTTTTGTTTATTAGACATGGCGGATCGATAATCAGAAGTGAGTAAGTGCAAAACACTTACTCCAAAAAATTTTTTTGCCAAAATGGGGAATTGGGTGGTATAATTACATGATAAAATTCGTGAGAATTCCCCCACACTAGAAATGAATATTGCCCTCAATATTCAAAGTACCTACCGTTATGCCGAAACATAGAACGAAAAGGAAATACTACGCCATTATTATTATTATTATTTTTTGGATGAAAACTTATATACAAAAATGGGGCAACTCCCCACACTAGTGGTGGTACACACGGTGAAAACCCATGTTTAACTCATCGTTTTGATTACCGAGTCGCTAGCTTGACTCGATCCCGAATTAATTTGTTCATGGGAAGCGGTGGAAGAACAATCTCCATCGGACTTTCATTCAAAATGTTTGTATAAACATTTGAAGCACGCGAAAGTTCCACACCGACGAGATATACATAGATGGACTCGGCTCACAAATGGTACATGGAAATGCCGGGTCAAGATGGTATCTTCACTCCCGAATGAGTGAAGAAGAGAAGAAGTCACGGATAGGTGAAGAAAGAAAGAAAGTCATGATGAAAATCATGACTAACTCATCTTCATCCATAGGAGAATCCATAATTTCGAGATTATGAATCTCATCATTTAAGCTCACGTGATCAAGACAAATCCGGGTGTGTCATGATCAAAGTGGAAGTTATCATACTCCGCGGAGATATGATATGAGTGAGTTCACCGCGAACTCCTCGTGAAGAGATCAATCACAAGATGTAAATCGTGAATTCTTGTTCCATCAGAGACTCATCACTATCCTCAATCGAGTATCAAAGAGTGGATTCTCGTAAATTAAAGTGAATTCGAGTCAAATTCAAATAGAGGATTAGTGAGAGTTGTTTTGAATGCTTCAGAACAAAGTGATCAACATTCTCTATTGAATTTGTTGGGATAAGAAGTGGGTGAACGATCATTATAAGGGAGACTTTCAATCTCTCCCGGATCGGCTTCGAAATCAAAGATATCATCATCACCGTTCGATGAAAGTGGATTGATGTGAGCGAGTTCATTGGTGAACTCCTCAAGAAGAGGATCGACCGTGGGAGTGATGCCTCAACATACTCGATGTTTCCATAGGAAGCACAATCGTCGCTAAGATCGAGAGAAAGTTTCAAAATGATCATTTGAACACTCAAGAGGGAAAGAGAATCACACATATGATCGAAGTTCCTGTGACTCTCTCGGGATTGGGACAAGGTTCTCAACACTAGACTTTATGAATTCGTCCGATTCCTTTTCGTGAACAAGTGTCAAGATGCTCATCCCCATGTTTAGAGAGTGAGTGGGAATATCGGGTGTGATAACAACGATCGAGGGAGTTGAGAAGGACTAGCATACATATGTTTTACACTTTCCATTTGTTCTTCCGCTAGTAATTCCATCATAGTCTTTTCTTCCCGATTTTTCATGGAAGGAATTTCAACCGATGAACTTGATGAACCCGCACAAAATTGACGAATATCAAGGGTAACTTCATCATCATCATCCTCATCGAGAAGAGCAGCACTACGGAATATAGCACGTGTTTTAGCCGCTTGTTCTTGACAAGTAATTCCTCCATACTCTTTTCGTTTCTAGCATCTCGTTCTTTTGCAAGTAATTCGCCATAGATTCCTCACGAGAGTTTTGAAACGACATAGCCGATTCCTCCTTAAGTTCTTTTAATAACTCCGGACTCTTGATAGAAGGTGCATCGTAGTTTCATGAGGAGTTGCTTGAATCATTTGGCATTGTGGAGGTTGGTCTTGAAATGATGTGTCAAAATTGTCACAAGGAAATGTATTTCCGCTTGACAATCCGGTGACGTGTGGACCTCCACGACAAGACTCACAACAAAATGATTGTTGTGGTGGACATGTGAATAATATGGAATTTGGTGATTTCCAAAGTCCCGAGTGTTACCATAAAACTGCTCATAGACAAACGCGTTTTGGATTGACACTCAAATCCTTGGTGAGGACCTCCACAAAACTCACACAGATATGTCAATATCTCATGATGTGGTGGTGGTAGAATGAATCGGATGTGTCATGGTAAGGATAGGGAGCTTGGTTATAGACGGACCCATCTCCCGATTCTACCATGCTACTACACCGGACAATTCCCACCATTATGAGGACCACCACACCATTGGCAACCAAAATGGTGTGGATACGACATAGGAAAGAATCAAAGGTTTACAGAGGGGTTGGGATGAAGAATCAAATATGTGAGAGGGTAAAGATGGATATTTTGGATTTTGGATAAACATTTTGTAAATATAAGAAAGAAAATCTTTTGGGTTTTGTGTTCGTTGAAAACTTATTTTAAAATGTTTTCGGAACCGTTTTGTTTTATATAATAATAAGAAAATATGAACAAGGATGGTAAATATACAATGGATGTATATTCAACAACACCGATGCTTCAAATTGTAGTACGCAAGACACCACCCGGCGTGGCGCCAAAATTTGATCGCTCCAAACGGTCTATCTTTTATTAGTCAACCACTTGTGAATGGTCAACCATAAAGTCAAACATTTCGAATGTAATGCAATTAAGTCCAGAGGAGTTTAGTGTTTCCCCGGGTCGTTAAGTCCCAACGAGGTGTGTAAACTGTAATACAACGAATCTGTGATCGGGAGAATATTGAACAGGAAAAGGTTATGATTGATTACACTTAGGAAATTAAATCTAATAAAGACTTTGAAGTCATTTTAATTCTATATTTAAAATCGTTTAACGTTTATAATCTAAAACGTACGTTTAAATTAAAAACTACGTAACGTACGAAATAAAATGTGAAAATAAAGAAGTAAAATACCTACGCCCGAGCCTCGAAAGTGAAAAATATGCAATTTAAATCCTACAAGTGCAAAACTAATTTTCCTACATTCTAAATGACTAAAAATAATTTTAGAAAAAAGCCAGGTATTTTTTTGAGTTTTTATTTATTTATTACGAATTATCTAAAATTTAAACTAAATTAAATTCTAAAAAATACTAAATGCTTTTATAATATTCTGAGAAAATTCCTAAAATTAATTTAAAATCTGCTGGTTAAAAGAAATATATAAAACTTGTACACTACTGTTTTAAATAAGCACTAAATAAGCTGCATAAAACTTATTACCAAAACTGGATAAACTAGTTAAATACTAAAGCTTACCAAACTATAACCAATAAAGTCTCTAGGACAGTTGGACTTGAGGTGTTGTGTTGTGGTCGTGTGCAGCAGACAGCAGGTCCAGGGTTCGAATCCCTGTACCAGTTTTTATTTTCAACCCATTTTTTTTGTTTGTTTCTTTCTTTTGCAACTGAACAGGAGACCAAAGTAAAACTTTTTGACACAATCTAAACTTACAAAACTATAAAATAAGCTGTCAAGGGACTGTTTGGAACAATGGTAGCTAAGGGACTGTTTGGGACAGAAACAAGACAAACACACCTGATCAGTTATGAGCAAAAATTAAGCTAAAAAGATTATTTAATAAGCAAAACTATGGCCAATTAAGCAACACTGTCTCAAAATAAGCAAATTGCAACTGAAATAAGCTAGAAACAATGAGGGTAAGAAGTTGGAATAAATGCTACACTACGGATTCCTAAGCTACAAAAGATAGAATAAAAGCTATAAAAGCTACACATTAAGCACTAATAAGCAAATAATTAAACTAATCCTAAACTAAATCAACCTATGGATCCTAAAATATCTAAATAAGCACAAAGGAGACTACTAATAAGCTCAAAAAGAAGATGTGTAGTCTGAGGGGTCACTGTGCGTGACCTAAAACAAATTTAACGTGGCGCCTTTGAGCTTATTCTAACTAAGCTACAAGGGGAGTGAGCTTATGAGCTTTTGGGGGAATGAAGTAAAGCTGGGGGGGGGGGAAGCTTTTGCCACAACAAAATACCAACTAGGAGCTAAACAAGGCTTGTAAAAGAGGCTGCTGTGAGCTGCTACAAAAAAAAAAAAAAAACAGTCAAGATGCAATTTAAAGGACCTAAATAAGCTAGACAAAAAGCTCTAAGTTCAAAGTTAAGCTACAACATATGATTACCTATCTCTAAACTAAACGTGCACATATAATGGGATCCTAATTCTAATCCTAACGCACCTACATCTAAGCTAAATAAGTGCTAATGTTGCTGTTTTTGAATCAGCAAGACAGAAAAACAGTTTAACTTTGAAAACCAAACTCAAGTTTTTTTTTTTTTTTTTTTTTTTGTAAACAAAAGTTATTGCAAATGCATATAATCTCTTATCCAACACTTTCTTTGACTAAAGTAAAACCCAACATGGGTCAAAACACGAATTTGACCCACAACCAATTCTATTCCAAACACTCACAGTATGAAGCAGTTTAAAAAAAATGGGTTGAGACTCTTAAAACTTGATAAGAACAAGAATTTTTGCACTCCTACAAAAGTTCAAAGAAGCTTAAAAAACTTCTCTCAACACTTAAACAACCTTGATAATGGTAATGGAAAAACAGATTCAAGGATACTTTTCTAAAAAACATACAAACTGATAATTAAAATGAGCTTAAATTAAAACTTAAATTAAAGACAATACATTAAATGTAAATTCAGAAAATAAATTGAGGACTAGAACTCAGGAATTCTAGACTGCCTTATAACAATGGCATACAATTATATTTATACTACAACTAAAAGGTCTTCTTTCTCTATCCTTGTCTTGTGTTTCTTTTGTGCCAATCTCCTCCATCCAATTAGTAGGTACTAAATGGAGATAATCTGAGCCATCCACTGGGTTCTTTTATGTTTGGATTGCCAACTTGGCTGCCTTGGGAAAGAGGGAAAGATTGGGTAAGTGGGTTTGGTGATGACAAGGTAGTAGGAGGGATGGAGGTTGAGTGTTTCAGAGAAAGAAGAAAAGAGGAGGGAAAAAGGTGGGTAGGGGTTTTTTTATTTGTGCTGGGTTTAGTAACTGGGTGTGTTTGATCCGGTTTTGATTTGGAAGTAATACACAAGGACCATATTTGCCATTTGACCAAACTTGAAGGACCAAAACTGTAATTTTCCAAATTTCATCATAAGGACTAATTATGACAAGATTAATTTTCCCAAGGACCAAAAATGATAATTTTCAAATAAAAAATGTCCCGGGGTAATTTCTGTCAATCTTTAAAATTCTAAGGACTCAAGTTGTCATTTTGCAAACTAGACTTTATAAGGCTAAATTTGACAACTTAAAAATTCCTGAGGGCCTTTTATGAAAAACTACATGTTTTGAATAACCAGGGACTAGATTTTGACAATTATTGCATAAAATACGATCTAAATATTTTTTCTCTTTTGAGACTTTTCAAAGTGTTTTGATTGCTTTTGCAGTATAGAAGGAACAAAAATGATGAGTATTTTCACACTCATCAATCATGGTCGTGAATTTGACAACGAAACTCAATTTGGAAACTTTTATGATACAAATGGTATAACACATAACTTTTCGGCTCCACGAACACCTCAATCAAATGGAGTAGTAGAACGTAAAAATAGAACAATTCAAGAAATGAGTAGAACAATGCTTAATAAACAAAATATTCCTCAAAAGTTTTGGTGTAACGCGGTTGACACTTCTACATATACTTTAAATAGAGTCTTAATCCGTCCTTTCCTAAACAAAACACCATATGAGCTTTATAAAGGTAAAAAGCCAACTTTAGGATATTTTAGAGTCTTTGGTTGTAAATGCTTTATTCTTAATACTAAAGATTATCTCACCAAGTTTGACCCAAAGTCTTATGAAGGTGTATTTCTTGGTTATTCTCAAAATATTAAAGCTTACATTGTCTTAAACAAAGAAACAATGATAGTCGAGGAATCGTTGAACATAACATTCGACGAAAGTCCACCTCCCTCTAAGACATCACCTTTGATAGATGATGACTTAGTTGAAAGTCAAATGATAGAAAGTCAAGAAATAATTAAAAATAACGAACCATTAAATAAAGAGATTTTAAACATCAAAGAATCTAAAAGTCATCCTTTAGAAAAGGTTATAGGACAACTTAATCAAAGAACCTTAAGGTCACAAGCCCAAAATCAAAGTAATTATTTTTGCTTTGTATCCACCATTGAACCGAAAAACATAAATGAAGCAATAAAAGATGAATCATGGGTAATTGCCATTCAAGAAGAGTTAAACCAATTTGTTAGAAATGATGTTTGGAAATTAGTTCCAAAACCCAAAGATCAAACTATAATTGGAACGAAATAGGCTTTTCGAAATAAAATGGATGAAAATGGTGTAGTATCTAGAAACAAAGCTAGGCTTGTTGCACAAGGTTATAATCAAAAAGAAGGGATTGATTATGACGAAACTTATGCACCGGTAGCTAGACTCGAATCTATTTGAATATTACTTGCTTATGCATGTGCTTATGACTTTAAATTATTTCAAATGGATGTTAAAAGTGCATTTCTTAATGGGTTTATTAACGAAGAAGTGTATGTTGCTCAACCTCCCGGTTTTACCAACTTTGAGAAACCACATCATGTCTTCAAACTCAAGAAAGCATTATACGGTCTTAAGCAAGCACCAAAAGCTTGGTACGACCGACTTAAGACTTTTCTTATTGATAACAAATACACTATGTGATTAGTAGATAATACTCTTTTTACCAAGAAAAAGGACTCACATATTATCATTGTTCAAATATACGTTGATGACATCATATTCGGATCAACTTGTCAAGAGCTATGTGATGATTTCTTTAAAATCATGCACGACGAGTTTGAAATGAGTATGATGGGTGAATTAAATTTCTTTCTAGGACTTCAAATTAAACAACTAGAAGGTGACATATTTTTTTAACCAATCTAAATATGTAAAAGACATGCTTAAGAAATTTGGTCTTGAAGATTCCAAACCAACTAAGACACCCATGTCCTCGGACACTAAACTCACCAAGGATGAGGAAGGTGAATCCGTAGATAACACTGAATATAGAGGAATGATTGGTAGCCTACTCTATCTTACGGCTAGTAGACCCGGCATTATGTTTAGTGTTTGTCTATGTGCTCGCTTTCAAGAAAACCCAAAGGCATCACACTTAGAAGCTTTAAAAAGAATTTTTAGATACATTAAGGGAACAACGTGTTTAGGATTATGGTATCCCAAAGGAACGGGTGTAGAAACCATAGTGTATGCCGACTCGGATCATGCCGGTGACTACGCCGATAGAAAAGTACAAGTGGTATTTGCATTTTGTTGGACATTGTCTCACCTCATGGTTTGCAAAGAAGCAAACGGCTTTAGCCATCTCAACCACTGAATCCGAGTATGTCTCACCGGAAAAGCATGTCAACAAGCTCTTTGGATGAAGCAAGCTCTCGAGATTACGGAATTCATCTCAACGATATTGTTATACTTTGCGACAACAAAGGAGCCATCGATCTCAAGAAAATCCCGCTCAACATGCTCGTACAAAGCATATTGAAATCGTCATCACTTTCTTGCGACAATGTTCAAAAGGAAACATCTCAATCGAGAAAGTATCCTCCGAAGACAACATTGCCGACATCTTAACTAAGCCTCTTAAACGAGAACCTTTTAATCTTCTTAGACTTGGTTTAGGGTTAATGGAACCAAACATGTAGGATAAACATAGCCTAAAACATTAGAATAGTCAAAACAAAACAATTTTATTTTGTATCTGCTACTGTAGCCACGGAACCAAACGAAAACACGGACGAAACCAAAAATTTGGTACTGTCTGGTCGGTGGTGACTACAGAAGCAAAATTGCTACCTACAAAACATCTTCTTCTTCAAAACCCACTTTACCAAAACGTGTAAACATTAAACCAAGCTCATTATTGACACCTTCTCACTCACTAATCACTGGAGATAACATCATTGTAAGTATCCTAACTACATTTTATCTCTTAATTCTGAGTCTAGGATTCTTATTTGTGCACAAAATCATTACAAATCATTACATGGGGTTTATATATACTTTTGTACTAAATATGAATTCAATTGGCAAATTGCATAACTAGTCATTGAAATTAGGTACTACATTATCATATTGCATAACCAAATCATGCTTCCCACTAATCAATAGATAATGACTATAAGGCCTTATTCAAATAACCAAACACCCCATGTCAAAAATTTTGAAAAGCTTCTCACTTGTAGGAAAACAATTTTTCATTGTTAGTACAAATAGAAACGTTAGATTTTCATCACTTGCATGCTCTTGAATACTAAAGGTATTGCATAACTAATATGCATTCCCGGGTATATTCAAATGAAGCCACATTGAATTAGGAGCATTTTGGTTATCTCATGGTATTTGCCAAACACCCCACTAAAACCATTTTTGTGCATAAAATGAGTCGAGATAACCGTAACTCCAAATCGTTTTCATATAGGCACACACTAGAACCAAAACGTTAAGTTTATTCTCATTTTTAACATGTTAATTCTTGCTCCTAGGAATAACCATGGTAGCCGCAAGATTCTATGATCACAAGGACACCCTTGGCTACATTCCCAAACATCACAAAACCAAAGGACTTTCCAAGGAACAAGTAGAAATCTTTAAGAGTCTAGAATCAAGGTATTTCCATGAGGGTAGAACCATTCACTCATCTTTCATTGAAAATACCAATCTCCGTCAAGAACTAGCCGCCATTCAATTTGATTGTCTTCTTGACATCGATGAACCAATTTGTCCTAGGTTTATGTTAGAATTCTATGCTAGTGGACCGGCTTCAGTGATGAAGATGATGATGAGTTTAGTCTTAGGTTTAAAATCAATCAAAACGACTACACCACCTCCTTAACCAACTTTGCTCAATTGCTAGGAATTCCCAACCGAGGGACATGTGTCTACTCGGATAAGTGGTCACTCACCATTCTTGATGCAATCAATGACCGCTCTCCTCCCTACCGAACACCTCTAGCAAATAAGGATGTCATCCGTGAGCACCTATTTATCCGAAGGGGAGATACAACCCGAGTCACCCGAAAAGAAAAAGAAGTGAACCGAGATCCATATGGAATGGAGCTAAATGAACTTATAGGAAATGGGAAGAACTACTTATAGCCAACTTCATTAGCACCATAGGAAATAGGGATCACATCAATGCTTGTCTTTGCCATATGCTCTACAACTTTCCCACCCGTCAACCATTCAATTTAGCCTACTACATAGCTAGGAGAATGATTGATATTCCAACACAAGGATCGATTGCTCTTCCATACGGGATGCTTCTCACCCGTCTTTATAGAGCCTTTGCACCGATTCCACCAAGCCCAAAAGGGATGCACCTTCACTATGAGCTCATCCCTCACATCTTTGTACCTTTGAGTGATGAACGAGTTGCTAAGACAAAAGGCAAGAGAGCAAAACCTCCAACTCCATCATCATCATCATCATCATCATCAAATAGCTCCGATGATGGTCTTCCAAACTCTCGCCTTCCACCTCATGAGTATTATGGATCTCTTCCCGAGATTGAGAATGAATCGTGAGTTCAAGCAAACCAAGGGATGTTCAAGTGCCTTGGTAGAATGATGACCAAGATCTACAAGAAGTTGGATGTGAGAATCGTTTTAAGGAGTGTTTGGAACAATACATTATCTCTAATGTTTGATACAAGTTGGTTGTTTTATCTTGTAGGATGATAATATAACTCAAACAATGATGTATGCTAACAATCTTATGCGGGGATAGCACAAGTATGCTATAAATTTTACCCATTTTCACTATAATGTGAAAATCACTTGGCCTTGCTCAAAATCTATGCTCCATTATGTTTGTGCATGTGTTATTTACTTTTCCTAACTAATGTTTAATGTCACATGTTTTAAGCAAAATTTCAGGTTTCGAAAATGTCCCCGACACTTGAAAATACACTCTGTGAACTTTTTTGGTCTGCACGGATCAGACGGCACCAACGTTTTGGTTCCGTCTGTTATAAGAAATGGTACCGCCGTACCTGTACAAGCGGACCAGACGGCACCCTTTTAAGGGTTCCGTCCGTGTAAAATTTTGGTGCCGTGGATCCTACATGTAACTTTCTGAATTTTGGTTCTTTCGACATTCCAAATTACCATATAATGCTTGTAAGTCAATCTTAACTAGTTTGTACCCTTATTAGAACTAGTAAAACACACTTAAGCATATAAGAATTCCACTTCCCACCAAAATTCAAAAATTTGAAAAATTCACCCAAGGAGCCCTTTTGCATAAAGGAAGGAATCAAAATTTTGGTACCTTGCAATCCGTGGGTAATCTGATTGTTAGGATCTTACAATCATTAGAACACATTTATTGCATATCTTTGCCTCTTCACTCCATCCCTCTTGTATGGCTTGACTTGGGTGATATGACTAGCATTTAACCCACTTCCAAATCATTAGAAACCTCATCCCTTCTATGGTTTAACATCAAATCAAACACATTTCTCCATAATTTTTCACTTCTATAAATTAAGAGTTTTTACCATGATCATCTTCACACCTTCTTCATTCTTACCATCAACTAGCAAAAACACAAGTCAAAATGACAAAATCTTCACCTTCCACCAAGCCTTGCAAGAAAACCGATAGGATAAGCGTAAGGCCTTGTTGTTTCGTCAACTTGAGCTCTTCATCCGAATCCTCCCCACTCACCATCTCATCTCCCATAAGGGATGACACAAACCTAACCTTGGCTACTCCTACTCAATCACCCATTGTCATCACCACTCCACCACCTACAAAACACCAACCTCACCACCACCGCACCTCTCCAAACATCAAAAACACCATCACCACCAAAGTCTCCAACCCTTATTCCTTTGGAGTTATTCTCCACACCTCCCACTTCTCCAAATCCTTTCTTGGAGGACTTGGAAGATTTGCCTCCTAGGCCCAATCATCCACCACCATTGCCATTATTTGGCACAATTGAGCGGATCGCTCATGAGTCTCCTAGACCCTCGTTTGATCCAAACGCCCCGTTAGGGCCAAGACCTCTCTCTTCCACCCATTCACATAGATATCCATGGTCCTTTGTACGGGATCAACCACTCCCTACATCAATGTCCCTCACATAAAGGACATTGAGAGTCCATGGGATGATAATCCCACAAGAGAGAGATTCAAGCGAACTCCAACATCTCCACCAATTCAAAAATATGGTGGATTCTCACCTAAGTGAGACTATGCAAATGCAAAATGCTTTGCTAGCCTCCATAATCACCAACCCAAACACCACCACCAACATCAACACATCTACCATTCCACCACCACCACCTCATCAACCATACTACCCACTCTAGGCATGGTTGCTCAACTTGTGAGCAAACCGCCTAAACCATTGATCGGACCGGGTAATGGTCCATGAATTCAAGAAGAAATGAGGTTCATCCTCAATCACATCCTCGAGCGACTCAACGCTCTTTCTCATCCACCATCTCATTAGAATGGTCCTAGACTAGCTTTTCTAAGCATTTTTTTTTTTTTTTTTTTTTCTAGGATTTTCTTTTATTATTGTACCAAAAATACTTCATTGTGTTCTTTTTTCATTGTTATTAAATCATGAAAAATTTTAACTAATGAATGGTGTTTTCTATATTGTTGGTGCTTATTACATAGTGTTTGGAAATGTTTGTGAATGATGATTATTACTAACAAATCTTTTTGTAGCTTTTTCACAATCCATGTATTTTCCCATTGGCACCCAATATAGGGGGAGCTTTGATCAAGGGGGAGATAATGGCTCGGGCTCATTATACATTCCGCGTCGCATCTTCTTTTTGTTGAGACAAAAAGGGGGAGAAATATATATAACTTGGTTATATTTGACATTCTGAAAAAGTCAAACATGATACTTCATTGGTAATACTTGACTTTCTGAAAAAGTCAACTGCATACTTTGACTTTTTGAAAAAGTCAACATCATGCCTCAACTAGTGAAGACTTTGACTTTCTGAAAAAGTCAAACATCATACACTTGCATTATCATTTCCTTTTTCAAGTTCTAAAACTAATATTTTTATAACTCTTGCACAATCTTTGTATCTTTTATATAAAATAAAATTTATATTTTGTCCTCAACAAAAGGGAGATTGTTAATACAAATATCGTCATTAAACGTTATTTATATTTTTGATCTTTACCTAAGTTTTGTTAACGACAAAAGTAAATTTAATTTTATAAAGCTTAAAGCTTGTCAAGTTTAATAGATATTAAAACAAGCTTTTTCAAACAATATCTTCATCATTTAAGCATTTACATTGTGACTAATCATATCTTAATATGAGTCTAAGCATAATGTATGATAGTAGTTTTAGAATGCTTTAGTTTCTTAAAACTAAAACATTACTTATGTATTTGCATATTTCTAAAATCGAAAACAACACATGTCATCATGTGATGCATCATGGAAATCATTGGAAGATTTCATTAGATATTTTGTGTAGATTTGTACTCTTCATATCGTACACAATCTTGCATACATATGGTGACTTTGGCAAGATCTTGATATCTTGTTGTCGGACCGCGGCACCAAAAGTATAACGGACGGAACCCTTTCAAGGGTTCCGCCGTCCGTGGTGCTCTAGCGATGGTTTTGGCTATAAATAGCAAAGCCAAACCAAGTAGTTTTTTTTATCCCTTTCTATCATACTCTCATACATATCTTCTCTCTAATCTTTCTAACTCAGTTTCATATCATATTAGTGATCTCTTTTGTAGCAAAGAAGATCAAGTCACATTCAAGCTTCAACGAGAAGTTGGAAGTCTTGTTTGTTTAGTGTTGTATGATCTTGTGTTGATTCATACTTTATTGTTGTACTAAACTATCATAATCTTGTGAGTGTGAGTAGTTAGTATTTTAGTCCTCAAAATACATTGTGTGTGGGAGTGGTTGTACCCTTGGAAAGAACTCGACATTTAGCTTAGTGTCGGAAATAGTGTAAGCGAAGTGTAAAGGTTTCTCCACCGGTGAAAGGAGCTTGTTGACTAGTGAAGTTAAACTCTCGAGTGTGAGACTCAGGGAGTGGAGTAAGGCAAGGAGAAAGAGTCCTTGTAGTCCGAACCACTATAAACAACTTGTTGTGGTTTGATCTTTTCTTTTCTTATTTACTCTTTACATATTGCTTACATATTTCATCAACATATATAAGATCAATATTAATTGATCTTTCAATAAGTTTCAAAACAAAGTTTTTAAGTGGTAAACTATTCAACCCCCCTTCTAGTTTTCTACAAACCGTAAGGAAAATTTCCAAATCCGCGTCTCTAAGCTCCAATGCTCATAATTTTCCTGGAAATGAAATATAAAGGAATACAAGCGTAAATCCATATAAATGACATATAATATGAGCATAATCGGGGGAAATTGATACTAAAAAGTCAGGACTATTTAATGTTATTAAATATCCCCCCACTTGAACTCTACTTGCCCTCAAGTAGACCTTATTAGAAAATTTTCTAAAAAGACATCCCCCAATACTTGGAAGATATGAGTTTAAAAATCCTTTATGCTAGAATAAAACAAAGCCGAACACCACACGAAATGGGAACAAACACTCAAATTCTCTCATCTAGTCTAAGTATCAACATCGAGGTGATCACTCAAAGCACAGTCATAGCATGTATTCTATCATAAGCTTGGCGGTTACACAAATCTCCACCACTAGAGTTAAGGACTAAACAATCTTTGAAGGCAATATGGGTGGACACAACGTGAGGTTAAGGGTGAAATGTCATTACTAACATGTCACGGAAAAATGAACAAAATCAATGATACATGAACAAATCCATGGCCAAGACACCAAATATTGCTCGCTTCATCACCTAGACACGCTTCATGACTAAAATGTAGGATAAGATATGGGAACTAGTTGGTGAAAAAAATAAAAATAACAAAATAAATAGTCTTAACCTATAACCAAGTTGTCACCGCCTACCGTTCATCCAAAGTTCAAGCTTTAAGGTGAAGAAACCGGATCATGATGTATCAAGTAGATGTGCCATTAGCGGACGTCATGATAGGCACATTACCTGTTCTCTAACTATTGGCGTAATATAAATACAAACTCAACTCTTCAAATGTGACTGCGGTGGCCTCCTCGATGCTTAATATCCGATGAGCTCCTATCATAGTGCTTACACTTAACAATAAATAATAAACTACTATTATTAATATTTTTTTTTTCTTTTTTTTCTTTTTCGAATCATCATTTATTTTAATAACTAAAAACATAACATCCCCCACTTGAGATGAACATATAATGAGAATATGGGGGGTCTTCGATGATCTTCAAATATAAGTCTTTGACAAAAGTGTGATTTCCAAACCTCTCTACTTGAACCTTGAACTTGGGCAAACAATGACTTCCCGATCATAAATTAAGAATACACGGTAGGCTAAGGTGATGGGTGTAATGAAAAAAAAATTAAAGGTATGAAATGAAATGAAAGGCTCTGAAGGGTGTATCTAGGGGTATCTTGCACTAAAGGCGAGTGCAACAAAAGGGTTTAACATGGGGGTCGAAGAGTCGAGGTGACTAATCGATAGACACACAAAAATAGGCTATTTGGGTGATAATCCTAAAAATATTGCCTTCTCAAACTGATTATTCCATGTATATCAAGCTAACTCAGCATACCTCGTTTATGGTCTCTAAATGATGCAAAGGTAAAGTTCTAAAGTTTACAAGCTACCGACACACTCATAATTTGGTGGATTCGGGTAAATAAGTGGAAACGGATAATGCTAATCTCACCATGAAATATTAAAGGTTATAATGTGCTCGGTTAAGGTTTAATCTAGTTAAGTTAAGAAAAACATGTCAAAAATTTAAAAATGGCATAATTTTTCAAAATAAACTAGAAAAACGAGGGCAAATAAGTTCAAGTAATAATTCTACTCCCGTCCCCCCACTTAAGATGTACAAAGTCCTTTTTGTACTAAACGTTAAATAAAGGTGAAGAGAAAGTAGAATTAGAGCGAGAACTTCCCTGAAATTTGCTCCTAAAAAGAAAGAAGGCCCATTAAGGAAATCGTACTTCATTAAGCATCTTGAGCAAACTTCGATCCATGAAATCACAACTAACCAACAAGCATAATTCTAAAAAAAAGAAAAACAAAAACAAAAGAAATATAAATCACTTTCGTAGGAATCACAATTGCATTTAGCATATGAAACAAGCCTTTTAAACCACTTGGTGTCAAGTGGACGAGTGTAGTCTCGTGAGGGCTTACAGGGAACAAACCCACAAAGTTTATTTAAAAACTAGGGCAAATGACAAAAAAATGTATCGAACTTGACACTTTTTATAATTGTGTGTAGCCAACTATTTTTTTTCTTATTGTGTGTACTGAACTTTCAAAATTCGATTATTGTGTGTATTTTGTGACCATTTTACCCTTAAGTTTTTCAAATTTCGAAGGGTAAAATGGTCATTTTACATGGCAAAATAGTCACAAAATACACATAATGATCGAAATTTGAAAGTTCAGTACATACAATAAGAAAAAAAATAGTTGGCTACACACAATCATATAAAGTGTCAAGTTCGATGCATTTTTTTGTCATTTGCCCTAAAAACTAATACAAGGTTATTGTGCTAATATTGGAAAATTTTAGACTGCAGGATGAATTACGGCGTAACCATAAAGATGAGTTAAGCCGTAATTTTGGTTAAACCTGGAAATTGTCTATAGAAGACTGTTACGGCGTAACAATAGATGGGGATTACGCCGTAATGGTTAAAACCCTGGAGAGATTCAGCTTCTGAAGAGCTGTTCGGCGTAACCTTAGGAAGGGTTACGCCGTAACTTCATAACAGGACAGAACAGGTCCCCATTTTAATTACCGTTAATTCGTCTCCAATTCCTGCAAAAAATGTTAAAAACACAAAACCCAACAAATAAAAAGAAACAAGAATAAAAGGGATAATTTGGGTTGTATCCCGAAAGAGCACTTTTATTTATTACCGAGTCTTTAAGTTAGACTCAAAGCCATGGTACTTTATGTCAACCACCACCAGAAGTGATGCTCAATAAATTTTCTGCATTATTCCTAGTTTCTCCTATTTTCTGGCGGCAATCAATCATCCATTCGGCAAAAACCTTTTTCCTAACAGTATTGCCGACGCTGGAGGTACCAAACATATGCAAAATCCATTCGTTGAATGATAAACACGACTTCCGTAGTCGTCGTCTTCAACCATCAAATCATGAGAATTATTGTTATAGAAGGCATCATTCTTGGTTGACCCTTTATCAACGATTTTCTTATTCTAAAGACGATATTCGTCGTAGTCGTGCTTGAGCCTTTTGATCAGACCTGTATTGACATTAGAGTCCCCAAATCTAATTTTGTACCAATCTTGGAAAGATAGATTTCCAAACTTGATATCATATCTTTCAAGCTCATGAGGGCATGTCCATTCAGTATCTTCTACTTTTTTTTCATAACGCCCATTGCAATAGTCATGAAATGGGTTACACGTGGGCCATGATTTCATAGATCCGTCTTCCTCGGCTAATATAGGAATGCAGTAATGCTTGTTAAGATCCGGAGCTTTTTCGATATCCTTGATCTGATCAGCTGTTCCCTGTTCCTGTTTACAACTATCAACATCTTTTTCATAATTGTTAGACCTTAGTTTATCGCATAAAGGTTAGTCAAGTAATCGTAAATTGACAATGTTAATTTTTGTTGAAAATTCCTGATAAGGTTTCAATTGTTCATCCATATCAAAAGTAACTCGTTCCTCCTCAGTTCTTAAAGAAATTTCTTTTCAAAAACTTTTATATGAGCGCGACAAGTAGATAAAAAGGGTCGTCTCCCAACAATTAAGCTGTAATGCCCCCGTTCCCCCTTGTCAATAACCACAAAATCAATGGGAAAGAGGAATTTGCCGATTTTCAGTGAAACGTTATCAACAACCCCCGAGGTACAACCTTAGAAGAATCAGCAATTTCAATCATCATTGTTGTTTTTTTTAAATTGGTTAGTTTCAATATATCAAACAATGAAGTTGAAATAAGATTTACCCCAACTCCTAAATTAGCTAAAGCCGGAATTTTAGGTTACCCATGGTGCAAGGAAATAGAAAGCTTTCTTGATAAAGCTCTTTTTCTGGAAGTTGGCATGGCAAGCTTTCGTCATTTTTATATCCGTCATCTTCTCTCAGGTAGTTAATCCCACAAAGGTCATTTGTGACGGTAGGAGTATGTCGCCCATCCTCCGGCTCATCTTGTGCAAATACTGCTTTGCATGTAATAGCTTCATCCTTCCTAGTTCCGAAATTCTTAGCAAGCTGCCCAATTTGAGTCTCTAAGTTTTTCATTGCGGCATTCTGGTTTCGTAGGTTCATATCCGTGTCTTCTTTCACTTTGATCATCTATTCCTTGAACCTGTCATTTTTTCTTGCAGATTCTTCGATGTGTTTATGAACCAACTCATCAAGACTGGGTTTAGGAGGTTTGTTGTCAATCATTGTATAATATCCTGGGGGTCCTTCACGGTATTTAGCTTTATTACCATTATATCCGTGAAATGGCCTACTATTCCCATATTTTGCTTCATCAACTCTCATGACTTCTTCTTTAAGCGGGCATTCTATAGCAATGTGAGTGCCATTGCAAGTATTGCAACCAACTTGTATAGAGTGCACATTTTCTTTCATCCTTTTCATGTCCCTACCAAGACTCTCAAGTTTATTATTTATTGTTGCGATGCCGTCCATATTTCCACTTATGCTTCTATTGCTTCCTCTGTTATGCCACTTATGAGAGTGGTCGACCATCTTTTCAATTGCATCCAAAGCTCGTGTAGGAGTCATTCTAGGGATTGGCCTTTACGAATCGAGCATCTGCCTCGTGGAGATGTTTATACCCTTATAGAAGACATTTACCTTTTGATGGCTATTAAGGTCATGAGTAGGGCATTTGTAAAGGAGATCGTTATATCTCTCCCAAGATTGGTACAACGTATCATCACCTTCTTGCTTGAAATTATGGATCTCCTCGAGTTGCTTTGTCGTCCTAGAAGGAGGACAATATTTTTGAATGAAATACCTTTTGAGGAGAGCCCATGTATTAACTATCCTAACGGGCAATCTGTCGACCCATATTTTAGCAGCTCCATTGAGTGTAATAGGGAACACACATAACATGACAGCATCGTTTGAGACTCTTGGAAATTTAAAGAGGCTGACAATGTATTCCACATTATCCACGTGCTCGTAAGCAACATCGGTAATGCTTTCGAAAAAGGGATTCGCACGAATCTCCCTCATGAATTGTGGCTTGATTTTTGAACTGTGTGTCGTCGTTAATAGCTAGCCTAACAAGTCCCGGTCCTTGTTTATCCGAGTCATAGCAAGGTATTCCTCCAGAGTGAGGTTATTAATGTCCACAACTGCCATGGTACCTGAAACTTAAAGAAGATCGTGAGAAAAAAAAATTAAAATAAACAAAGACAAAAATAAAAGACTTTACAAAAATCCTAATATAGCTCCCCAGCAGCGGCGCCAAAATTCTGATGCAGGATTTCCGACCAGGATTTAATATTTATATTTCTCGTCTACCTAAGGTCTACCTAATACACTAACGAGAAGTGAATCCGATCATGCCTAGTATAGGAGGTGGTAAAGCATAGGTCGTTACCAAGAGCTATGTAGATGAGGATCTTATTAAGTCTAAGTGTCACTCGCTTTAAACTGGTTTTGAGGTTGAAATGATTAATAAAACTAAGAAATGAAATAGCGAAAAGTAAATAAAGGTTGTGATCAATGGAGAGAAAGTGTGCTAACCTAATTAATCATCCTTTCATGTAATGTCTATGTTTTCTAAATTACTTCCAATTGATTCAAGTGGGGGTATAAGTCGCTAGGGCAACATTTGGTCATTTTATCCTAACCTATCAACAAAGGCTCCTACCCGACGTCAAAGGTCTACCCCTTGGGGAGTCGAGGGTCTTAAGTCACCAAAGCCAAATCATTAAGTACCCTACATGCAAAGATTCGAAATAATGAGTGCCCGGGCGCTAGCATCTTAGACACTCATCCCTAACTTCTTAAGTTCATCCATACGAACGGTGATCATTTGGTCAGTACACACAAGAGAGGAAGGGTCATCAGTTGGCCAATTCTTACCCTTCCAAACTCTACCTACCTACTTAGGGTCAGTTGGTCAATTCTCCTAAGCAACTAGATACGACCGCATTTCAAAACTACCGAAGCTAAAGTAACTACCATCAAACTATGCATGCATACACTAGAAACAATTATATGGAAGCATGAAAACACAAACAATGCATTTAAGGAATCATAACTAGGCTAGCACCAAAGGTGCTTAGCCAATCATATTAAAAGAAACAATAAATTCATTGTTTAACATAATGAAAGACATGAATTAAAGTAAAAAATAGAAATGATCGCTAATGCTTATCGATATGGTATGATTCCTACCTTGGAGATGGCTCTGTATGTTCCGTATGATCTGCCTTTGAAACCCTCTTCACGTTCTCTGCCTTTGAGTTGTGAGTGAATGATGTGAAATGCATAATTTAGGGCTTGTATTTATAGGCACGATTATAGTTACGGCGTAACTTAAGTTGAGAGTTACGCCGTAACTTAATTATCTTCAAAACATAACTCTCGTTAAGTAGATTACGATGTAATGCTTGTGAGGAATTACGGCGTAGTTGATGGAGGTGCGAAATGCTTCATGACCTAGATTATTACGACGTAACCTTAGTTGGGAGTTACGCCGTAACTGCAGTTGAGTAGGCAATCCGAGATAAAACACTAGCTACGGCGTAATGTGAGAGAATGAGTTACGCCGTAGCTTCTTCATAAGTAGCATACTATCATAAAACGTGAGGAAAGTCTCCAAATCCGCGTCTCTAAGCTCCAATGCTTAGAATTTACCTGGAAATGAAATATAAAGGATTACAAGCGTAAATCCATATAAATGACATAAAATATGAGCATAACCGGGGGAAATTGACACTAAAAAGTCATAACTATTTGATGTTATCATATTGTTTTATTATTTTCTCAAAATGTCAATCATTTGGATATGAAACAACCCCCCCACCCCCCACCGCCATATTCAATGTTTTTATCGTTTGCTTATAACAAACAATTTCTCTCGCTCATACGGACGACTTGGTCTTATCAAGTCTATGCTATATGCGATCGGGTACATTGCCCAAAAATAGTGGTATTTCTTGTAAGGGGCTTTTGCATATATGTCCTTCCGAAAATGCAAAATTGCAAATATATATATCCAAAGCATGCATAAAAACCATTGTACTATGTGCATAAAAAACTTGTACAAAGGATATATATGCAATTATTCACTTTGAGAGGGATATATATGCATTTTTGCCTTCTTATAAAGATAAGGAAATAAATTTAAGACTAGAAATCACACATCACATGCGCATAACGTTTACGTGGTTCAACGTGTGGTTTAGTCCACAATTGATGTTGATTTAAATATTACTGATATATGTATATGTGGATTTTGATTAAGATGATTTTTTGAACGGCGGAATTATATAAAAGAACTAGCAAAAGCTAGAAAAATGACATTACATAGGAGTTATTGAAACAATAGGATTTCTTAATCAATTTACCCAACTAATCTTAGACTTCGGATTTCTAGAGGAAATCCACAAGAATGATTGAAAAACAATGGAATCCCAAAGCACCGCCTTTTTCGAAGGAGTGTTAGAAAAAATCGAGCGATTTCCAAAACTCCAAATAAACCACATAAGAGTCGCTCCCATGCCTTCAAGAGAATCCTTTACCATGTTTGAGAACTGCAAAGTGCCAATCCAATCAAACCATTTGAAAATATTATCACAAATGGGAATGTCGAAATCCCACCATCTAGCCAATTTAGCTCACAAATCCAACGCCATTTCACAGGAGAAAAATAATAATCTATAAAGACTTAGCTAGGACATATATAAATCATGCATTTTTAGCATGAAAAAAAGATTGGCATAAATAACTCATACTTTTGACATATGAATTGCACTAATTTTCACCGCCAATCTTTTAAGAAAAAAATTACTCCCTCCGTCCCTAAATAAATGTTCACTGTCGATTTTTAAAGTCTTTTTTCTCAACTTTGACCGTAAATTATTTAATTTGTGTTATGTAATACTTGATGAAAATATATCAATAAAAATATATTTAAAACCCAATCTATTCATATATATTGCATCAAGTATTACATAGTACAAATAAAATAATTTAAAGTCAAAGTTAAAAAAGGAAAGGAAGACTTTAAAAGTGAATAGTGGATACTTATTTAGAGACAGATAGAGTACTTTATATGGTTTAAGTTTGTTTATCAGTGAAGTTAAACCTGTGACTAAATAGGGCAAAGAATGGTACCCTTAAAACACCAATAATACCCTCTTCTAGTTTTTTTCAGCTTTATTTATTTTTATTTTTATTTATATAATTTTGTTTATATTAAAAAACTATAAAACTGAAAGTACGAAATATAAAATATAAAATTTAATAAGTTAAAAGTAGACTAAAATACACCGTTGGTCCCTAAACTTGTATCGGAGGATCGCGATGGGACGAAACCGGGCATAATCATCGCCACGGGTCCAAACAGTAGCGATTAAATGCCAGATTGGTCCCTTGACCAATACTGCCGTTGTCAACGTTATTTTGCTGAGGGCAAAACCGTCTTTCACTGTAGCGTACTAAATAAAACCGTTCTACAGTGAATGTAGCTAGTATATGTGTGTAACAAGGTTTGATCTACATTTATGACCCATCCCTAAACTATCCTTCAAAACCCGTCCTCTTCAAAAAGATAATTGTTTCAAGATGGTACGTTGTTGGTGTGGTAAGCAAGCTATTATTCGTATTCGTGGACCTCTTGCCAACCTGTATGCCGATTCTTTGGTTGTCCTGCTCAAGTAAGTGCGTCTTAATATTTCTTGTGTAAGTTTGTAACAATGGTGGTTGTTTAATGACTTGTCATAACCATCAATAGGGGTCTTCTTGTCGGTGGATAAGATGGTATGATCCTAAAATCTGTGCTCGTTCAAGAATGATCATACTAGGACTTTTGAGGGGGAGAAATGAGCTTGAGGCAAGATTAGTAGCTGCTCAAGGTGATGTGTGGAAGTGGAAGATTTACATGGTGCTAAGTTGGATGTTGTTCTTCATTGTTTATGCATTGGGATAACGTTTTAACCTTTTATGTAATGAGGCTAGTTGGTTAATGTTGTGTATCTTGAATTGTAGTAACCTTGTTATGAAGTATTCGCTTTTGTTTGTTTCGATTTTCTATGCCTCATGGCTATGCAGATGGTTTGCAATGTGTTTGGGGTTGACTTTTAAATGTCAACATTCTTATGATGTTCTATTTTAGCTTTGGTTACTTTTGACGCAAACAATTCACACATCAAGCTTAGTCAATTTCAAAAATACACAATAATGACATGGTTCCATAGTTAATGCAAATGGATATAATTCCCGGTGCATAAAATTGCATACTTTTCAAAGCATGAGCGCTAGATTACACACCCACACACGATATGTTTTTAGATTACATAACTTGTCCATAGAAAATAAATAGTAAACTAGATGAAACATTGTCTAGATAATTAGCATAACAGATTTGACCTATGGTGAGGCCATCATTCTTTCCAAAGGTACCGCTTCCTAGTCATTCTTCGTAGCAGTGGGTTGAAGCGTAAACCGCTTGAACATCACTTGACCGAATCTCGATCGGGATTGCTCATGCATGATGGGATCGGCAAATGCTTCACTTGAAGTTCTTTGGGATTGTGACAGGATGCATCATGTATGATGGGATCTTCGCCTCGGCTCTTGATTTGTAGATTGAACACCACTTCCTTGAACCGCACTAACTTGGCTTTCTAGAACAACACCCGTACCTTGACTTCTTTATCTGCCGCTACCTTTTACATTTAGGATGTCTTTTTCCCGCAGCCTTTAGTAGGCACCTTTTGACATTTACCTTATTGGCGGTTCCACTATGTTGAGCTCCACCATACCCTAGGCATGTTACCCGGTTGTGTCCAAGAATGCCACAAATACTACACCGACACTCTTCCAAGCCCTTGATGACTTACCATCCTTCACAATCTCTTCGCCTGTGTGCTATCCTAACTCTTTTCTACCTTTTGCGGCAAAGCGGGTTTGTTTCGGATTTCGTGGAACAATTGTTGTTGGCATAGTTGATTTTCCCAATGTACATCGCTAGTTATAGGTTGGACATGGTGTTTGTAGGTAGCCTCCCAGTGAGAAGATAGTAACAAGGATGAGCCCATGTTTCTACAGCCCGACTTGTTGGCCATTTAAAGCCATATTCCAATTGGTAGCAACAAAGATGTTTACATGGTAAACCTGTTATCTCCCACCTTCGCAAGTACAAGTCTTGTGTACAACATTAACTACACATTGGTCACCCCATGGTCCACTAACTCGAAACTTAGATCCCCATTCCATAACACATTATACTTAACAACCTCTTTCTTAATAGCCTCTAGCATGTGTTGTGCGGTTGGTGTTAATGGCCCATCACTCTTCTCAATCACCATAAGAACATGCATTATCCTCTTCATACAATATTCTCGATGTATTCTAAGGTCAGTAATAATAGGTTTGCTTAACCCTCTTTAATTTTCTCATGAAACACTTGACACATGTTATTAAGTAACACATCAAGTAGCTCTCCTAAAGATGACAAGTAATAAACATGTATTAATTGTAACTGCTTATATCTTGCATTTACGATGACAAAGTAAGTGAAACAGATAGATCACTTACATGAAAAATGTGACCTTGACCAATGGATCGGTGGTATCTTACTTAACCAATCATGGGCTGGTTGATTAAGTTTCTTGAGATCACCATAGCTTTAAACTGCATACAACAGTTGAGGTCATTGCACATTTCCACAGATGGTCTTTATAGGCCCTACCTTTCCATTGCAATTTCATTTTCTCATGTATGCTTTTAATACGTAACTGTGTTCGCACTTTCAAAAACTTCACATGACTCTACTTATATCCCGCACAAAATCAAATATCTTTATCTGTCTATTTCAAAACAAGTGAGACTTAAATTCATGAACAGTAAGAGAGTACCTTATTCATGTCAAGAATAAAAGTGATGCTTGAAATTGGCCCAAGTGCTAAATCATCGGATAAACAATGAAGAAACCAAGTCCATGATCCTATGTTATCCGAATCAACAAAAGCATAAGCGAAAGGGTATATACCATTGTTGCTATCAATTCCACAGTTGTCATCATTGACCATTGAAAGGACCACGAATTGAAAAGCACCAAACCCCAACAACGATCTCCCACAATCTTTAAATCCTTGCTTCAAAGGCACCTAAACAAACATACACTCTCTTGAATTCTATGGTTGGAAGAGACTCATCCGGAGGTCGCTCCACATTCATCTCCACTATCGTATTAGGGTTTGTCTTCGCAACTCTTGAACATAATCTCTCAACATGGTAAATTGAAGCTTGAATTGACCCCGATGGCTTTTATAGCTAGGTTTTGGCCCTTAATACCTTCTCGCAGGACACTTGAAGGTCGATTGGTTGGTAAGTTGATTATGCACCGACCGACAGAAGCTCGGATTTGTTTCAACTTGTGCCGTAATTTTCGTGAGATATAGCGAAGGTCAAAAGCTCGACTTCCTTGATTGCAAACAAGTGTGTTGCTCATTATATGTTCGACCGACCGGATACTGTCTCACCATTCCCGCCGACAAACAATAGCCATGGGCGTAGTATTTCAAGGGTCCTTTTGGCGTAAAGCAATGCTCTTATACCCTTTCGCTTAATGGACTTCTAGATGGGCCAATATTCACCCAGACCTTCACTGGGCCTCAAACCGAACACAACCCCTACACCGACCCTTATTCTTGTTTTGTCATTCTTCAAAAACAACTCCTCCTAGTTTCTATTGAATGCTCTCTTACTAGCTTTTTACTTCCCTCGCAGAGCAAACTCGACCAAGATAGAAAAAGTGGTATAAACGCCATTAGCAAAGTGTGCGTGTTGGAAACTAACATGGTCACCGCAAAATACTTCATCAACCATCATGTAAATCATTTACCAACCGCCGTCATCACTTATATAACATGTTGTTCCTTCTTCACCGAATCAAGAGTCCGACCTACTTGTAGCATACCAAGTCGTGCATCATTCTCTTGACAAGTGTTATCTTGATTTGGTTCAAATGCATTGCCAAATTCACTAGTGTCACTCGCTTGTACAGACTAAGATCAACAATGTGATCCTCTTCCATGTTATCCCGAGTCGGTTGAAACAAACTTACATCCACATCAGCTCCTCAAAGTCGTTATTCACATCAAGTAGTGGTCTCGCCGCTTTGTGTAAATGCTTGTCCTGTGTCAATTGAAACAGATTAACCTCAAAATTTTAGGCTCCTCAAAGGTGTTATTGACATCAACTAGTGTTGTTCCACCGTTGTCAAAGTCCTTCCCCGAATCACTCTAAACAGATTAACCTCAACATTATCGTGCTCCTTTAGAGCATTGTCCTCATCAACAACTACTAAAGCACGCCATCGCTTTGAACAGTTGGCTAGCAAATGAGCGCCTAAGGTGGAAAAGAGTGGCTCAATGTTTGGCAAATTGCTAGCTTCACCAATATCATTGACGTCCACAGCAATTGTGTAAGTTGGATAAACCGATCTAGGGTGTTCATTATCTATATCATCTAACACCAACCGCTACAACATGATTGAATAGCCGCAGAGCAACTTTTCTCCTATCTTCATCCATCTCCCAAAACACGCCTTAATTGATTGTGGGGACATTTCACAAAATTCTAATCTAGTCTTCCCTATTTCAACATACACGCCTATCGCCTTATGTCAGATGACAACATCTTTCAACAAGTCTAGATTAGCGTGTTCACGGAAAGAAAACAAACCGTCGCCTAATGTACAACCGTGCTTAAGAAAGTAGAAATAATTGGTTTGTCCGGACTCATAACCGATTTGGGTCATGAGAGCATCCATTTCATCAACAGATACCTCTTTTATTTCAACAAGATCAACAAGGCATTTCTTGCCTCCTTGATATATCCTACACGGAAAGTATTTGAATGTACCTTCATAATGGAACATCATGCTAAACGATCCAGTTCACCCAACAGATAAAAAATGTACAAAACTTTGTTAAGCTAAAGTTACCTAAAAGGGAATAACTTAATCACTGTACTAACATATGATTGTAATAGGCTCTAACCAAAAAGACTTACAATATCTCCCGACCGCAAATCTTTCCTCCGCTTCACGATCATCATATAAAGGATATTCCTTACTCGCCACGAGTAAATCCAAGGTGGTTGTTTGTTATTTTCTTACTCGATTATTTGATTTTATGATAGACATTGCCTTAGGGTTTTCGGTAGGCTTCCAAAACAAGTTTGGGGATGAGCAATGAGTACCCGGTTTTGTTATATTGTACAATATGGCGGAAATTGGACAAGACAGTTATACAAATGTATACCACATAATGACTATTCTACCCTCAAGCAGTACCATGATTACGGGTTTATTTTGGGTATAACGGAACGTTGACAACGCCGTTATTGGTCAAGGGACCAATCTGGCATTTAATTGGTACTGTTTGGACCCGTGGCGATGATTATGCCCAGTTTTGTCCCATCGCGATCCTCCGATACAAGTTTAGGGACCAACGGTGTATTTTAGTCTTAAAAGTATTAAACTGAGAGAAAATAAGAAACAAAAATTGATAAAAAAACTATATTATTAGTATTATATTGTAAATAAGAGTAAGCCAGAGTAGTGCATGATGTAAAAAGTGGGCCACGAGGGGTAGCCATAATACAACCCATTTAATACACATTCTCAGACATGTCATCAAAGTCACAAAGAGAAATAATTGGCAAATATAAGACCAATGCTTATGTGTCTAAATTCAAGCGTTGTTGATTTATTAGGTTGTAAGCCAATGAATCTTCATCTTGTCAATAAAAGGTAACAATTATTCCACAAAAGGTGTAGATCGATTTTAACACCTTAACTTGGTGTTTTTGGATCCACCATTGTTCAATTATGAAGAAATAGCTCCAAGAACTCTCTCGCGCTAGTGGGGCACCAACCTGGAGTGAGACGAGCCAAGACTGGACACGAGCTCTTATTCCACAAAGCCTCCAGGTGTCCATAAATTTATGGGTTTTGCGGAGCACTATAAGAAGAATGCTAAGGATGTGACTTGAACTTGAGTCCATTGACTCAAGCACAAGTGCACCAACCATTAAACTAATGCTCATTGGTAAAAAGGTAACACTTATGATTAGCCGTAAAAGTCAAACAATCAATACTAAAGGTGTAAAAAAGTTGAGATTTTGTCGAGTAGTTCGAGCTCGAACTCGACTTGAGATTTACCGAGCTACGAGCTCAAACTCAAAAAATAGGCTCTAAAGATATAACAAGTCAAATTTGAGCCTTGAAAATGAGCTCGAAATGTTTAACGAGTCGTGCCCGAGCTTATATAGTAAGTCAAGCCAAACCCTCCTATAGCTCAACTACTTATTCAATACTCATCCACATAGAAAAACAATATTCACAAAAATATTTAGTTGCTGTTATTTCTAGCTGACTGAGCAACTATATATGTATTATATATATTATTCTTCTGCTACTGTCACCCCACGGGACCTAGTCTTGCTCACTTTATTCTCTTTCACACTCTGAAAATATGCACACACAACAAAAACTACTTCTCCATCTTCTTCTTCACATGTCAAGCTAAGTTACACGTATCATCAATGGCGACTGTTAACTCTACACAAGAGGTCTAAATTTGCATTTTCATTATTCGATCACCACTGCTATATGTTTCTTTAAGCTTTTATTTATGTGTTTACGAACTTAATGTTCTCGGCTTATGTTTCATAAACGGGCTGAAAATGTATCTAACTCGACACTTTTTCGACTTTTGTATAGCCAACTTTTTTTTTTCTTTGCAATTTGACCTTTGAATGTATTTTGTTCACGTGCAACCACCCTTTTAGGCAGGGACGGAGCCCGGGGAGGTCCTGCGGGTGCCCGGGACACTTATAGATTTTTTCGATGTAGGGTTAATTTTATAAAAAAACATAGATTTTTTACAAATGCATCGTAAATAACCCTGTTCCATCGGAATATGTTTCTAGTCTTATTTAGTTAGCATCTTAAACTCTATTTTATTAAGGTTAAAAAAATTTGTGAACTCGATCATATTTGTTTCAGGCTTCGTCCCTGCTTCTAGGATGGTTAAAAACTTAAAAAGCATAGATGTAAATTTATCACAAAATGCACACAAAGGTTGAAATTCAAAAGTTTTAAGGCCTATTTGGACCCGCATGAGTTTTTATAAGTTTATTATGTCATAACAAACTTATAAAAAAAATAAGCCGAAAAAGTTGAGCTTATAAAATATAAGCCGAAAACAGATAAACTCGTAAGACAATATTAAATTTGTTATGGAAATGTTAAACGGGAAATATGTGCTTGAATTAACACACAAATACTATTTTTAGCTTAAGTTTCAAGCTACATATTTGCAATTTCGATTAATCATTGTTTATTTAGTTAATGAGTAATTTAGCCTAATAATGTTTGTTATTCGTTATTGGAATAATAAATTGCATGTTATTGAGAAATGTGACTAGATTAAGTTATTTGTATTTGATGTCATATGTGTTTTATAATTCGAGGTTTAGATTGGGTGTAGTGGTTAGTAGGGCTGAGAATAATAGACCATGGACCGGATCGAACCGAGAAACCGGACTGAATTGGACCGACTGGACCGGACCGAACGTATTTCAGTGTGGTCCGGTTCAGTCTTAGGCAAAACCGGCCATTATGCTGACCGGAACAAACCGACGAACCGGACTGACCCGGACCGAACATTTCGGTCCCGTCCTCGGTCCGGTGTTTTGGGCCAAATCGGTTTTTGGTCAGGTCCGGTTTTGGTCAGTCCGGTACGGTTTTTGGACCGTGCTCAGCCCTAGTGGTTAGTGATACCACGTGTGGTAGGGGGTTATTTTGTTTTGAAAGTTTGTGACTGTTTTGTGTGTGTTTAGTAAGGTATAGGTAAACGGGGAGAGGTGATTGGTTGTTACGGTTACGGGTAAAACTTGTGGAAACAGAGATGACGTGACGCTGGCGTGGAGGTGGTCATGAGTACAATCTTATATTCTGAAATTCCTCCTAGTCTTTTAGATTTTGTTGTTAATCTTTAATTAATAAGTACCTGGAATATTAAACTGGTGTTATTGAAATTCGTGTTTGGATTAAGTTAATTTTAAAAAAACTTGTTCTGTTAACCACATGCTGATTAATATGCTTTGATGTAATAACTTTTGAAACTTAGTTTGTGTCGTCAGCGTGATTGATTCTGATTATGATTTGAGGTATAATTCATTTCGACGTGTTAGTATGTGATTGATTTTAATGTAATTTGATAGTTTCAAGTGGATGATTATGATACTCGAACATAACTTTTAGGAATAAACAGCGTGTGGGTCCTTTGGTGGCTTTTTTTGTATATTGTTGATTAATAATGCGCCTAATTATAGCTTAACTGATAGTTTTAAGTGGATGATTATGTTCTTAAGGGAAAATGATGGATATTAAGAGAGTGTGGGGCATGTGGCGGTAGTGGTATGAAATACTTCGTTATTGTAATAATAATTAGGATAGTGACTGAGAGTGAGGCTTCCTATTAGGTCCGCTGGTGCCTGTCTGTATTTGAATGAGACATTGTGTCTTCTTTTACGAGATACTAATTGTTGTTTGTAACTATATACACTATATGAATTGACAGGAGCTAACATCACTGGTTTTATTTATAACAGAAAAAAAAAAACTCGATAAGACGAACATATAGGTTTGTATTACTGATTGACTTTTGAGAGGTTGGTGTGCTTTGGATTGCTTCTTAAGCTGCTTATGTGTCTTCTGATAATGCTGGTTTAAGAGGGTGTTTGGGATTGCTTTTTAAGCTGGTTATCTGCTTTTTGTAGGCAAATAAGCAGTTTTATGTGTTTGGATGAAACTGCTTATTTGCTTATCCGAGAGGTTAATCCGCTTTCTGATAATGCTGATTTAAAGGGTATTTGGTATTGCTTCTTATCTGCTTATAATACTGTAGGCTGATAAGCAGTTTTACGTGCTTCGACAAAACTGCTTAATTGCTTACATTATACTGATATAAAAGTATAAGCATTAAAAATGAAGCTAGTTGGTAGCTTATTAAGCAGATAAACATTTTGAAATAAGCAATCCCAAACACCCCCTCATTCTAACTCATTTCAATAAAATCGAAATTCAGTATTAAAAAAAGTTCTCCTACTCCCTGTTTAAATATATTTTCCTTAGACTAATTCAAGTGCTACTAAAAATAATTATCCTGAACTTTATCTAAAAGTATTTATTATGTAATGAAAAAAGGTAGTAATACTTATCCGAATGCTTACAAAAAGTTTGTGAAAATTGCTAGAGTGATGCATAAGCTTCTGCTAGGAAAAAGTTATGATGATGAATTTGGTGGCCAAAGTTACAAAAGCTGAAGGATATATTTGTAACTTCGTCTGTACTTATGCTTAAAGTTCCCTTTACTTGAACCATGGGCCATAACTGTATAAAATTAATCATTTGATTGGTTATATAATAGATGCATCTCTTAGAAACTAGTATGCTAGCTGTTTAAACTACATTGTAGGATTCTGGATTTCCCTTGCTCGAAGCATGACAGCCATTGTGCAATATCTCTTTTTCGCGTATTTTTTTCTAAATTAGTACAGGTGCATTCGATTATTCCATTCTTCATTAATAATAGCACTATCTGGTTTATATAACTCTGATGGTGAACCATGAGTTGAGTAATCACATCACCAATTAAGAGTGGTCACACCTTATTGAAATATGCGTACCATATAAGCACACTGTTTACTTGTTTGCTACTCATGGTTGCAATCGTCATAAAAAAAAGAAGTGCTTTTAACGCATTTTGCATTGGGCTAATTCTGAACGTTGCTTAATCATTGTCGTAAAATTAATTATTTTAGGTGTAAATAAATGCTATATATAAACAGTAAACTGAGAGTTATTCTAACTTGAGCAGTCTTAAATTCAACGTGTGCAGGGTTGTGATACTTATAGCACTGTTACTTTGCCGGATGAAGCCAATACTGTACATCACTGTGAATCGCCAGTAGCTTTATCAAATTCAATGGATGTTTATGTGCCCCTTAAAATCCAGTGTTCATTGGATGATCAAATGATGATGGTGGAAAATGCAGCTGCGTATTCTGAATGCACTGAAAAAGATGTCGATATTGAGAAGGGCAAGTCCGAGACACCTAGAATCAATGAAGAAACACTTGGTGATTTGAAAAACGAGGAAGAGCAGATGGTGAGTTATCATAGCTGATACATGTTTTTAAACCAATAATTATACTCCCTACATTTTCAAATTGTATTTTATTTATCATTCTTTCAAAACCACTTTACAGAAATCGTTGCAGAAACAAATTAGCTTTGAAATGGGAGGCAAATGTATGCAGTTATTGATGAGTCACAGCCTGATCGTACCCAAGTTCTCTACTCGAGGTATCTAGACACATTCTCGGCTAAATGTATGTGTACGTGTAGCTATGTAAAGTGTATGTGTGTGTGCAGTTGTGCACATGTGTTTGTTTTGTAACTGTACGTATATGTATGCGTATATGTACATGTTTATGACTGATGTTAATGATGTACTTGTTGAACAGATAAAACTGCAGCTGAGAAAGTTCTTGAGGCCCCGAAAATGAGGAAATACAAGCGCACCGCCTCATTTAATTCAAGAAAAGTTGCTCTTCTGTTCTCAGTATTGTAAGCATACAACCTCTTTTTCATTATTTCAGCATTCACCTTCTTATCCATTGTTTCATAACCTTTTAAACGAACAGACTAAATATGATTGCAGACACTCTATAATAGAAAACACTCTTCTTACAAAGCGAAAGTTTGATGCATAAGATTATAAGTTAAATGATTTTCAACCCGTTTGACTTCTTTGATCCATTTCATGTTTAGTTAAATCTATTAGTACAAACCATCAGAGATAAAAACGCAATCCAAAATAACCCATTTATAAATGACCATTATGATAATCTTTTAGTGAGTGTCTCTCTTTAATTTATCTTTCCAGGTCGAGTTTGGGAACAATTATACTCATATATCTGACACTGAAGGTTAAACAGATCAGTGACTTGTCTATCCATTCTGAATAAACTTATTTCACATTCATTCATTAACTTTCGGGTGCTTTGTATCTTTTTGGAGAATGTTACTTTGCATCCCTTAGGACCGTGCTTGAATGTTGGGAAGTGTCTTACGCTGTCAGTTGTACATAATGAGTTAATCCTTAAATCGCGTTTTTTGTATACTCAGGTGATTTTTTTTTCTTCTTTGTTACATAATCCTGTCAATGGTCGAGACCTCCTAAATTGCTTTTTCTAAGCTATTTAAATTTATTTTATTCAGATTTCATTGCTTGTTTGATACATTAGTTTTAGACAAAATAAAGAAACATAACTAAAAAGTGATGGCGGGTAAGACCAAACGGAAACAATTGTAATGTCTCATCAGATCGGCATTCTACTATCTTTTTGAGTAGAAGATATATTGATATTACAATCTTTGTATGTCAGTGTAAGTATGCAATTTCTGTGCAGTTTGATGACAGTAATATGTTGTTTATGTGATGAGTTACGAAAATTACCTTGTACTTTTAGTTATTTACGGTTTTTTATATAACAAACGTTAATTATCAAATATCTAGTGATTTGTCTATAAAAATATATCGATGAAAAAATCTCTCAGTTACGAACAAAATGAGCTTATTATTGCAATGCTTTTGACTTACGTATTATTTTATAAAAATGTTTAATTTATAAAAATAAATGTCATTTCCAAGAAAATAGTTTCAAAAAACACCCTTAAACCATGTAATAATTTTAAAGACAAATATAAATTTACTAAAAAGATTTTCAAAACACGCCCTAAACTATGTAACAAGTTACGAAACTACTTTAAACTTTTACATTTTACAGTTTTTTTTACTACCTCCGTCCCATTTTATAAGTCAATGTTTGAAAAGTCAAAGTATTTTTTTTAGAGTTTGACCGTAATTATTTTTTTGTTTTATATAATACTTGATACAAAATATATAAATTGATTTATGTTTTAAGTGTATTTTCATTTGTATACTTTTCATCAAATATTATATAACAAAAAAAAAAAAAAAATTACAGTCAAATTTTTAGGAAAAAGACTTTAATTTTTCAAACATGAACTTATAAAATGTGACGGATTGAGTATATAACAAACTTTATTTATCAAGTATATAATAAATATTAATAATTTTCTTATAAAAATATACCAATAAAAACATAAAAGCGTTTTTAAATTTGGAAAAAAAAAAAGCTCAATATTGCCAAAACCGAACCAAATCAAATTAAATATTCAGTTTTCGGTTTGGATATGATTTTAAGAAAGAAAATATAACCAAACCGAAAAGCGAATTCACATATATATATATATATATATATATATATATATATATATATATATATATATATATATATATATATATATATATATATAGGGATATGTTAATTTCTGATTTTGTGGTAAAAATCTGATTAAGATGAATCGTGACCCACAAAAAAATCGGGACCCACAAAAAATCGGGACCCACATTTTTTAATTATATATATATATATATATATATATATATATATATATATATATATATATATATATATATATATATATATATATATATATATATATATATATATATATTTATATACTAAAAAACATTAAAACTTTTTCATAACATAACTATAACATTTTTGAGCTTGAATTTTTGTTTTCAAATAATCTATATAATTAAATAAATAAATCATTAAAATTAAGTAATTCAGGTTACTCGGGTTATTTGGTTTGATTTTCGGTTTTACCAAAAAAAAAATTTTAAATTAACCAAACTAACCGAACAACCTGATAACCGAACCGATAAACACTCCTACCTTCAATCGAAAAAGAAATTGTAAATGCATCCAACATACCCCATTTTGCAATTGATAGAAATTTAATGTTATTTTACATTTAACTTATAAAGTTATATAAATTATTATTTTTTTAACTTATTTATTTATTTATTTTATTAATTTTGACATTTTTCTCTTTCATAAAACCAATTTCAGCCAATTTTGACCCATTGAATGTCTAATTTTAACTTTTATTGCTCAATCAGGTGACTTGGTTTTGCAACGAGACGAAATCAAGATCTTCTTTTGATCCAATTTGGTTTTTGCACACGTATTAATTTTCATCAATTGGTTCCGTAATGAGATTTTTCTCTATTATATAAAAGATTTACACAACATAACATTTTTCACACTTATAATTGCAATGAAAAATATTCATACTTTCAAACATGAACACATTTTAGATTTGCTCACATTCGAAAGTGTGGAAATCTGTTTGTCAAGCCCAGTTTTCCAAGACACTAAAAAAAAAAATCCTTTGTATACACTTTATTTCACTCTTTTACAAAATGCTAAAAGAAATCGATTTGTTCGGACTTATAAATGTGTACAAGTTTGTTACATTGATAAAGTATGGACAAAAGTAAAATATAATAATATTTTCCACACTTGTGCTTGTGTAAGTATTAGTGTGTACAAAACTACAAACATTAACTTGTTCACACTTAAAATGTAGAAAACAAATAAGTTTGTGTGTCACTAGTTTGTAAACTTTTAATGTGAATAATTTTTTATTTTTATTTCTACACGTCTATAAATGTGAAACATTGTTTTCTTCACAGTTTAATTTTAATGCTAGAATGTAACGATATTTTATATTTCTCTACTTAAAAATGTAATAATTTTATACACGTTTATAAGCGCGAACAACTTAAACTTTTTGGCACGTGTGGAAAATATATAATGTGAGTAAATGACACATTTTGTCATTAAAAAAAGAGTGTAGAGAAATTGAGTGTGGCAAATCGATCTACACTTTAAAATGCAAAAAATGAATAATAAATAATTTGTCAACCCTTATGTTTGCTAACTTTTCTTTTTACAATTTCAAATATGAAAACTAGAATGATTTTTTACATGAGAAGAGATTATTTACATATAAAAAAAAATTTTGCATACCAAAAAACAAATCTCAATCACTATTTTTTCAATTGAAAAGAAAGGGGGAGATTAATTAATATTTTTATTAAAATGCAATTACATCCATCTTTATATAATTTAAATATTTCATGAACCGTTAATCGTTAACTAAAATAAATTCTACCACTGCGACGAGCGGTATCTTCTCATAGACGATCGCTTTCATATACTTTCGAAAAAATAAAAGTTTTTTTTTTCTTTTTTCATCTTTTTTTAGTATATTATATGTGATTTAATACTAATTTGAAATTTCGAACACTAAAAAATTCATTAATTGACAAATTTATTTGTATATAAATTAAAAGGTTTTCCTGGCTTTTGCAATGCAGACTACATATTCATGGCTTTCCAAGCATATTACACACATTGTATATCAACTTCTAGATAGACCAGTTTATTTATGAAACCTCTATAATCATATGTGATAGAAGTCATATTTGGTAAGAATCACATGTGATTTTATGTGTTTTGTCCGTCTTTGACAAATTAAATGCTCTAATCTATAACTCGAAATATAATGTATATGTGGTTAGAAACTTATGAATGTTTAGATTCTAGTAAAAAAAAGGAAACTTTTAGAATTTGTAGAACTAATTATGTACATTTTACTACATGTTTTAATGCTCGAACATAAAAAATAGTGTTGAATCATATGTGATTTATATGTTCTCTTGCAAAGCTTGGTAATAGACATCCTCTGGAAAGCCTGCCTGAAACTCCAGGATTAGTTTCTTGAAGAGAAGTCTCTTCCATATCATGCAGTTTAATGACATTTAGATTATTGGGGCCTACAAAACCAACATCTTGTTCCTCGTTATCTTGGGGCTCTGCAGCTTGAATGGACGGATCCCCAATAATCATCGGAGTATTTACAGGCCTAGCAAAAAAAGTGACATTGCGGTTACTAGGGATCTGAAGGAAGTTCTTCAAAGTTATCTCTAAAAAACAAGCATAACGATCATATAAAATCAGAAAACTATGCAAGGAGCATTTAAAGCATTTTAAACATAAAAAAAAGCCTACCATCACCATTAACAGTGATAGCAGGCTTCATGGGAGCCTCATCCCTAGAACCGGCAAGCCCAACAAGGTATAAAATATGCTTTGGAAAAGTCTGAGCCTTTATCGGATAACGAAGGAGACAATCACGAAGGTTAACATAAAAAGGTTCAGTAGGGTATGGAAAGTTGAAAGTGCCAAGGCCATGACGAATTGAAGTTATCAAATTGGGATGCTCTTGGGAAATAAAGGATTCTTGAATGTAAATAGCTTTGACTTCCAGTTTGAAATATTGGCCATGGAAGATTTAAAGAACCTTTGGATAGAAGTACTAGCTTTTTTCTGGAAGGTCAACCAATCCCCATAGGGCACACGCTCCACATAGACCTAAAAAGTGCCAAAGTAGGCTCCTCATCGTATGCCTTACATGCTACATCAAACGAGCAACCCTAAAGGGGTTGAAAACGAAAAAAATGACACTTAAAATATTCAAACACATCTACACAAAATTCATTGAATGGAATTCAAAGGTTTCCAATGGAGAATAAAGTAAGATAAAGTGTTATATAACCCTGTTTGAGCATCCAATGCCATTTGAATGACAAAAGGACGCAAAGGATCAAAACACATAAAAATCCCATAATCATCAATGAATTTAAGAAATTCTTCATTCAAGACAGAGCAAGTGATAATGTCAAGATTACGTTTCAACATTGGAAGATAAAAGGAAAAACAAATAGACGCAAGAAGATAAAGAACAAACATGAGAATTAGGTTTTTACCAAAAAAAACGTTGTTTTTTGCTAAGAGAAAAAGGGTGAAAAGCTTTGAAGAAGAGATTAAAAATGAAAAAAGGAGGAAAATGAAAACCACTTATATTATGGGCTTGGTAGATCTGGGCCGTACACGTGCCCCACTAACTTATTTGACGGTTTTAATGATATTGGCGTGAAATATACGCGTCAACCCATGCAGTAAAAACACTCAAGTACATCCCTCGGTAAGTAAAATGTCAGTTACCAAAATGATGTTTCGGAGGCTCCGACATTTAATTTTTTGAAAAGACAATTTTAAAAGCCTCCCAAAAATGCTGCGAACAATAGAGAGTCCGATGCCTTATGCTTCGAGACTAGCATTAACTCAGACTAGGGGGCTTGATGGTGTACTCTATCCTGCGGTCAGAGCCTAGACTCTGAATGGTGCAAACATAAACACTCGAAATGGTCGTTGACGTAAAGCTTACTAGGCTACCGTAAGAGAACCCGCCAATACACAAGAGTTCATCTCTCTAAGCCGTAGCCTTCAAGGAGGTTTAGCCTCCAAAGAGATCAAGGCTTTGTGACTAAAAGACAAAAATAATATTGCATGGACCCTACCACAAATAGCGAGTTTCCTATATTCTCACATGCGCGACGACTGCACATGACACGATCTCGCAACCAATGCTCGGAGCTTTCCCATTGGCTAAAAAGAATTTGCTACCTTTAACTAAGATGGCTGAGACACATGAAAGGATCTAGGACTTTCCTAGGTCATGGCTATAAATACCCATCTCATTTACACATTTCAAGTATGTCATCACCCCCTCTCACTATTTTCTCTTTCTGAACATTACTCGATTATTTCGATGACTTATTCTCACGTCGGAGTCGGTTCGCAGGTCAACCCCAGCGCTCCGACTAACCCAAGTGTGTTTCTTTGTTTTATTTCAGGTTACCCCAAGCTTTTAGAAGTATCTAGCTTTACGTCACAAGTAGGCTCTAATCAAGAAGGTGCAACCCGGTGTATGATCATTAAGTAAGTTTCAACAATGAAAAAATTAAGAAAAATAAAACGAAAAAAACGTAAAAAAAAAAAGAAGAAAAAAAGCTTGTTGAAAGTATATTTAAGTGTCCGTCTATGGATAGATAATTAAATGCTTATCCGATTGTGTATTTTTACTATTAACGGTTTAAGAAATATTATTTCTCTAAAAAGAGGTGGTGAAAGTGAGTTTTTTTTATTTAAAAAAGACTTATTACTAAGATTGATCTTTTAACATGTGAGTAGCTTATTAGTATGTAAATGAACTCAAATCTTTCTTAGATATCTTTTCGATTATTAATGGAATATTTTTATACATTTTATATGTGTAAAAAATCTAATAACATTTTTCACATTTTTTATCTTCTCGATTAATAATATAATAATATGGTATATGGCTGGGCGCACTAAGGTCGGTCGATCTTCGGTCGACAGTCGGTCGACCTGGGAGTGGAGGTGTTTGTCGAGCTCTGCTGTAACAAGGTAATATACGATAAATGTGGATATGGGGTTATGAAAGATTTTTTTTTTCAATTTAGCACAAAATACATAGGGGGTCCCTTTAAAATAGGTGCTAAATTGAAAAAAAATCTTTCATAACCCCATATCCACATTTATCGTATATTACCTTGTTACAGCAGTCATAACACAATTTATAAATTTTACAAAAAACTAATAAATAAATTTATAAATATTATGAAATACCAGTAAAATTTATAAATTGTGTTATGACTGCTGTAACAAGGTAATATACGATAAATGTGGACATGGGGTTACGAAAGATTTTTTTTTCAATTTAGCACCTATTTTAAAGGGACCCCCCTATGTATTTTGGTCAGAAGGGGATTTTGGTCAAGAACTCGATCGAAGGTCGAGCATGTATATGTGTTTAAAAAATTGTACCGTTGATACTTTTAAGAAAAAAAACTTTTAAAACTTTAACCCTTTTACCCAATAAATACCCCATTTATATTATCATTTTATACACAATTTATACATTTTCATTAACTTTTTTAAATGGCTTGTTCGCTTCCACAAAATATCGATGAAATCAAAGCTATGGGTCAGAAACAAACGAGGAGGATAAAGTTCATTAGCTATCTATTATGAACTTAGATGTTGAATTTGAGAATGCAATCATAGCTAAAGATGATCTAAGGAAAGCATACGATGGATGCAGTGACATTTCATAAGAGAAACGTGCTTTGATAGACGCTTATTTGAAGCAGGAACCTGATTTCGATTACGAGATGTATAATTAGAAAGGCGGGAAAAATAGAACAACAAATGAATTTTAAATTGGTTTCGAAATTCATCTAAAAATAAATAGGAGTATTGTGTTTTTGTATTGCTTTTAAAATTTCGCATTGTAATATCTATTTTTATTAAAATGAATGGAAATTAATTTTGAAGAAAAAAGATACAAAGTAGAATACAAACTTAAACAACAAAGTAGAATACGACATTGAAATAAAAATACAAATTACGATACGGAAATTAAAACCCATAAGTTCGTCAGCTAAACATGGTTCGAGCTTTTATATTGCTCTGTAACTCGCAATTAATTCTTGTTTCTTAGCAACGCTTCCTCTCTTGCTGTCCTCAAATTGGTGACAATACGTATATCTGCTTTATGACTCATAAGGAGAGTGTGTAGACCGTAACTAAAAAGAGGCTGTTCGTGGCATGGAACACAACATCTTCATTTCTGGAGTACAGCTTTGCAGTTGCTCAATGATACGTCCCAACTCGGTCTAACAATTTATTTGCCAATGTCACCTCAGCAACTAGTTCCTTTCGTAGTCGTCTAATGACTTTTCGTCTCACTTCATTTGGGTTATCAGCCATATTTTCTGAAGTTGTGTGTGTGAGATGGCTTTTTTATTTTTATTTATTATTATTATTTTTTTTTAAAGAAAAGAAAAAAAAGAAAGAAAGATGAAGGCCTTCTTAGTGTGATAAAATGTCGTTTGTAGCAGGCAAAATGAAAGTCTTTGAAGATCACGAGTGTGCCCAACCTACAAGACATTTTTCTTATAGTGACGTGGCATTAAATATATATGCGAAAGGGACAAAATGAACAAAAATTTAGGTAGATCAACCAAGTTTCAAACCAAATTTATTTTGCAATGTCTCGACTCATTAACACCACTTGAGCTATATATATACATTGCCCCAATGGAGTCATTCACTCATTCCTTAACAAACAGAAATTTGTCTTTGGCGTCGGCTCCATTCATTCCGCTAAGCCACTCGTTGCTCTCATCCACATCATTTAAGCAATTCTGGTGAATGACTTTCTTGCTATTATTGTTGAGTTTATGATATATAAAATAAAATAAAACATAAAGACATCAAGAGTACACAGCGGAAGACTTAAGATCATAACAAATAAATTAATTAACTGAAAGTATGCGTAACGTACCTCTTGCGAATATCAAATCTCTCAAGCAAAGCAAAACCACCCTCGAGCAAACCAAAGAAGTACTAAATGGTGTAAGAATAATGTCTTACAACCACGTTCTTGTACACACGAATTAACCAACGAATCAAGCGATTGCTAGATCTAACACAAGCCCTCGTATATGCAAAAACCAAACCGAACTCCCTAACAAATGGGGTTTTCGGCCAAGCTATGCAAAAGAAAGAGAAGAGAGGAGATCTAGGTTAATTCAATGCACAAGGTGTGAATGAAACCCTAGACCCTACCCTCCTTATATACTAGAAGTAAAACTTAGAGGACAAGTTAGGGAATTTGAGGCCTTGAAAAGCCTATGGCCGCCACCTATAGGAGCCCAAAGCCCATTCCATAACTTTCCAATGTTTCCATTTCTAGTCCTTCTCTTTCCATTTTAACGGTCGTTAGTCATTTTTCCGTTAAATACTTAACGATCGTTAACCGGACTTAATGTGTAATAATTAATCGTAAACATAAACATTAATTATTAACTTTAATTCTCATTCGCTAATGTGTGCAATCCGTGGTCACGAGTTCGAATCCGGACATTCACATGTTTGTAAATATATACATTTCCAACAGCTCCCACTGGATATGTTTACAAACGTGAAATGACATTGGTTAGTGTCTAGCAACACGCCAATGCCCCCCAGATAACTCGTGTATGGTTTTCTGGAGAAAACCAAGTTTGATGATTCATCATCATATTCATCCTTTGTTTCTAATACCATGTTAATAAGAATATGGATCTCACTCATTTCTTAATTAACTATTGCTTTCTCGCTTTATATGATTGAATAAGATTACCAATTCTTCCGAATGTAAGACCTGGGTATGGCCATACAAACATCTTAACAATCCTACGAGGGCCCAAGAAGATTATACTTCAAAATAAGTTTGAAGGAAACAAATCCTATTTTGACTACAAGCAGGATTCATAAATTTCGCAACACTTCGAAAACAACCCTTATAACTACCGATTCGTATAAGCGTTAGATTGCTTCACAAAATGCACTACATTCATGACATATCTCTTGTATCTCAAGTCGAGGATAAATATTCATGATATACTTAATGACTAAGATCCATAAAGTATCATCATGTGGGTGGGATAAGTCCTATACTCAATTCATTGAATATCATCTGGAATTAGTCATGCTACGCATCAATATACTTTCAAGTATATTCTAACCAATACTCAGATTTGTCTTAATTCAATATCATTCCCATGTTATTGATTGACAACGGACTATTTAGAACAACTTAAGTTATTCATGGATTTAAACATGCAAATATAGGACACAATATTATAAATGAAATTAAACGATACCGTACTTTAATTCATTATAAATAATAATTGTTTAACATCCTTTATCCAAATACTAAATAGATCAATGCATGATAATTCTCGTTAATGAATTTTTCCACAAGTCATGCAACTCATACTTGTTGACAAGGCATAATTTCAACTAACTTTGATCTACAAGAATTTTGAGAATACTTATTTCAAAATTCAATAATTGAATTTCTTGTATGTGTTTTTACATATCTTGATATTGTCATATCATTCCATAAGGTGCGTGATAACCGAACCACCTTTATATGACAATTATCTTTCAAAACTTTTAAAGTTTAAAGTATTCTTCATTCTTTAATGTATAATGCAACTATGCTCTTAATTGAGCATAACTAGTCAATATGGTCATCACCAATGATACCATGACTAGAATTGAGTGTCATCTCAATTATACCAGCATCATTGTGTACAACAATATGCTCTTTAAACATCCGTAAACTTTGAATATTTATTTGTTTGGTGTCATACAAACCTCAAGTTTGTTGACTATGACAATTACAACAATTTGTTGTATAGAACTGGGAGCAACTCCAGTCGTGGAATGCAATTCTAAATCCAAACATAAATATTACAATGTTGTTAAATCATCTTGTAATCAAGCATGATACAACAACCTTATACACAACATGATGTTCATGATGAATCTTCAAGTTAGACTTTAAGATCTCATTCATATACTATCTTGTCAAAGATATGTACTCATCATGTTCTATTAGACTCATTTATTTACCGCATATGTTTATAATAATAAACATATATATATATATATATATATTCCAAGGTTAAATATTTTATTTTCCAAATCTTACAAACGAAGTTTCATTCTCAACTAAAACTTAATTTAGGTGGAATGTAGTTGCCCATACAACATATAAGATTTAAAAAAATAATACTCCCACTAGCTTTCAGGAATACTTACGAGCTATCTTATTTTAATTATTAAATCAAACATGGATTTAATATTAAACATAAGAAACATCTCTTAGATGCTTGCATATATCCATTCATGGATTCTTGCAGTTTGTACATATCCAAGGATTATTTGAATTCATAAAACTTCTTTGTATTACTCATCGTCCTCGCAAAAGTAATTCCACAACAAAGAGTTATGACATTCATTGTCAAAATTTCATATCAATGAAACTAAGTATGACAATTATAATCTTTATACTTCTATTTAATGTATCTAGTAAAGAATATTCAATCATAGTTAATTGCTTAAATATGATTAATATTATTATCACTAGACATGCATTAAATATGTGTACAATATTGTCCATATGATTTCTACATAAAGATTTAAACCACTAAGGTTTCCATCCTTTGAAGAAACTCATATTCATTATTAAGATAAACCAAGTATCTAAAGTTGATTATCTTTATGGATGAGATCTCAACATTCATAGTATGATTGATTTACCACAATTCAACATTTGGTAAATTTATCATTATGATTAACAGAGCTTACCATGATCCCAGAACTCATATTCCTCAATATATTAAATATCTGAGATATCCTTACGGATCTATGAATGACAATTCCATCATATTAAGGTCTATCATTTTCATGTTTAGCCTCATTATGATATTTGCTAGTGCATTTTAGAAGATTATGTATTTTGTAATTCAATCTTTCAAGATCTAAACAAAACTCCCACTTGCCTTTAACAATTTAAAGATTACCTCTAAATAGTTTAGCAAGTAGAGCAACAATACATTGTTCTCCTTTTGGGATATTACAAAAAACATTGACAGTTCCTGACATCAGTTTGTTACAACTCACTATACAAGTAGTTTAACAAATTCAGAACTTCATTTATAAGACTTAATGTGATTCATCACATTCCATAAACAAATGGTGTCTTATCAATCTTCTAGGTTGGAGTCTTATTGAGTATATTCAATCTATACTCAATCTACTAACCTTGATAACTTTTGGAAGAAACTATAGTTATCTTGAATCAAACATGCCAATAGATTTTGATTCTTCTAACTGAACATACCATAAAACTATGGTATTTCATTAGAATTAATATCTAACAATATTTAAGACAACCATCTACTCTTTGGCTCATCTATTTACCAACAAAGTAAAACTTAATGGTACAATAGAATTACCAAGTCAATTGCATGTATTATAACACAAGTATTTTTTGACCAAGTCAAAAGACATATCAGTTATAATCCCACTATACGTTATAAGTCATTGATCACCTCATTGACTTCATGCTTATGTCTTAAAACATAGCAAGTTAACGTCTTACTTTATATTGTAAGTCTTGTATTAAAAGACTTCATGTTTGTGATTTTACAAAATCATAAACATTTATAATAAAAGTAATTATGAACACCACCTCAGGTTTCAATTAATATTTCAAGTTAATATTTGACTACATATATTTAAGTCATTCAACGAATACTTAAATTCAAAGTAGTATTAGATTACTTCATTTAATTATGTTATTCCATGAAATGTTCAACGAAGAAAGCGCAAAATCATCCATGCTCGCTCACGACACGTGGATATTTTACCTGGGCTACAATCTAGTTCACGTTCTCACGCAACATAAATTGTAACTACAAGTGTTTCTTAAATATTGAATAACATAAATATTTAAAATAAAGTAGTCTTTGTTATCATCTTGACACATGTTCTTAATGTGGCAATCACACACATAAAATGTATAATTCCTATTGAACGTTACTCTCTTACCTTGCGGTCAAGAGAATCTATTTAAATCATATTTATATGTGTTGTACCTTGCACACAATAAAGATTTCTCCCACTTGTGCATGGAACAACATCATGTAGCGATAAACAACACGATACACGCTCGCTTAGTCGATTAATATGATTTGTGTCATAGATATAACAAGTAGATGTAGAACTATATTGTTTAGTAAGGAAACGCATGACTTTCCTTAAAAACATAAGTGTCTACAATTGGAAAGTAATTATCTTTGAAGATAACTGGGTTACTACACAGGAAATAAGGCTTGTAGCTCCCATCGAATTAGAAATCATTAAAACAACTTCTTATTCAAGAATGCAACACAAATGCTCCCACCGAATCGACAACATTGTAAGTGTTGCATAACCAAGGAAAACAAATTTTGCTTGCTTTTTACTTTCCTACACCTTTGAAGAACCATACGTAATCATTACTAAGGTACTAAAAGGTGTATTCTACTGTGAATGATGGGTTATCCATCAATGTTATTAACTTGAAAATTGGGTATGCAATTTCTTCCTTAATAGTCCTACCATCCCCATACTGGTATGTAGCACCTTTAAAGGTTAAAGCAAAACAACTAGATAAAATATGCTAGTTTGCCTTTTACCAATTTTCGCGGTAATTAGTCTAGCTTCTAATTTAGTAACTCATATAGATGTTTTCCAGTTAACCAACATTCATGTTGTTACCAAGGATTCATTCACCAAATGAGGATAATGAAATCTTTAAGGAAAATAAGATGTGCAATTCATTGCTAAGAGTTACATTTAGAATTTAGACAATTCAAATGTTCCTATTATACCTTTCTCATTCATGAAAAGGAATAGGATTGAGTCTAATGCTTCTCCCATGGAAAAGAGACTTCGTTTGTCTTTTCAAGAATTATTCTCGATCAAACATTTGTTTGAAAGCGTAATGGAGCAATTCTCGATCAAAGACTAAACTTTGTTTACTGGTTAAATGTTGCAATTATACATTCAAAAGAATTACAAAATTCAATTTAGTATTTTCGATAATTAACCTTTTCAAGAAAATTAATTACCCATGGTTCATAAGCATATAACCATTTAATTTTTATTGAAAACTAGGATCCAAATTGTCATAATCTCATCACATCGGTTGATCCGCTAGTAATGAACCTTATACAAAATGGTAGAGCTTGTGCTCAATTGCCAATTTCAATTGCAATTCCTAGATTTATGGGATTTACATATAGCCAATTTCAATTGCCATGTAAACATGTTTTATCCCATCTTATGCCTTGAGTTGCCGCTCACTACAAAACTCAATTAAGTTGTCCAACTTAAGAAACCGCAAAATCGTCCATGCCCGCTCTCACGACACGTGGACATTTTACCCTTTGATTACGATCTAAGTCACGGTCTCACGCAAATAAAAAATAATCTTAGGTGTTTCCGCTTCGTTGGATGGCATATAACTTAAATTAAAGGGTAATAGTTTTGATGTAAAATCAAATATGTACAAAGATGTCATGCATTCATCTTCGTAACATAGGTTTTATTAAAACATTTATATCTTGTTTTAATGTTTAAGTTTTTCATCATCAAACTTTAATTGAGGTATTGGTTTCACCAATCAAGGAATTTAGTGTTAATTATCATCCATTATACCGTACTTTTGCATAAGTGTTAACACTTAGTGTTTCGGATAATAACCACCTAAGTGGCGCATGGAATCAACACTAATTCGCCCTTAAGACGAGCTTGCACATTTAATGACTTACTAAGTAGCTCCATTCGAACTTACAGAGGGCAGAGGACTGTGCACGCGCTAAAGCACAACCTTAGACATCCATTCGGTGTATGCATGCACTTCTTTAAACCCCTTTATTAGTTCATTCTCATGGGTGAGCCTTTTGGTCATTTGTACCAAAGTCATCAATCAATTAAACGATTATGATTACTATTCTTAAAATGCATGTTTCACCATTGTTTAGGTCGGTTTATTTTTCTTTTAAAAATACCCTTGTTAGAAAACACAAACAAGCAAGTATTTATAAAATAAACAAATAAACAATGAATGCATAACAAATAAAAGTCATGCATATCAAATAGCCACATGCAAACGGTTTTGATAAATCTTATTAATAACCAATTTTATATCTGTCAATATGCATATATTTAATTAAGACTTCCACCCGTTTTCATCTATGTACAAAGTGAACCACATGCATCGATTCATCGATTGCGTAAGTCAAAACTAAATATATACCACATAGCACATAATTGATTAAAATTAATAATTATTGAGGTCTTCCCCAATTACAGATCTATCATTATTAGTGTATATCACTTAACCACGAAAGACATACAATAAAAGCATATCCATGATAAAACATGCATGTAATTATCATGGACATAAAATTACACTTAACAATTAATGCAATTAAATCAAAGTTACGCATATACACATAAAGTTGTATGCATCTTAGGGTTTCTAATCCAATTAAAACAATAGTTTACAAAACCTAATTAGGGCACATAATAAAAACGCCCCTCCTCAAATTAGGGTTTAGGTTAAGCAAACCCTAGATCTAAGCATACAAATAATAACACATTCATGTTTATTTTAATTATGTGTTTCAAGAATTAATTACTTGTTATACAAGGCTCGTGATGCCATTGTTGAGTTTATGATATATAAAATAAAATAAAACATAAAGACATCAAGAGTACTGCGTGGAAGACTTAAGATCATAACAAATAAATTAATTAAGCGAAAGTATGCGAACGCATCTCTCATGAATATCAAATCTCTCAAGCAAAGCAAAACCACCCTCGAGCAAACCAAAGAAGTACTAAATGGTGTAAGAATAATGTCTTACAACCACGTTCTTATACACACGAATTAACCAACGAATCAAGCGATTGCTAGATCTAACACAAGCCCTCAGATATGCAAAACCAAACCGAACTCCCTAACAAATGGGGTTTTCGCCAAGCTATGCAAAGAAAGAGAGAGAGGAGATCTAGGTTAATTCAACGCATGAGGTGTGAATGAAACCCTGCACCCTACCCTCCTTATATACTGAAAGAAACTTGTATGACAAGTTAGTGAATTTGAGGCCTTGGAAAAGCCTATGGCCGGCCACCTATAGGAGCCCAAAGCCCATTCCATAACTTTCCAATGTTTCCATTTCTAGTCCTTCTTTCCATTTTAACGGTCGTTAGTCATTTTCCGTTAAATACTTAACGATCGTTAACCGGACTTAATGTGTAATAATTAATCGTAAACATAAACATTAATTATTAACTTTAATTCTCATTCGCTAATGTGTGCAATCCCGTGGTCACGAGTTCGAATCCGGACATTCACATGTTTGTAAATATATACATTTCCAACAATTATAACGAGCATTAAACCGGCCTTGTGAATAAATGGCACTAATGTTAAGGGTATTTACAATGATGTAGGGCATTGATAAAGGGGACACAAAAGCCCAACCTTTATTAAAACATCACGGTCAATTCTGTGTTGCAAGATAAAAGTATAAATGTAACATTAGACCACATCAGGCCGACAGGCCCCATAGCTGAATTTGCTACGCCGGCAAAAGCGAGACCACCTAAATCGCCTAATGCACATGTTTTGACATGTTACAAGTCAGTTAAAGGACCTCCACGAGACAAATAGTTCTTAAGGCACTATCAGTAACATGTCTGGCCACTTCAATTGGTCCTCGCCTTTGCCGGTGTAGGAAATTCAGCTATGGGGCCTGATGTGGTCTAATTTACATGTATACTTTTATCTTGAAACACAGAATTGACCGTACGTGATGCTTTAATTTCGTACGATTGGGTTTTTGTGTCCCCTTATAGAAGCCCTCTCATATCTCCTCTATATGCCGCCTTATCAATGCCCTACATCATTGTAAATTACCCTTTACATTTGCGCCACAAGAAGGCAAATGGTTTTATTCACAAGGTTTAATGCTCGTTATAGTAGCAAGAAAGTCATTGACCAAATTTGCTTAGACATACTGTTGATAAGCAGTACCTCACTTAACCAGATTAGCTTAATCCACCAACACTTTCGGCCTTTTGTGTACTTTTTAATTTATTAATGTCTTAAAAGGCGATTTAGGCGGTCTTAAGGATTTTCCAGATTTTTGGGAAAAAACACTATATCAACCCATATATATAAGTATAGAACATGGTTCGAAAATCAACTAGTTATATACATATGACCAAAAGATGAGAGCGTACAACCAATCAAACGCAATCCAAAGGGAACATTCTCCAAAAAAAATATCAAGCACCCGAAACTGAATGAATGTAAAATATGTTCATGAAAATTGGCTAGACACATCACCAATCTGTTGAACTCGATCTGAGTGTAAGAAATATGAGTACTGTTGTTCCCAAAGTCGACCTGAAAAGAAAAAAACATAAGAGAAACATGAACATGATATAATAGTAGAATAAGGCCGGAAGCAAAGGTAACACAAACGTAACTAGCTTCTAAGGGAAATTGTCGACTATAGATTGTAAACTTACATGGCTGAGAACACAAGAGCCACTTTTCTCGGATTAAATGATCCAAAATGCTTGTATTTCCTTATTCTGGGAGTCTCAATAACTTTCCCAGCCGTCGTGTTATCTTTTTAACAAGAAAAATCCATCAATATCAATCATATACACATACACGTATATGAATAAACGTGTATACATTCACGCACACAACCCACATACACATACACACGACAAATACATAATTACATACACGTATAGCCTAGAATGTGCGTAAGTACACCTTGAATAGAGAACTTGGGCAGGCTGTGATTCATCAACAACTGCACGCATTTTCCTCTCATTTCAAAGCTAATTTGCTTCTGCAATGATTTCTACAAAATGGTTTATAAAAAGGCCAAATCAGAAAAACTTATAAAAAAATATTATATATATACAAAAAGCAAAAGTATAGAAGAAAGACCTTAAATTTGCCCAAGAAAGAAGCATATTTAGGTGTCTCTGAGTTTCCCTTCTCAATATCTACATATTCTTCAATGCATTCACAATAATTAGTTGCATTTCTCACCATCAACATTTGGTCATCCAATGAAACCTTGATTTTCAAAGGCACATAATTAACATCCATTGAACTTAATAGAGCAACTGACAATATATACACAGTGAGAATCACAATTCACAACCCTGATAGAATTAATATAAGAGTACAAACTAAGCTGAAAGCAATTGTATTTTGAAGTGACAATTGTATACAGAATGTATATAAACTATGATAGATTGATCACCTCTGTATTCCAGAGTATAACTTTGTCACAAGACAATATATAAAAGAAATAGCTACCCTACCGCCGTAAACTGTATGGCACGTACGATTTACCATCAATATTCACAACTTTGTAAGAAACATTATAAGCTCGTGATAGTCACAGGTTATGTGGACTAAAATCAATATGTTAAGTTTGTGATGGCAAGGAATGAACAAAGAGGTAATTCCAAATTCAAACTTTGCAAAGACAAAAAAAGAAAAGATGCTTTACTATTATGGGCCCAAACTGGAAAGTTTTATGATCTGTTTTTGGATGCACACAATTACTACAGTATGTGAAACGAAAGTAACATACATAGAGTAAAATAATCACAAATAAGCAGTAAAGAATGATTAAAAAAAAAAAAAAAAAAGGAAACGTGAAGGATTAGTTCAAAACTACTTAAGAGTGGTTTATTAAGTGCTAAACCAAAACTAAATACTGACCAAGTAATTGGATTCTTATCAAAGTTTCACTAGCTTCGTGCATCAATTATTAGTAACTAACGGCTAAAAGGTGTACTTATATGGTAGACATGTTGCAATCAGCTGGTGTGACCACTTTTAAATGGTGAAGTGAACGTGCATGTAATTTATTCACACAATCACACAGTCGACATGTGAACAAGATATTTTAAAGCACCAACCATGAGTAGCAAGCAAGTAACTTAAAGGAAGTTGTATATAGTTGATCACTGTCATAATATTTTCCTAATAGAAGCTTAATTACGTATGATCATTTTAACAAAGAAACTATCAACTAGCTAGCCTTAGAAAATCCAGGCATGGGTGAGTAGGCGTGTAAATTAAATGAGTCGAGTTTTTGCCAAGTTACTCGAGTTCAAACTCGATTTGAGTTTGTTCGAGCCTCAAGCTGGAGCCTTGAAAATGAGCTCGAAATGTTTAATAAGTCGGGCTTAAGCTTATATAGGCTCGATCGAGTTGTTGTCGAGCTTTTCGAGTTTTATGTGATATATATGTTTTCTTATATACATTATCTACATATTTTAAGGGCTTATAATTAAATATAATACTTATTCATAAATGTTGTAGTTTGAGCAGAGCTCGAGCTAAATTTAAATTTATCTTAAATTTAATTTTCATCTTAGTTGTTTCAAAAATACATCATCACAAATAAATTAAGCGTTTTGAGTTGAACTTGAGCCAAGCATGATATTGTCGAGTTTGCGATTTGCTCAACCAATGGGTTGTGGTTCGATGTCCCGGTCCTCCCAATAATAAATGTGTGGTTTAGTTGTATATAATTTACTGAAATTGTAAATTTGTCTTTCTTCATAGAAAAATTAGGGTAGCTCCTTTTTTATGTCGAGTTTAGTATGTTGAAGTTGCATATGACTAATTTCAGCATCATTAGAGCTCGGTCGTCCCGTTCAATTTGAAAACCGTGTGCAATAATTAAAAAAAAAAAGGCTCTTCAAACACGAGAAAATTAAATAAATCCAAGAAATTGGAAATGCAAAGAAAATATGCGGAAAAAATGAAAAATAGAGGATAGTTGGAAACAAAATTAACCTAAATACGAACTTAAAATCAGATTAAGTGTTGGTTTAACGAAACCCAAACTAAAATCTCAAATTTAAATGAGATATTTATCTTCCAAATAAAACACTACAAGTGTAAGATAAGAAGAAACAAGTAAATAACCTAGAAACTTTCTAACCTATTGTTGGAAAAAGACTAAAAACCTTGTAAGCAAGCATAAATATTGATTCAAAGTAATTACACACGTGATCTCAAACGTTAACTGTATTAATTAACGAATGAGCAAAGAAGAATGTATAAACTAGCATCCTCCTCACCTCCTTTTATAGAGATGGGGGTACAATCCCTATGGAATTAGAACTTCATAGTCTCTTTGCTTGCATTGCACATTAAACAATCCTAGTTTAAGTGTAACCGTGACATTATTTAACTAAGAAAAGTTAAATCTCTATAAATATACTAGTTACACTTTAGCCCACTAAGAATTGCTACTATAATATAACAATTTTCACCTTAGCAGTGATTCTTAGTCTATAGACTCTATACCGATACTGAACATCTTCTTCTAATGTTTGAACCTCAAATCAGGGACCACCTTGTTAACTAGGCATTATACATTAGTTAATATCCAAGTTAGTTTTTTTAGACTACATTTACCTTCTTCCTTTCAGCAGCATTACCATCTGCACCCTCTTGACCAGGTACTCCGATTTCTACGATGTTTGTCCTCACCTTTGCACCAAGGTGTACCTGCTCATTTACCAAGCAGTGTGTTTGTCTTTCTTCAAGTTGTTTAATATCCAAATTTCTTTGAGCCACTGCAACATCATCTTTGCTATCCCAAATTACCTTAGTTTCATGATTTTCCTGAGCTCCCTTCAGTTTCACCTCAAACCAAACACGCGTTTGAACATGTATTCCATGGAATCGTGTTTTAACGCCATGACAAAGTTGCTTGAACCCAACTTGTTTAGAACCTCCATGTTTTTGTACACAAAATCCATTGAGTTTTTCGATGTTAAACCTAGTACTCGTACTAGCCATTCTTCTTCAAACCTTGGCAAGTTGATTTAACCCTTTAGAAACCTTAAAGACTCAACTTTTTCAACAAGCCTCACAAGTCGTATGTTAAACTCGCTTTCTCGTAAATATTGATCTACTAACCTTTAGAAAACTCTAAAGCTTCCATCTTTCCAGCTCAAGTCTACAACCTTGATAGATCTTGTACTCCAAGTAATCACTTTTCTTGAATCCCAAGAAAAAGCTAAACCTTACTTGTCTTCCAAGAAACACCAAGACTTGAATTCCAAGAAACCGCGAATACCTTCAAACTTTAACTCTTCAAGATACTGATAATCAACTAAACCTTGAAGCTTTTTTACCCTTCAAACTCGATCACCTCTAGAACCTTAAAAAGAAAACCTTGAAGCTTAAAGATTTAACCTCTTACAAACGCTTTTGAAGTTTAAACCTTGTCAAATTAAACCTTTTGCAATACCAACCTTGATAAACATCAAGAATTGCAAAAATCTCGATAATCTTAAGCCTTCAAGTCCCTGATCAAAATCTAATTTAAGTAGAACCTACAGATTCTGAACCAGCGACTTCGACCACATGTATCTCTCTCTACATACCTTTCAATTGACGATCCCTTATGTGAGATTCTAGATATATGCGTCTTCGACCTACGATTCAAATTTCACAAAGATCCAACGGTTAACGAACCCGCACCATCAAATGTCCCACCGCTACGTAGTAATGGACGAACCAAAAAGAGAAGCGACTACTTGTTATGATTTTACACATTAAGAAACCAACGTCACCTTGGCCCTAATACCATTTTTTGGAAAAAGACCAACTAAACTTGTAAGTTAGCGCGGAATATTGACTCGAAGTAAGCACACACGTGATCCTAAATGTTACATTGTATTGATTAACGAATGAGCAAAGAAAAATGTACAAACTAGCATCCACCTCACTTCTTTTTATATGAGGGGTACAATCCTTATGGAATTATAGTTTCTTTGCTTTTCTTGCACACTAAGCAACACTAATTTAAGTCTATCCTTAAAATTATTCTTGACTTGAATTGTGATATAACGTGTGCATATTTTTGTCGATAACTTTGTAGTTTTGTGTTCTTCTTTGTTCGTTTGTCCAACGTAGGTTTCGTGTTCGGTGTTGCAACTCGTGATCGACGTTAAGGTTCTAAGTTTCGTGTTCGACATCTTCAGGTTTGTTGCGGTTTTGTTCAACACCTATCAACAATATAATTTCGCCAACTGTCTTTAAAACGGTTGCATCATCAACTGCCGTTAAGTCACGCACATGCGCCTAGCATGTGACGCCAATTTTGCCAGTTAACCTTTCATCTTCACCTTTATTTTTCTAAAAATCTGTATTTACTTTTAACATATTCAAAATAAAAATAAAAACAACTATAGACGCATCAACTACTTACAAATACAAATTAGAGCAAAGGCTGAAAAAACGTAATGTACTTTTCAAAATCTCTCATCTTGCATAACAAATTTAAAAAGACCCGTTGTCGGTAACATTTTGCACTATTATCACTAACTTTGCAAGTGATTTGACAAAAATACTATTATGTATTCTTCATCTTCCTCATCTTCAAACCCATATTCCGGCCATTATCTCCAACTATCAACTACCATCTCTGACTATAATTGTTTTTTCATCTCCGTTGCATAATTATCTTCCGGTACCAACCAACATCGAATATTTCTGCCTTGTGGCTGACACTAACGAAGGGATGAGACAAATTTGGGATGATGTGACCGTTTAAGGACGAGTGATGAAATTATTAGCGGAAAAGGACTAAGCTCTAAAATTTTAGCTTAAACAAAAGTATAGATTATATACTCTATAATTTTCGTTATCTCAAGGACTATTAGGCATTCACCATGCATTCATCTTCTATTGAGCCCTCTTTTAATAATTAATTAGTATAATCATTGTTTTTCACACAATTATACTCATCTTAGAAACTGGACCCCTTCAACAAATTTGGCTATGGACAATTGCACAGCCTGTAGAAACTCAAATCAAACTCATTTAATCGTGATTTTGTACTTTTTCTATAAAAACATAGGCAGTTTTGTCACACTATGATCATTACATTTTACCCATATCATCAAATAAACAGCATCATACTACACTACAAGATATATATTTGTCTCAATCATATAGAAAAACAAATGGATCGAGTCGACATAGCATAATGCCAGTTTCTCCGTCACTGTCCTAACTTATAGTAGGAATTTTCTAACTAGTGATATTATTAAGCATGTATTATAACATTGACTAGTTATATATAATTCCAGTTTCTCCGTCACTGTCCTAATTACTTATAGTAGGATATTAGTATATATACTAAATGTCAGGACCCTTTGGTGCAAAGTGTTTGCATTAAATGCAAACTTTGCAATTGGCTAAAACAGCCTGAGGTGTAAGTCGTTCTGCAGTAAGTCTTTAACATTAATAATCTTTCGCAACTTGGCAAAAACAACCCCGAAGTTTAAATGTCGTTGCAAAGTAAGTCCTTATAACACATTGATCGCTACGGTTTCCAACACTGCTTCTAACTAGTAATATTTATTAAGCATTGATTATAACACTGACTAGTTATATACTTGTGTACGCAAATAGTTTTGATATAAATCTTACTTAATGTGATTTGACATAAATCACAATATATTTAAATTTTAATTATTTATTCATACAAATTATATATTATCTAATTTTAATAATACAATTAGTTAAGAATGTAATAGTATGTATATCTTAACATAGTAAAACTTGTCCGGGTGCATAAACAGAGTTGTTAAATAAGTTTTTTCTGTAACATTATGTCAAATAGTTTATACTTATATAGTTATAATACCCGTAAATGCGCGAATATTTACATTAATTTTTCATTATGTATTAATATCGGTTAATATTTTGTATATACTTTTTATTGGACGAATGATTTAATCTTTTTATTTGCATGGTGTGTCGAGGTTGATATATTTTAAATTTGACTAATAATATCATGTTTTAGACATCACGCATGTCTAATTTAAAAGAAAAAAAAATTCCGGATAGGTGCATTTAAATGTTAAAGAGTAATTACATGCGTTGTTATAAGTACTATCGTGTATTTTTTATTTCAAAATAACCCATGAGTCATGCCTTAATTCTGCTAATAATTATTTTAGTCGTATTTAGTTTTTATATTTGTGTACGCGTGGGTTAAACTTATAAATAGGAATTACATGAGTCATTATTGGATGCCATTAGTAAAAGAAAAATACTATTGTGGATCTTCTTACATGATCTCATAGAAAGGAATAACACGGGTCGTTCATATATGTATAATCTCATGTATTCATTTACATATCAATATAATTTGTGCTTTCATTTTAAAGTTTATAATTTCGTGCATACATATTAATCATGGGCGGTTTTGGGTCAAGCACCATCAAGAACGAGCGCCCAACCTACTAAGCAAGACTAAATTTTTTATACCCATTATATGCATTAGGCCCAACCCACTAAGGGTGGCATCAGCAGAAAGAAGCTTCTCAAAACTCAAGTTGTTGAAGTCATACTTAAGATCTACAATGTCCCAAGATAGATTGAATGGATTATCAATGATTTCTATAGAGAGTGATATGTTGGAGAACATGAATTATGAATCGTTGATCGAAGACTTTGCCTCAAAACGCGGAAGAAACGCGCGGTTTACTTAAATATATTTTATTTTGTAGAAGTAATACTTTTATTATGCAAGAATGATTTTGTTCGTATTTTTGGCTTTTCGTCTTGATTATGGTCTATGGATATTATAATATAGGGCATTTTTTTTTTTTTTCGCTGTGCCTAATTTCTTTTTACGCTCTCAAGACCGCCTCGATATTAATTTAACATATAATGATAATAATGTTTAGTAATAAAAGCAACATATATATTTTTTTATAAGAAAATATAAAGTCTAAGATGTATTTATTAAAGGGAACCCTTATTAAATTCATAAAGTTATTATAAAACGTAGAAACTGATTACTTTACTTAATTCCTTATAATCACTCCCTCACTTTTTCAGTTTATTTCTTGATAAATCGGCACATATGGTTTAATATTTCTTGTATATCTTGACTCATACGTATACTTCTGCTTTGCTAATATAGTAATATACATAATACTTATATGTTAAGTTGTATAAAAATATTATTTTTGCTACGATTTCAAAACATACCATTCAGTTTAACACTACTACACAAACTGGTTTTTCTTACGAAAATTTTCCCACGAAAACGAAAGCGTGTGAAATTTCACACGGATACCGATAACTTACACACCAAATTGTTGACCAAATTTCGTGGAAATATGTCGAATTTCCCATGATTTCCACTTTTACACACTAAATTGTTGACCAAGTTTTTGTGGGAATTTCGTCGCAAATTTCCCACAGATTTGCAACCATATTCACACTATTTGTGTTTATTAGACGTCCGTGGGAAACTTGTGGCACATTTCACACATATTAGCCACGGCCAAAAGTATGTGGCAAATTTTAGTTCCATTACTCACGAATTTCACACGGTCTTTTTTATGAAGTAACTATTTAACCAGTCTGTGGGAAATCAGTGGGTCACTAGCCACGTATTTCCCACAAAATGTTTGTTTATGACCTTCATTGTATCTATAGATGTTTTGTATCTAGGTATATCGATGTGTATATGCGTGAACGTGTAACTATATGAAAAAAAAGAAAACGATTATGTCGTGGGAAATATGTGTCTACTTTCACACGATTACCTACTAATTTAATAAATCCATGAAAACGTGTGTAAATACCCACTGATTTCTCATGAAAATATCGTCTTTTAATTTTGTCTACTTACACATTCTCGCATTACTCATATGACTTCATATGTGTTTGTAGTTTCATATTATATGTGATTGTCAATTAATGTAACTATTCATATCAGTATCACAAGTGTATGTGTAGGTTTAGGAATAACATTTTTGTGTAATAAACCATTATAAGTGTGTGGATCTCCACACATATATGTTATGTATGCTTGTTTATGACCTTCATTGTATCTATAGATGTTTTGTATCTAGATATATCGACGTGTATATTCATGAACGTGTAACTATATCAAAATAGTAAAAGAAAATGTTTATGTCCGTGGAAAATATGTGGGTACTTTCCCACATATTACCTACCAATTTAATAAATTTGTGGGAAATACGTGTGTAAATACCCACGGATTTCCCACAAAAAATATCGCTTTTGTGTTTTGTCTACTTACACATTCCCACATTACTTAAAATGTCGGTTTGTCACTTAGGATAAAGTTAATACTATACTTGTATAAATAGCATAAGAGATGGAGTGAAGAATTAAGCTTGAATTGTAAAACACACACATGCCATCTTTCACTCCTCCAAATCAACTCGACCCCCGAGATAGCTCGGTGGTTCCATAGTAGTTGCTGTCTGACTTAGCCCGAGCTTAGTGAGAGTACCAACCTTTGTCATTTCAATCCCTAGACTATTCCGCAAGACTTGGGTAATGTATTCTTTTGATTGATTTCTAATAAAGAATATTATGGTGAAAATTTATCGGTGTGTTTGCTTACATCTTACTTGATCATTGATTCACTATTATCGTGTTTAATACTTAACTGCATTTTATATGATAGTGAATAGGAACAACACTTATGTAGTTAAAAAATTCGATAATTTTAAAGTTATTTCAAAGGTTAAGGGTGCATTTGGATTTTTTTTATTAAAAACTATATATAGATATTAAACTTCAACATTTTTATTAAATCATACGTATGTCAAAAGCATATGAATATTATTTCGTTTTGTTCGTTATCGAGACCTTTTTGGCGGTATTTTTGTATTCAAGAAAGCGACGTATCTATTAACTAAACGATAAATAAAGTTTGTTGTATTAAAAAGTCGTAAATAATAAGAAGTTCGGGGGCTGTTTTGTAATTTTTTTATTTGTCCGCAACGTCGCTTAATTTTCTTTGGACCCTATTTTTTCAATTTTTTTTATCGGTAAATGAAAAGTTGGGTGTTTGATCAGTCGTGTTCGGTTGGACTAGCAAAGACAACCCTCCATTAACATTAGCCTTATATATATAAAATAAATTCGTCACCAATCTTATAAAATAATAAACAACCAAAATAGTAAGATAAAAACATTTAGCTAAAAACTATATACTTGGTAGTAACTTTGTAGCTTAACTCATTTTATCCACCTTTTTTTTTTTTTTTTTTTTACAACATATCAATTATTTCACTTGTAATTTTATTGAGTTTGTAAAGAAGGTATATTGGACCTTTGGATGACTTCACATAGATTGCCAACATGTCAGTTTTAATGGACAAGATGCAACTAAACATATACTCCCAACAAAAACAAATACACCCCATCCTTTACACACTAACCTAAACAAAAACCAAACATCAAACATGTCTCTTTCTCCATCTCTCTGGTTCAACCACCAACAAACACTTTGCAAAAAATACTCCTGCTCCTAACTCTCTCGCTTTACAAAAATCGGTGGCGAAAAAGATTGAAAAATATTTAGCTCAGTCATGAAGAAAGCGGGATCCGGAAGCAACGGATGGCGTTCATCCGCGTGTTAAAGGCGCCCCGGTCGAGATCCGCCACCGATATTTCCCCAAGGTCTTGATACCTTTTTAAAAATTTCAGATCGTGTTGTATCTAATCTTTAAATTGTGTTTATGTTTTAGATCTTGTTGTCATATAGTTAGATCTAACTGTTTGGATTTTTTAGATTCGATTTTTTTTTTTAAATATAGTTTTAATCTTGTTGTCATACGAAGTGGTGATAAAGGATGTTTGATGATTGCAGGAAGAAGAAATTAGATGAATGGGATGTAAAGTGAAGGGCTAGGGATGGGCATAAGTTAAATGTATTAAAGGTCTATATATTTTTTAGATTTGAATAGCTTTCTAGTTATTGTTTGTTGGTTTTTTGTTTTTGGTTACTAGAACTAATTTGTTTTTATGTTTTGTTGAACACAGGTAGATAACGATTTACATAGCCAACATGGATGGGATATTTGAAGAAATTATAGACCTTGCAAAGTTTGGCAAAAACAAGTTGTTCTTAAAATAAGAAATAGATCCGACACACTTTTTTTTTCTTCTATTAGCTTAGGGTCGGAATTTTTGGATTGAACAAATTTGTATGTCATATGTGTTTTGATGAAATATATGGGTTTTTAGATTACAACTTCATGTGTTTTTGTACAATTAACATTTGGGATTTATGTACCTATATGAGTTTGTTTTTGCAATACTTTCCATTTTCTTTTAATTATAGAAAATACTAAATAATGTTGGATTTGTGTACCACGGAATTTAGCCACGTGTTTTCCATAGATTAATCACAAAATTCCCACAAAATTGTTTAGGAAAAATTTAATTTTTTGTGGGAAATCTGTGATAAAACCGTTAGAAATTATAGTGTGAAAATCGTTTAAAAGCGCAAAAAACCACGGATATGTGTGGAAAATGGCTACTAAAGCGTGGAAATTTAGTAGAAATCATGGGAGAAATTGTAGTGTGAACATCGTTGGAAATTTGTGGTAAAAACCACGGATATGTGAAAAATGGCTACTAAAAAGCGTGGAAATTTCGTGAAACTCATGGAAATTAAACCCACGGATTATCCACAATGATATTCGTGGGAAATAAGTCAACGCCGTGGGAAAATTAGTGGGAAAATATTTACCCACGATGTTTTTCGGAATAATTTAGTGTAAATCGTGGAAAGCTTTTTCCACGGAATTTCACCTGATTTTACTGATGGGAAAAACCTGTTTGTGTAGTAGTGTAAGTTGTTAGAGATTATTTGATAAAAGCTGTCTCTTTCAACTCTATCAATTCTACATTACGTAGCACATACCCGAAGACACGTATGAATGGTATTAATGCACCATATGTTGAGAGGAGACCAAGTTTAGCGAAGTGTGCTATATTTGTTGTAGTAAATCAAAACTTTTGACTTGAATTATATCTAGAGCCACTGCACGAACAGCTTCCGTATGTATTAATAAGCGGCTTGAAAAAAGAAACGGAAAATGGTTTTCAACAAAAATTATATTGTCATGCTGTGTAAGAAAGTATAAATTATAGTTGGTGAGTGAGTTGCCTTTAAAAATTACTAAAATATACAAGAAATTAGTTGGTTCTAACAAATTGGATGTTGTAGCACCAATGAATACGAAGAAGAAATTGATAGGTATTTCGTTTCAAAATACATGTTTACTTTGTTTGTGCTAATATTTAAAAATATTCTGCACCAATAAATTGTCATGTTTACTCTTTAATAGGTTTCTGAAAATGTCCATAGTTTTAAAAGCTTTTGGAAAGTAAAATTTTATTTAATATAAATGTCATGAACCCACTAACTTCTTTTTTCTACTTTTCGATACATTTAGTCAGGGGTGCTCATCGGTTCGGTTATCAGTTTGTCGACTTATTCGATTCGCGCTGTTTGATTAAAAGAGTTTTTGGGTAGAATCGAGAATCGAAACGAAAGGAATTCAAATTAGATTAAACAGGACCAAAAACCGAATTTAAGTTCAGTTCGTATTTTGAGTTGACATGAATAACCCTAATTACATAATTTATAAATATTTATTCATTTGATTATATAGCTTTTTTCAAGCTTACTAAATGTTATATTTATACTAGGAAAAAGTTTTTTTTTTTTTTTTTAATGTATGTAAATTTAACATAAATATCTTTTATATAATAAAGGAATTACATCATTTCGGAGTGATTATTAATTCATTCTTATCAGAAAACAATTGGGTTGATATGAGCTCGATTTACGTAGTAAGAAAATCGTGCGATGCGATTAGTTAATAAAAGTCAAGATTAAATTGATTTTACCAAATTTTAATAAATTTTGTGGAGAAATTTGATTGATATAAAAAACACATAAAAATATAGGTGTCAAATTTGTGAAAACAAAAATTTAAGAAAAGAGAAGGTAATTAATAAAACTTTAGTGGTTGAATTTTTATAAAAATTATATAGAGTTAAGTGTAATATTATAAGTCTCCATGTTTTTTAATAACTTTGGATTATAAACAAATACCCCCTTATACTTTATACCCTTTATACTTTATATCTTAAAAAATACAATGTATATCTTAAAAAATAAGATTATAAGTATCAATTTTTTTTACTATATACATTCAATAATGACTCATTTATTTCATTTTTAAAAGTTTAACCTATGTGGATACGAGTTTACATTTAAAATACGGCTTAATAACCTGAAAACGGAATATAATTATCAAATCAGAAGACGGTTCTTTAATATAAAAAAAATATATACTGTGATTGTCTTATAACAATTACTCATGTAATTTTATTTATTTATATAGGATATCTAGAAAAACATTTTTAAAAACTTTAAGGAAGTATACTTTAACTTTATCAACGCTCATTATGCTTTATTAAACTCAGATCACGCAGACAACATAATATCAATAATAAATTTAAATAACAACATCAATATTTTGTCACCTAAATAAAATTAAATCTTGAGTTACCTAATGTAACATTTTACAAATATTTTACCAAATTTTAATGGATATTAACGATAATGAAAAACTCGCATGATAAGTATTAGTTATACTTATATCACAATTTTCACAGAAATTCTTATACGCCAGATATATCTTGAACTAAAATGTTAAAATAAATTTGATTTATGTGTAAAATTCCTGCGTGTATATAATTGTATGCAATTACCTTTAAAAATACAATATTCAGTATTAATACAAAATAATTTTTTTGTCAAAACTCAGTGCGTGCGGGTATTATACCTAGTATATATTAATGTGAATTCGGTTTTCGGTTTATAGTTTACCAAAACCATAATCAAACCGAAAACTGTATATTTAATTTGGTTCGATTCGGTTTTGACAAATCGTTTTGGTTCGGTTTTACCAAATTCGATTCGATTTTATTTAGTTTTAATTTTCGATTTTTGTGAGTATTACTCGATTTGTGAACACACTAAGTCAAAAATAGAATGGGTCGCTTGGGCTATGATATGTCTCTGACATGTCATGTGAGACAAATGAGTACTACATGTCTACATTCAGCCTACTAAATTTAATTATTTTGTAAAGCACTTAGAGCAGTCGGTGTGGGCTCGTCATCACCTCGCCACAATGACATGGCTGGCTCGTCGCCACACCGACCTAGCTTGTCGTGGCTCGCCAAAACGCACCTCCTCAAGCAGATGGCGAAGAAAATGAACTGACAAAGAGACGTTTGTGTGGGACCAAGTTTAAAATCAAACAGTAATATTATCGTTTTCGATTTTAGAAAAAAAAAACAAAAAAAACCTTAACCAACTTTATTTAAACACTATAAATACCATAACATTACATACTATTTTTCTCACACAATTATAAACCAAAAACTACCATTACTCTCTATATATCAATATACAAAAAAAAGTCTCAAAATCCAAACGAGGGACGATATTTTACGAATCTTCTCACCTCAAAACAACAACAATACAGGAGTTCTATAAATCCGTCTACCCCATCGTCACAAAACTCTAACTCCTCGTCCCCACAAATTTCTCCATATGGTACGCAATTGAATCCCGAGGCAATTTACCAAAATCAACAATATGCGTTTCAAGGATTCGCAAACTACCGCAACAACGATTTTAGGCACCACAGTTTTTTAACCCGTCACAACCTTCACAGTTTTCTCAATCTCAACCACAACACTTTGAATCACAACCATCAGATTCACAATTCAAAGTACCACAACCTCGTGAAGCGCCCAAGTAGCGAGGAAAAAAAAGTTGCAAAAAAAAAAAAAAAAAATCGTGAATTTGGTTGCGGACGATGAAGATGACATGGAGGAACTGATGCGTGAGAATACGCGTTGGACAAAGGAAGAAGAAAAGTTGCTAGCGGAATTTTGGGTAGAAGTTTTCCAAGACAAAGATATCGGAAATGACCATTCCGATGAGTTCTTTTGGAACCAGATTATTACTATGTTTAACAGTTAGTCTGACCGTGACAAGCGTAACAAAATATGCTCATGGGTAAATGGACAAGGGTTAATGGTGATTGTTAAAAATTCAACGTTATTTACTAGCATTTGCAGCTTAGAAGCGGGGAATATGACAATGATCATATCGAGAATGCAAATACCAATTTTCAACAACGCTTTGCTGAGAGAACCTTCATATATGTTCACGTGTGGGACCTTTTGAAAAAGTACCCCAAATGGGATGCGGAGGACCCGATTGACATGTCATGTTTCAAGGATATATTCGGCCCGGACAAACGACCTCGTCCCGACGACGGCTACAAATCTCGAGCTTCAAAAGAAATCCAAGTCGGCGGATATGTCGAGCGCCGAGGGGAGTCAAACGAGCTCTTTTTTGGGACATTTATCAGACAATTATTCGCGCAAATCTGAAATTCAAATGGCCACGTATGAGGTTAGGAGGCAGAAAGAAATGGGGTACTTAGAGATGGAAGAGTTGAAATTTCTCATGTTTGATCCCGACCAGACCATACCAGCAAAAGCCACTTTCATTCGCAGGAAACAAGAAGAAACCATGAAGAAACATCAGTGCGACGAGTAAAATGCTTAAGTTTCGTATTATTAATATGTGTTGTACTTTTTTTCCGTATCGTTTTTTTCTTTTCTTTTTCGTATCGTTATTTTAAGTTGCGTCTACTTTTAATATGCTGTAATGTATTTTTAATTTTAATGAAATGAATCTAGTTTATTTGGAAAATTGAATAAAAATAAAATAAAATAGAAAGCGGTGGGACCCAAATGAGTAAGTTGTGGTTAATTGTGATAAGAGCGCACGGTGTCGCCTCGCCATCAAGCTTCACTGTCCGACGTGTCGTTTCGCCGTCCACCGCCGTGACATCGGCGTCCTTCACCGTCCTCTGCCGTGGGTTGCCTCGTATTCTGCCCGACGAGGTAAAGCTTGTACTTTTTTTTCTTATTTTTTTTTTTTTTTTTTTTATATAAAGTGATATTTATGTTTTGAATTTTATAAGGTGAAGCGTTTTTTGAAGAAATGTTGCTTGCGCAAGTTTGGATAGAAATTTCGCAAGCTATAGATATGGAAACCGTTTCGAAAATATTTTTTGGAACGACGTTATGCAGATGTTCAATAATCAGACTACCGATGACCATCGTACAAAAAATTCAATCACAAGTAAATGGACGAGGATTAACGTCGATTGCAAAAAATTCAACGCAATCTATAAACAGTTGCAGCGTCGAAGTGCTCAAAATGACCACACTCATCTCGAAAATGCGAAACTAAACTTTCAGCAACAATTTGGTGGAAAGGAGTTCAAGATATTCACGTTTGGGAGATTTCAAAATTGCCAAGTGGGATGTCAAGATCCGATCCATTAGTATGTGTTGTATTTTTTACTCGTGTTGTTTTTTTCCAGATCGTGTTTTTTATTATTATTGTGTTATGATTGTATTTTATTTTGAATGAAATGAATTTAGTTTATTTGAAAATGAAAATTGAATAAAAAAAATAAAGTGGTAGTGGTGGGCCCTAAACGAAGAGGTTGAGGTTTCATATGAGTGGGGGTTTGTTGTGGAGAAGTGGGATCTTGATGTACCGAGATGACACTGATGAAGAGGGTATGCCTCATCGTGACACCTTGTGCTCTAAGGGGGTTTGTTATAGTGATGTGACACCCCGTACGACCCAAATGAGAAGATAAATCTCCTCACCACACCTATTGCTCTTATATTGTTCCTTTGTAAAAATTAAGTTATGTGGCAAAAAGTTAATATTTGGTAACCCGAACCAACACACAATCGGTTGTTTTTCATAATGTGACGGATATACATTTTTAGTTAAGGTATCATTGTAATTACATAGGTTTTTCAAATGATATGCAACACACAATCACTATATGTTCAGAATGTGTTAATGGACAATACGTATTTGAGGGTCAAACCTATCCAACTCGTACAAATAACATGTTAAGGGTTAAGAAGTTGCAATCATTACACTTAATCCTGATAAAATGTTATTTTTACTTTTTAGAAGTGAAAAAATCTGGATTGGTTGTCCTGAGAATTGGGTGTACAAACTTATTTTGTGAATCATGATAAAACAAAAAAGAAAGACGAACACTTAATTTGACACGAAATAGTATTTGGTATTTAGGTTTGGGCTTTTGTTCAGTTATAGGATTAAGGCAGTATTTTAAAGGCCCATTATAATCAGTGTGGTAATAACTTGGATTGCTCTAGGGGTGTTCATAACTCAGGTAATACCCATCAAATATCGAAACCAAACTGAAATAAAATCGAAATGAATTTATGTTATGATTTTGCCAGGACCAAATACGACGGGTGACAAAATCTTTGAACGTAATCATCGAAAACACATTCAGAAGGACCGGGTGCATTTAAGATGCATTTAGGATAAATCAAATGGTTTTTCAAAATTAACACTACATCGAAAAATCATGGGCTCCCAAGACCATGAACCCCTAGCTCCGTCCCTACTTATAAGTCAGTACAAACTAAAAATTTACATTATAATAGTGCAAATTAAAAATGGCATATATTTGCACTATTCTTTTTTACTCCGATGTATGATTTAAACATTTGCATTAAATAACTTTTAAGATTTAAAAAGTTAAAATAATGCTATAAATCTGAAATATCTGGTGTATGATATATATCAATACTGAACTTATTTTGAAAGTATCAATGAAAAATTTATAAGAATATAGTTAACATAAATCTATTTTAGTTTTTAATATGGATATCAAAGATATGGTGGAAAAAATTATAAGTGTTGGTATAAATAGTGTTTTAGCTGTGATGAATAATATAACACAAAATATTGTATTATTTTCTCATTTAGTATTCACCATGCTAAAATAGTGCTTGGTTTACTGGTGACATTGAAGAACTTAGCATTTTTGCAATTTTAGTTAAAATAAATACAAATAGTGCATACAATAAGAGTCAGAAAAAAGAAAAAAATAAAATAAAATGATATTCACAACTCTTTTGTCCACTATAAAATTTCTTGTATTAGTGGTTGTACCCTCTCTTTACCTCCTTTCTAAATAAAAAATAAAAAGAGGTAAATGACGAAGGTAAATGATGCAAGTAACAAAGATCAGTGCATTACTAAGGAATCAGACGAGAATTTTAAGAGGCAGAGACCAATGTTCTGCTGGTGTTTTATTTCAGATATTATTTTAACAATGAAAAGGTGTCCTCCCATTAGAAGTGATGGAGGTTATTTATACAATGATTAAAGACTTTTGGAATTTTAAAACGGACAATGACTTTTGGAATTCTAATCCTCGCACTATCCATGACATCATACTCCCGCTAAAAGAAGATTCGCCTCGAATCTTCTTCGGACGTTATGGATCTCTTCCAACTCGTTGTCTCAGAATATATGGGATAAATCGCTACATTGAAGGTTCCGTAAACATTGTATTCACCGTAGTTCAATCTTGTATGCGTTGTCATTAATCCTTTTAATACTCGAATGGTCCATCTCGCGCGGTTGTAATTTGCCAAACCTACCGGTGGGAACGTTCCTTCCGAGTCGAATCCACACCATGTCTCCTCTTTGAAGATTACTTGCTTACGACGCTTATCCACCCGCTTTTATACTTTGTATTTTGCTTCAATATGTTCTCGGACTTGTTCATGCACCGCTGAACATGTTGTGCATACTCTTCACCAAAGATGATCGAATTGTTTATGGGTTGTTAACGGTGTGAGGTCGAGTGGGGTGATGGGGTTCACACCGTTCACGACTTCAAATGGTGTTTTGCGTTGTTCGACTATGTGATCGATTATACGCAAATTCACTGTGGTAGCACTAAGTCCCATCGACGCGGATTTTCTCCGACCAAACTTCGCAATAAATTACCCAAGCTTCTGCTCACGACTTGGTTTGTCCGTCTGTTTGTGGATGATGTGATGAATCGAGCTGAGCTGCGTTCCCATCTTGCGCCATAAGGTGCGCGAAATGACTCACAAACTTCACATCACGGTGCGAGGTGATTGTTTTAGTACACCATGTAATCGTATAATTTCGCAAGAACAAACGAGCTACTTGAGATGCATCAAACGCCTTGTTACAAGGAATGAAATGGGCCATTTTGAGAATCGATCCACCACCACCATAATTGAATCTTTATTCCTTTGTGTTCGAGGTAGCCCAGAACAAAATCAAGACTTACATCCACCCACGGAGACTCTTGGCGCGGTAATGGTTGGTACAAACCCGCATTGGTACTTCGGGTTTTAGCCACTCGACACATACGACACCTTTCCACAAACCTTGCTATGTCACGCTCCATTCGTGGCCAATAAAAATGCTCGCTCAACCAAGTAAGAGTCTTATCTACTCCAAAATGACCAGCTAAACCCCCGGCATGGCCTTCCATTATAATCGACTCTCTTAACGAGCATTTGGGAATGCAAAGTCTGTTGTCTTTAAAAAGAAATCCATCTTGCAGAACAAATCGTTGGTAAGGTCGATCTTGACATTTCTTCCATATCACCGCAAAGTCGGGATCATCACCATAAAGCTCCTTAAATATTTCAACCCTACAACTGGACTTGCATTGTTGAAAGTAGTGTTTGCTTTCGACTTAATGCATCAAGAACTTTGTTAAGGGCTCGCTTTATGCTTAATAGAAAACCGAGGCTTGCAAGAACTCAACCCATTTAGCGTGCCTTGGCTTCAACTTATGTTGCCCGTTAATGTATTTTAATGCTTCATGATCAGAATACAAGATAAATTCCTTTGAGACAAGATAATGGCGCCAATATTCCAAGCTACGAACTATTGCATAGAATTCCTTGTCGTACGTGGAGTATTTACGCCTGGTATCATTCAACTTTTCGCTAAAAAATGCTATGGGCCTACTCTTTTGGCTAATTACTCCACCAATCCCAACCCCTGATGCATCACAATGAACTTCAAATACTTCCTCAAAATCGTATTATTAACAGTGAGCCTCGGTTACCTTACGTTTCAATAAACTAAAGGCCGCCGACTTCTTGTGACCAACTAAACTTGCCTCCTTTCATACACTCCTGATTGGTGAAATAATGGTCAAGTGAAGTTGCGAATAAACCTTGGTAAAATGACGCTAGACCATGAAAACTACGGATTTCGTGAATGTTTGTTGGTGTATTCCAGCCAACAATGGAGCTTATTTTTGCAGGGTCCATTCGAATACCTTCTTTAGAAACAATATACCCCAGAAACAATACCTCATCAGTAAGAAAGTGGCATTTCTTGTTGTTAACATACAACTTTTGTTCTCTTAATATTTCAAAAACCTGTCGCAAGTGGTATAGGTGATCTGCTAATGTGGTACTATATACCAAAATGTCATCGAAGTAAACAACCACAAACTTGCCAATAAAAGATCTAAATACCTGATTCATCAGTCGCATGAAGGTGCTTGGTGCATTGGACAACCCAAATGGCATTACCATCCACTCGTATAAACCATCACGAGTTTTAAATGCCGTCTTCCATTCATCCCCAGGTCGGACACGAATTTGATGATAGCCACTACGTAGATCGATCTTTGAGAAGACACTTGCTCCATTTAACTGATCAATTAGATCATCAAACCGTGGTATTGGAAAACGATATTTAATCGTTATTTTGTTGACTGCACGGCTATCGATACACATCCGCCATGACCCATCTTTCTTAGGAACTAAAAGTGCTGGAATGTCGACTTTCACACCGAGGTTTTGAGAAGCATTGTAACGTCCCGGCCTGAAACGACGATCTCTATCAGGTCGGTTAACCCCCCATGGGTTTTCATCTTCTTCATTGATGCTCCGGTTGAGTTGATGTCCGATCCGTCACTTTCTTCTTCATCACGATCAAGATCGCGAAATCATCCAATCTCACTCAGGCTAGCAAGCGTTCCAATTCTCGGACTTCGTCTTCCCGAGTGCGATCTCGAGATCCCGCTGGTCCCTACGGTTTGGTCGTGGTTCATCTTCATCATGGCTCGGCACCTTGACGAGGTTGCCAGCAAGATATCCACCTCGACGCCTCGACGACCACGGGGTTGTTCTTCCGCCATCAATATGATTCAAAGCAACCAAAAGCTCGATACCAATATGATGCAAGTAACAAAGATCGATGCATTACTAAGGAATCGACGAGAATTTTAAGAGCGAGACCAATGTTCACGGTGTTTTATTTCGTATATTATTTTAACAATGAAAAGGTGTCCTCCCATTAGAAGTGATGGAGTTATTTATACAATGATTAAAGACTTTTGGAATTTTAAAACGGACAATGACTTTTGGAATTCTAATCCCTGCACTATCCATGACATCAGTAAATAATAATAACTATAAGAAATTTGATCGTGTATGATGAGTATGAATGGTTTAATAATCACATCCTAAAACAAAAGCATAAATAATCAAATCTCACTAACAAAAGGGAAACCAATAAGCTATTTCCTTAGAATAACCAATTATTAGGCAATCTAAAGTGTGTGACGACTTTTGGGTCAATATTTAGTTACTTTTTTTTTTTTTTTTTCTTTCTAAATGATACTGACCAAACAGCGCACCTAATAAATTTCTAATGAAAAGACAGTTTCTTGTCATGCCATAAACAATTTGTGGCATGAGATTGATACCCCAGTCTTTGTTATATTTTGAGAATGTTGGTTGTTGCAATTAGATCCATTAGATGACCCCATTTTCACATGTGTGTTAAATTGTGGTCCATAGTACTATTGCACCTCAATTTCACTAAAGAAAACCTCACATCCATTTAAAAAAGCAGTACTATGCGATATAAAGTAACCACCACCAAATGATTATCGGTAAGACGTTTGACATATTTACAAGAGGTCGAGGACCAAACTTCACTGGTGACACATTTGAGAGTAGAATGAAAGGTTCAGAACCGTCACGAAGATATATAACCCAGTTAAGCAGCATACATCTAAGTAAAATAAAACTCACTGTCGCTAGGTAATAAACCTGAACAAGGAAAATCTCATCCGTTTTGTTTTAGGTTTGGGATGACCACATTTCACTAATTTTAGCATAATAAAATCATATTGCATATAATTTTTGTTTACAATGTACTGTAGGATTTCCAATAATAACTCGTGTATCTAACAAATGTCGACATATGCAAGTATATGATTAGCACACATGATGCATATATGTTCACATCACCAATTAAAAGTGGTCACACCGGCCTGATAACAACAATGTGAACAATATAACTGAATAATTAAGTACACAGTTTAGTTGGTGGCTACACACTTTTCCTTTGTGGCAAAGTTTGAATTTGTGAATGCCACTTTGCCAAGTAGTAACCATCCTAGAACATGACAGCAGCATCGATTTCAATCCAAATAGTAAGTGATTATTGGAAGAAATTACTATTAAGTTTAGGGCAGTGTGGTAAGTTGCTATTTTTTATTTTTATTGCAAAAAAGTTACATATAACGATGCATGCATAATCTTGAATTCAGAGGTGATCAATCCAGTGTCGGAACCAGAAAGTTATGGCCGAGGGGGAAAATTTTGATAATTTTTAGAAACTACACTACAAATTAGTTCGTTAAAGGGGCAAATTACAAAAATAATCGACATTTAAAATTTACATAACAATTTTTTCTGCTAGGGTGCACGCTACCGCTACCTACCCTCCGCCTCCGCCTCTGGATCAATCTAGCATAGTGCTATTAGCTTAGTTTTTATAATATCCTAATCTGTGGAGAATTTTATCTTCATTCTATTAAGAGCATTGATCGATCATTATAGTACTCTGTTGCTTTGCCGAATGAAGGTAATCAATCATTATAGTTCTCTGTTGCTTTACCGAATGAAGGCAACACTCTCATTGTGAACTGCCTAGGCGTGCCGCTTTATTTAATTTTGGTCTACAAACTCCCTTCTTTGTTTTTGATAAAAGCAAACTGTGAAACTATAATGGAAATGTTAAAAGTCAAATGCCATTATTGATGATGTGTTTCCTTGGCTTCCTTATTCGGCCAATAATGTGTCCCTTGGATTATTTTTTCAGGTCCTGTTTGGTAACAATAATACTCATATCTCTGACACTAAAAGTTAAGAAGATTGGTGATGATTCTAGTCATTCTGCATATTATCTTTTGTACAATAATTCACTAACTACAGGTGCTTGTATTTTACTATTTTGTGATGTTAGCATATAATATGGTATTGTTCACCGGGTAGTTCAATCTTGTATGCGTTGTCATTAATCCTTTTAATACTCGAAATGGTCCATCTGCGCGGTTGTAATTTGCCAAACCTACCGGTGGGAAGCGTTCCTTCCGAGTCGAATCCACACCATGTCTCCTCTTTGAAGATTACTTGCTTACGACGCTTATCCACCCGCTTTTTATACTTTGTATTTTGCTTTCAATATGTTCTCGGACTTGTTCATGCACGTTGAACATGTTGTGCATACTCTTCACCAAGATGGTGAATTGTTTATGGGTTGTTAACGGTGTGAGGTCGAGTGGGGTGATGGGGTTCACACCGCTCACGACTTCAAATGGTGTTTTGCTGTTGTTCGACTATGTGATCGATTATACGCAAATTCGACTGTGGTAGCACTAAGTCCCATTGACGCGGATTTTCTCCGACCAAACTTCGCAATAAATTACCCAAGCTTCTGCTCGCGACTTGGTTTGTCCGTCTGTTTGTGGATGATGTGATGAATCGAAGCGAGCTGCGCTCCCATCTTGCGCCATAAGGTGCGCGAAATGACTCACAAACTTCACATCACGGTGCGAGGTGATTGTTTTAGGTACACCATGTAATCGTACAATTTCTCGCAAGAACAAACGAGCTACTTGAGATGCATCAAACGTCTTGTTACAAGGAATGAAATGGGCCATTTTGAGAATCGATCCACCACCACCATAATTGAATCTTTATTCCTTTGTGTTCGAGGTAGCCCTGAACAAAATCAAGACTTACATCCACCCACTGGCTCTCGGCATGTAATGGTTGGTACAAACCCGCATTGGTACTTCGGGTTTTAGCCACTCGACACATCGACACCTTTCCACAAACCTTGCTATGTCACGCCCATTCGTGGCCAATAAAATGCTCGCTCAACCAAGTAAGAGTCTTATCTACTCCAAATGACCAACTAAACCCTGCATGGCCTTCCATTATAATCGACTCTCTTAACGAGCATTTGGGAATGCAAAGTCATTGTCTTTAAAAGAAATCCATCTTGCGTAACAAATCGTTGGTAAAGGTCGATCTTGACATTTCTTCCATATCACCGCAAAGTCGGGATCATCACCATAAAGCTCCTTAAATATTTGAACCCTACAACCTGGACTTGCATTGTTGAAAGTAGTGTTTGCTTCGACTTAATGCATCAAGAACTTTGTTAAGGGCTCGCCTTTATGCTTAATAGAAAAACTGTAGGCTTGCAAGAACTCAACCCATTTAGCGTGCCTTGGCTTCAACTTATGTTGCCCGTTAATGTATTTTAATGCTTCATGATCAGAATACAAGATAAATTCCTTTGAGACAAGATAATGGCGCCAATATTCCAAGCTACGAACTATTGCATAGAATTCCTTGTCGTATGTGGAGTATTTACGCCTGGTATCATTCAACTTTTCGCTAAAAAATGCTATGGGCCTACTCTTTTGGCTAATTACTCCACCAATCCCAACCCCTGATGCATCACAATGAACTTCAAATACTTCCTCAAAATCGTATTATTAACACAGAGCCTCGGTTACCTTACGCTTCAATAAACTAAAGGCCGCTTGAACTTGTGACCAACTAAACTTGCCTCCTTTCATACACTCGCTGATTGGTGAAATAATGGTCTTGAAGTTGCGAATAAACCTTCGGTAAAATGACGCTAGACCATGAAAACTACGGTTCGTGAATGTTTGTTGGTGTATTCCACCAACAATGGAGCTTATTTTTGCGGTGGTCCATTCAATACCTTCTTTAGAAACAATATACCCCGAAACAATACCTCATCAAGAAGAAAGTGGCATTTCTTGTTGTTAACATACAACTTTTGTTCTCTTAATATTTCAAAACACGTCATGAGTGGTATAGGTGATCCGCTAATGTGGTACTATATACCAAAATGTCATCAAGTAAACAACCACAAACTTGCCAATAAAAGATCTAAATACCGATTCATCGATCGCATGAAGGTGCTTGGTGCATTCGACAACCCAAATGGCATTACCATCCACTCGTATAAACCATCACGAGTTTTAAATGCCGTCTTCCATTCATCCCTGTGTCGGACACGAATTTGATGATAGCCACTACGTAGATCGATCTTTGAGAAGACACTTGCTCCATTTAACTGATCAATTAGATCATCAAACCGTGGTATTGGAAAACGATATTTAATCGTTATTTTGTTGACTGCACGGCTATCGATACACATCCGCCATGACCCATCTTTCTTAGGAACTAAAAGTGCTGGAATGTCGACTTTCACACCGAGGTTTTGAGAAGCATTGTAACGTCCCTACCGAAACGACGATCTCTATCGGTCGGTTAACCCCGTGGGTTTTCATCTTCTTCATTGATGCTCTCGGTTGAGTTGATGTCCGATCCGTCACTTTCTTCTTCATCACGATCAAGATCGCGAAATCATCCAATCTCACTTGTCAGGCAAGCGTTCAATTCTCGGTTCGCCTTCCCGAGTGCGATCTCGAGATCCCGCCGGTCCCTACGGTTTGGTCGTGGTTCATCTTCATTCGGTCGGCACCTCGACGAGGTTGCCAGCGCGATATCCACCTCGACGCCTCGACGACCACGGGGTTGTTCTTCGCCATCAATATGATTCAAAGCAACCAAAAGCTCGATACCAATATGATGCAAGTAACAAAGATCGATGCATTACTAAGGAATCGACGAGAATTTTAAGAGCAGAGACCAATGTTCACGGTGTTTTATTTCGTATATTATTTTAACAATGAAAAGGTGTCCTCCCATTAGAAGTGATGGAGGTTATTTATACAATGATTAAAGACTTTTGGAATTTTAAAAACGGACAATGACTTTTGGAATTCTAATCCCCTGCACTATCCATGACATCAGTAAATAATAATAACTATAAGAAATTTGATCGTGTATGATGAGTATGAATGGTTTAATAATCACATCCTAAAACAAAAAGCATAAATAATCAAATCTCACTAACAAAAAGGGGAAACCAATAAGCTATTTCCTTAGAATAACCAATTATTAGGCAATCTAAAGTGTGTGACGACTTTTGGGTCAATATTTAGTTACTTTTTTTTTTTTTTTTCTTTCTAAATGATACTGACCAAACAGCGCACCTAATAAATTTCTAATGAAAAGACAGTTTCTTGTCATGCCATAAACAATTTGTGGCATGAGATTGATACCCCAGTCTTTGTTATATTTTGAGAATGTTGGTTGTTGCAATTAGATCCATTAGATGACCCCATTTTCACATGTGTGTTAAATTGTGGTCCATAGTACTATTGCACCTCAATTTCACTAAAGAAAACCTCACATCCATTTAAAAAAGCAGTACTATGCGATATAAAGTAACCACCACCAAATGATTATCGGTAAGACGTTTGACATATTTACAAGAGGTCAAGGACCAAACTTCACTAGGTACACATTTGAGAGTAGTCAGGAAAGGTTCGTAAACCGGTCACGAAGATATATAACCCAGTTAAGCAGCATACATCTAAGTAAAATAAAACTCACTGTCGCTAGGTAATAAACCTGAACAAGGAAAATCTCATCCGTTTTGTTTTAGGTTTGGGATGACCACATTTCACTAATTTTAGCATAATAAAATCATATTGCATATAATTTTTGTTTACAATGTACTGTAGGATTTCCAATAATAACTCGTGTATCTAACAAATGTCGACATATGCAAGTATATGATTAGCACACATGATGCATATATGTTCACATCACCAATTAAAAGTGGTCACACCGGCCTGATAACAACAATGTGAACAATATAACTGAATAATTAAGTACACAGTTTAGTTGGTGGCTACACACTTTTCCTTTGTGGCAAAGTTTGAATTTGTGAATGCCACTTTGCCAAGTAGTAACCATCCTAGAACATGACAGCAGCATCGATTTCAATCCAAATAGTAAGTGATTATTGGAAGAAATTACTATTAAGTTTAGGGCAGTGTGGTAAGTTGCTATTTTTTATTTTTATTGCAAAAAAGTTACATATAACGATGCATGCATAATCTTGAATTCAGAGGTGATCAATCCAGTGTCGGAACCAGAAAGTTATGGCCGAGGGGGAAAATTTTGATAATTTTTAGAAACTACACTACAAATTAGTTCGTTAAAGGGGCAAATTACAAAAAATAATCAGACATTTAAAAATTTACATAACAATTTTTCTTGCTAGGGTGGCACGTGCCCTCGCTACCCCCTCCAGTCTCCGCCTCTGGATCAATCTAGCATAGTGCTATTAGCTTAGTTTTTATAATATCCTAATCTGTGGAGAATTTTATCTTCATTCTATTAAGAGCATTGATCGATCATTATAGTACTCTGTTGCTTTGCCGAATGAAGGTAATCAATCATTATAGTTCTCTGTTGCTTTACCGAATGAAGGCAACACTCTCATTGTGAACTGCCTAGGCGTGCCGCTTTATTTAATTTTGGTCTACAAACTCCCCTTCTTTGTTTTTGATAAAAGCAAACTGTGAAACTATAATGGAAATGTTAAAAGTCAAATGCCATTATTGATGATGTGTTTCCTTGGCTTCCTTATTCGGCCAATAATGTGTCCCTTGGATTATTTTTTCAGGTCCTGTTTGGTAACAATAATACTCATATCTCTGACACTAAAAGTTAAGAAGATTGGTGATGATTCTAGTCATTCTGCATATTATCTTTTTGTACAATAATTCACTAACTACAGGTGCTTGTATTTTACTATTTTGTGATGTTAGCATATAATATGGTATTGTGAAGAATGGGGTTATGGACCCGACCACGAAAATTGGACAAAAACTGAAAGGAGCATTGAAGATGATCAATTTAGATTAGATAAGCACCCAGAAGATAATAGCATATATATGGAATAGGTTATTACTAATCTAGGGTTTCATTCTTGTTATGATATTCTTATATATTAAATGAAACCCTATCTAGAATACTAAGATCAGGTGTATTACTAACTAACATTATCACAATCAACTTAACGTTATATCAACTTCTTTCCACCACCAACAGAATGTAACAGGTTAACCAACATCACTACTGTAACAGGTTAACCAACATCACTACCGACTTCTATTTTTTTTCTTCATTTTCTTTTAAATACTAAAAGTAAATTTTCATCAATTAAAATGTTTCATTGATAATTAAGATAAAAATATAAGAGCACTAGGTATCGTGTTGACGTTTAACATGTAATTGATATGCTAACTCAGCGCCACGTCATCCCCTTCTCAATAACACACAAATCACTCAAACACCATCCCTCATAACACACCACTAACATGTTACTGGGTCCTACAAAATACCCCACTAAAAATACCCACACACTCACATTACACAAAAAATAACAATGATAATAATACAAAAAACCATTGGCTTGAGCCACTCTAGTAACTCAAAACCATTTGGCATGTAGATGGCATGTTGGAGGGTATAGTAATGGCATGCCATTGATTTTTCTTTCTTTCCTTTGGCATGCTATCTTGCACCCATACCTTTTGCTCTAAACGTTACATTAAAATTTCAAATAAATGAAATTTAAAATTATTGTGCATTTGTTTGACGCCAAATGTGTTCCACCAAATCGGATTTAAGGTTTAGATGAGTTTCCTCGTTGACTAAATCGCTAATAACTTATAACGTTTCTTCATGTGTTCGTATCCGATCATCCTCACGATGTTGCTTCTCTGGATAAAAGTCAGGAGAAATTGTCTTATTCTTTTCTTTTCGAATCATATTATGTATGTATGATGGATGTGTACATCATATTAGTTATTTTATTTAAAAACACATCAGTAGTTCGAGATTTTTTATTATAGCTAATTTTTTCTTTAGCACGCCGCTCGTTCCAAATCTTTCCTTCCTCCTCCATGCGCTTGCTTGTACTTTATTCGCTTAGTATCATCCGCACCCGAATGTGAAATCGACTTAACAAGTGTAGACCATTCTGGATATATCTCATCGGCAAGATAATACAAGAACAAAAACATACCCAATCCGCCAGAGCGGGTATGAGAGAGGTAGAATGTAGACAGATCCTACCCCTACCTCAGGATAAACCTGTGAGTAGAGAGACTGCTTCCGGGGAGACATTTGGCAAATGCAAATGTGCGGGTGCAAACTAAAATTTTACACTATAATAGTGCAACCTAAAAGTCTTTTGTTACTTAAGCAATCAAAAGACAAAAGGCAAAAAAGAATGTGGAAAACTAGAAGAGGGGGGGGGGGTTGAATAGTTTTACCGATTAAAACTTCGTTTTAAACTATTTAGATCGAATTATGTCAATCTATTTAGTGTGTGTGTTGGATGATGATAGAAAAACATATAAATAAGTAATGCAAAGATAAAGAGTAAAGGAACACAAAACTACGACACTGGTATTTATAGTGGTTTGGCTACAAGGACACCTTCCTTGCCCTACTCCACTCCCCGAGTTCCCCACTCGAGAGTTCGTAAGCACTACACAACACAACCTCCTTAATGTGGTGGAGAAGCCTTCACAACGTCGCCTACTCTTTATCCGGTACTAGGCTAGACACCGAGTTCATTCACGAGGTAGAACCACACCTATCAAAACGTCGCTTACACTTTATCCGGTACAAGGCTAGATACCGAGTTCCATTACAAAGGAGGAACTACTACCCAACACTACACCACAACACAACTACCCCAAAGGAGACACACTCCTTATTACAACATCACAAGGATATCAATATCCTTTAACCCAAACTATCTATCTTGTACATCGATGCACCATATCAAATGTACACCCTTGGCACCTTTCACTTATGCCTTTGACACGACCCTTCGACACCTTTCACTAATGCCTTCAACGCAACCCTTAGGCACCTTTCACTAGTACTTTCAACACAACACTTCTATGGAGGGAGAAAAGAACTATCAACAAGAGACACTTCAGTGGTCTTGATGATGACGAAGCTTAGCAACTCATGACCTTGAGCTTGCACGTCTTCAAGAGGTGGTGATCTCGCCTTTAAGAGGAACCTAGAGAATTACACAAACACAAAAACTACATAGAATGATCCTTTGGATCTGAGGTTAGAGATGTTACAATACTAAGAGAGAGTATGTGTAAAAGGGGTGTTGAGCAAGAGAGAAATGGCTCACTATTTATAGACAAAATTGTCTATTGTTCCACGGTTCCCTCGGATCCCTCCCCAGAGGGATCCGGCTACTGGGTCAGCTTATGTCCGGATTTCGGGTTGCAAACCGGGTTATGGGTTATGAACCATGGGTTATGGGTAATGTTTTATGGATACCCAATAAGATGCAATGTATCTAGAAATTGGGTCATGGGTCTTGGGACATGCATCATGGATAATACCCAACATGACTTCATGCATGATGTCATGCAATGGGTCATGGGTTATGGATAAGCTCCATAGGTATGGGTCATAAATTTTGGGTTTTACCCAACAACATTCATTGTACCTAGTCAATAGAGCATGGGTCATGGGTCATGGACTTAGGTTTTTACCCATTACAATACATACAAAGTATATATGTCTATTTTCATATTATGTAAACACTAGTTGTTATACATATGCATTTCTATAAGATGTAAACAATATTACTTGTTTAGTGTTTTGTATGAAAATGTAAGTGTGTTAGTAAACTATTGGCTCAAACCTTTTTACGTATTTTATTTGTTTCGTTAAAATGATTTTACGTTTGTTATCGACAAAACCTTAGAAGATCGTAAAATATAAATAAACGTTTTTATGGTTTATTTGTATTAACAAAAAAAACGAACAATACAAAGTAATAACGTGGGGAACAACAAAAAAAATAAAAAAAATAATAAAATAAAATAAAAATAAAACTGCTAGCGCTTTTCCGTTGTTAGGATCCTGGAACAAAGAACGTTGACATCGTTGTTCGTCCCGAAAATTCCAAAGAATGAATGCCAAACCGTAAGTCTTGTAACGCAACTTCTTGCAATAACATGAATGGAATTGACATGTACAATTAATGCTTCCTAATGTCCCATGTAAACCATGTTTCTCCTCGTAATACGCATAAAGTTTATCGACATTATAAGTAGTCCTTTGTAAAAAACAATATCCATGTATTTTCATAATAGCCTTATAGAAATATTCAAGTTAAGCACAAGAAGTTTTTGCACCCATTTGCATATTTTCTTCTAGAGTGTCAAGAACGGTGTCGTATGCCAATTGGCGAATTGTAAAAAATATGGACAATGATCACTTACTTCATCCTGAACAATGCGTGTGAATGATGATTGTCTCATTCAGAACTGCTTATGAAATATATCCTCGTCATACATTGGGTTTTCCGAAAGTAAGCGACTACTAGACAATCATGAGCACCGCCGTAATCTCTATTCATTGAGATTCATGGTAACGAGGTTTCTTTTTATTCTTTTTGAACTCTAACCATGATACTTCATATAGTATTTTGTCGCTGTTGGTCCTGATATTTGGGTAAAACGAGAGTATGTTTAAGAATTTAACAAGAAGTTTTACACAAGACCAATTGACAACTAATTAATAACACCATTTGTATTTTTCAATGTATATAATTCTTATTAGAAATGAATCAAAGAATTACAAAAGATAGTTGTGGAACCCTATCCCAATTGAATAACAAATGAAACTCTCCAATCCTAAAGTAAAGCATAAGTTGAAATTTATGGATGAAAAACACAAGCATGCTAGCTTAGCTTAGTAGGCTTTTAGGATAGGGGAATACTTTCACAATAATACATATGTATTATTTTTTGTGGAAAAAATTTCTATATTTTCTTTTGACGACATTCGATTATATAAGAAGATAAAGTGAAGTCAAATATGTAGTAGCTTAGGTGTGTCTTAAAATTCCAATGTACTTTAGTGAATAGTTGCCTCAACTATTCATCTTTTGACAACTACTCTTTGTACTTGTTTGACTTCTATGCAAAAGTGTTTCATTTTCCTTTAGTGAAGTTCCATCCCAATAATTCATGTCTGACTAAGAGATTATATTCGGTCGTAAGACTTTGTCCGATCTCACTGACTCGAATGTTGTTTTCAGCTCGGGTACTTTACTCGTTAATTGATACCACATCAATGGAGTAAATAGTATCTTCAAATGGTGTTCGGCGTCCCTGAAGATTAGTTTGACTTTTTGTCAAACTACAATACATGTTGTATAAGTATTGAAACTATAGAATCATCCCTTATGCCCTATAAATACAAAGGGAATTATAGGGATCCATATAACTTACAGCTAAACTATAAAATCCTCTTCTCTCCAACCGATCGGTCAAAAAGGAGGGTTATACCCTCGTACCCGATTCCCGAAGTCGACCTAGTCGACTTATACCAATAGAATTCTACGTAAGTAATTTTTTTTTCCTAACACACATACTCATCCAGTATATCGGCCTATTGATGGTGTACTAATTACCAAACATCCCTTGATGCATCAAGAGTGGTGTTTGGTAATTGGCGCAACAATTACCAAACACCCTTGATGCTGCAATAGGGGTGTTTGGCTGCTGCACCAATTACCAAACACCCTTTCGTCATTGTTATATGGACTTTCTTGTTTTTTGGAACTAAACAGGATGAAATGAAGGCAATCCAAGATGCAGTCAACACCAAAACCATTCCGCTCAAGACAGGTAGAAATATTTTTGATGAAGTCCTTGGAGCACTGATCGCGGGCATAGCGGGTGTGGGCAGGGTGTTACTAAAGGCGAACCAAGTTCTGGTAGCTCACAATAGGGCCCAAGTTATTGTATCCGGAAGCAATTTGAAGAGTTACTAAGGCATCATGCTTTGGAACGAGAAGAGCAAAGAAAAGCAAATGAAAGTCAATAAAACGCCTTTAAACAATTTGTAGACTTCTTCAACCGTCAACAAGGTACTCCTTCTTCACAGTTTTTGATTCCCGATTTATACACCCCTTAAGTGTTTCATGTTCCTAGTTATACTCCTTTCGGCCCTAGTTCTACTCCTCCCGCCCTAGTTCTACTCCTCTCGGCCTTGATAATTGTTACACCCCGGGCTTTGATCCCAGAACTAGCCGGATTGTACGTGGTGAAGAAGATGATAGTGGTAGTGATGAAGATGGTGATGGTGGTGGTGGTGATGGTAATAGTAAGTATGATGATGTTTATGATGACGAGTTGGGATTTTGTATGTTATTAGAATTTGTATTGACATCCTTTTGTTATTTTCATTATCGTATTAGTATATTAGTTTAATTGTATCATTGTAAATGAATACTATGACTTAGTTTGGTCGTTTTTGAATGAATGAATGAATGCACGGCTGCATATTTTATTATAAATTTTGGTGATTTCTAGGTATGGTTTTGGTAGATTTTTTCCCGAAAAGTCTGAATTTGCATCATATTGCTGTTGTTTTATTTTGCTGAATATGTACTTTTACTGACGACAAAGTCATCGCAAAAGTGCTCCCGCTATATTTAAGTATTATTCTTTATATTTATTAAATAATTATTCCTATTTATAAAATATGTAAATAATGAAAATAAATAAAATATTAAAATGTTTTTAGCGGCGATAGACGTCGTCGCTAAAGGTGTGGGCCCACATCAGTCATGTTTTTGTGTTGAATTTTTGTGGGCCTCACCCTTCGTCGCTAAAAGTTCAAAATTGTTGTCGCGAAAAGCTTTTGCAACGAGCCTTTGGCGACAGCTCATTTCGAACAACGGGTCGTCGCAAAGCTTTTTGCGACAACCTCATCTCACCTTTAGCGGCGACAGCCTTTGTCGCTAAAGGTGTCCAGGCTTATATTGATAAAATATAGAGAAAATTATTAAAAGGGGCCCAAAATCAAACCTTGATCTTATCTAGTCATTTTCAACACTCTTTTCTCATTTTGGCCATGTTCAACTGATCAACTGCTCGACTCCACCCAAATTTTGACACGTGTCATTCTTTTGTCGTTAATCGTTGATTACTATTTTGACGTGTCATTCTTTTGTACTTTTTTGTAGAAAAGTACAAAAGAATGACACGTGTCAAAATTGAGTGGATTCAACGATTGATCATTGAGCATGGCCAAATGAGAAAAAATATTTTTTTGTAAAGGGAGTAATCCGCACTCGGTAAATATATTAACCAAATAAACGTTTAAGTACAATCGATATGAGTGAAATCCCATATCTCAGCCCGTTACATAGGCATAAAGCTTACATAACAAGATACTTCCACTTCTCTAAAACAAGAAAACAAACCACTACTCAAATGATAACATATGACACAACAAAATAAACTTACTTCCTAGGACCTTGAAACTTTGTGCCATACATGGCATTAAAAGAATCCAAATTCCCAGGAAGATCACGAACCTGTTTCGCATAGTCATAGTCATCATACTCATCTTCAAACTCTTGGCCACCACCAAAAATATTAGCAGACTCATCAAATGGGTTAGCAACAACCTCATCTTCAGAATCAGAAACCTCAATCTCTCCCACTTTAGAAAAAGGGTTAACTCTCTTAGTAGAAGAGGTAGACGGAATAGGTTGACCATCATCATCCACAAGAGTAGCTTTCCCATCAATAATTAGCTTTTCAAGCTTACCAATTTTCTCAGTGATGGGAGTAGAACCAACATCCATTGTTCCCATTGAATCACTCACAAGCTTGGCAGCAGAATAAGTCCCAGTCTCCGGAGGCTTAGATGCCTCACCAATATCAATACGATAGTCCGTCTCCCGAGATCCATCAATACCTGCTTCCTTAGTAGTACCAGAAGACTTCCCAGTCTTGACCTTGTTAGTAGAAGAATCATCCACAGTAGTTGGGATGCCCAAATCATCATCCACCTCAAGAGTCCCAAAAGAGTTAGACGTAGTAATCGGTGTATCTTTAGCATTACCACTAGCAGCTGCCGGTGTCTTCGTCTTTGCAACATATACCGCTTCCTAGGTGCAAATCTAGGACCTCACCCATATTAATACCACGGTCATCTTCGTACCTTTAGGTTTGGCTTTCCGATTCGCACCACCTTAAAACCATCATCGGTTTCGTCCACATTTGGTGGGAGGAACATCATTATGCTCCTTAATACTCTTAGGACAACAAGCGATCATGCCCAAACACTTTACATTCACACGTGTGGCGGCTTCCATTCATATTCCACCTTTATACTTGCCGTAGTAAAACCACTATCATCCTTATTAGGGATCGCCATAGTCACCACATGTTTAAGCTCAAATTCAGATGATAATTCCACAAGAGCACGTGCAAAACTAATGCGACCCCATGAATCAACACACATGGAGCTAGTAAAAGAATCTAGCATAATCGGCTTACCCACCTGAGTAGCAATTAAGCTCAACCCATCTGCCGAGTATGCAAGTAATGGCACATTATGCAATTAAAAATGACTATTAAAAATGACTAGATAATTAATCAAGATTGGATTTTTGGCCCAGTTAAATTTTCTTAAAAATATATAGAGGAAATTTAAATATCCACAAACACAAGGGTTATAATTTCTTCTGTTTTTTTTCAACCATTGTGTCCGACTCTTTTTACCGACTCATCGCTACATACTAAAAAATGTACAGTAAAACTTTTCATTTCAAAATAGGTTAACGTGATCTTTTCAAGTTTGTTTATATCAAACTTGCATGGTTCAAACTTGATATCTTTTACTTTTTCTGTCCCAAAATATAAGTTTATTTTTTATTTTTCGAAGTTTTTATTTTTCGACTTTGACCTTAATTATTTCTTTTCGTGTTATATAATACTTGATGAAAAGTATATCAATGATAATACATTTAAAACACAAATTAATTTATATATTTTGCATAAAGTATTATATAACATGAAAACAAATAATTAAAGTCAAAGTTAGAATAAAAAAACTTTTGAAAAAGTCAAAATGTACTTATATTATGGGACGTAAGAAGTACATTTTATTGATAGTAGACACACTCTTATCAATTCAGTCTTTTACATCATTTAATTTTCTAGTGATACCTTTGAGACACAAATCGGCATAATTCCCATGTGTAATAAATTGGAAAGTGACATAGAAGGTGGCTAAATAGTATGCAGATTGGAGTATATATCATGTAGTGTAGTGGGATGCTATTTTGATGATAAGGGTAAATGTATTTATCATAGTGTGGGACAATACGTGACTCTGCTTTTCTAGAAGACTTACAAAATGACGAACAAATAAATTTGATCGAGTTTCCAAAGGTCGCTCTCTGATGGTGCTGAAAATACATTCCACTTCAAGAAATTAAATTCAGCATCCAAAACAAAATGTTATCCTAATCCATGTTTATATATATTTTTCTAAGAGTAATTCGTCGCCTCATACTAAAAATAAACATCAATACTTGTCCAAATTAAAACCAAACATATATCGTGTTTGTTCGGCAACGATATCATCACAGTGGCTAGTTTCTTTCTTATAGTGCTACATAAGCTTCTGCTAGGAAAAAAAATCATGATAATGAACTAATACTTCCTTAAAAATAGCATTAATGTTAACAAGATGGACCAAGTTAGAACCAATTAAGTTTAACGATGCGTTTTGGAAAATCAAAAAATATAGAATCCCAACCAGATTTAATAAAACTACTGGGGCGTTGAGCTTCACTTGATTTGTTTCCCGGCTTGAAGACTTGGCATATGTGAAATTCTGCAATATTGACGATAACAATTCAAAATTTGGATATGGTATCACGTGAGTTTCTTGTAATTTCCCATTGTTATAAATACCGAAGGAATATGTTGTGTTTGATTTCCTGAGTTTGGTTAAGTATAATTTTATGTAAATTATCATAGTTTGGTTAAGTATAATTTTCTTATTTTCTTTTTTATGTAAATATGAAGGTATTATGAAAAATCATGAAATTTTGGTTAAGTTTATTTTTTCTACACAACTGTTTGTAGTTATGACGATGATTGTCTATGTGAGCGATATAAAGTAAGTAAAATAAAAAATGCTAAGGATTTGGTTCCTTTAAAACACAAAAGAAATTCCATTACAACACAACTACATAAGATGATAGGCGATCTAAGAGTAGGGACCGTTAATCTTCTTTGTTTGTGCCGTTATTTGAACCTGACACATTGCAATTTGCTTGTTCTGAATCTCTATTGCTTCAATCAAGTCTCATCTAGCATCTTTAAAAAGAAAATATGCCATATTTTCTTTTGTTTCACTTCTCCCAAATATCTTGGTAGGCACCTTCATATGGGAAAAATATATAGTGTTGGTGTTGATCATGAGGATGTCATTGTTGGTGATTGAATTATTGGTAATGGTGGTGGGAATATTCTTGTTCGTTTGGTTTTGTTGGAATAGGAGGACGTCATGCTTAAATTTTGTTTATGGTTTAGAGGTGATGATAATCATTAAAACTGAGAATGGCAGTATGTTTTTTTTGTTTTTTTTGGGCAAATGGTTTTAACTCGGTGAATATATTATTCCGAAAAACAGTTTAATATATCGCATGTGAGTTAATCTCACATTTCAATCCGTTACATAGGCGGTAAAACATACTTAACAAGATATAACTACTCTTATCATAGCAAAATGTTGGAATTAGATAACATGGCATTCAAATAAATAACCACAAAACATTAAAGTAATCAAATGGAAGCGTATAGGATTTATTAATGAATAATTAATTAACATAAAAGAATATGCGTACATTTTCTCGATTCTACCAACAAGAATCAAATCACAATTAGCAATGGAAGAACCCTAATTTGATTTAATTAGGATTATGTGAATTACCCCTTACCGTTTTGTAATTCAATCCAAGATAATAACAATAGTGTGTTATTACTACGTTTTTGTACACACGTACTAAACCGAATTAAAGTAATACTAGTTTTATCAAATAAAACTTGTTATGTGGAAAAGAGATGGATCGATCCCAATGAATGGGTGTCGACCGGTTTTGAGGTCAAAGAAAACACACACAAACAATTTAGGGTTTAGCAATGAGCACAAGAGATGAGTTTACAAACACCATAGGTTTTGTATATATCTTCATCAAACTTGGTGAACAAGTTTGAGTCAAAGTGGGTTTGGGTTGGGTCCTTGTGGCCGATCGGTTCATTAATCCCACAAGGGATTCCGGAACCTTCCCATCTTTTACAATTTAGTCCTTTTCCAAATACATTTAACGGCCGTTAGTCCATTACATTAATTACTTAACGTCCGTTAGTTATTTCGTTTAATAAATAAATAAATACAACATTTATATTTAATTATTTAACTTTAAATTCTCATACGTAAAGTGTGCAATCCCATAGTCTCGAGTTCGATCCAAACTCACGTCTACTAATTTATATCCATAAAACCAACAACTCCCACTTGGATATATCTTAATAGAGTGATCACATCGGTTAGCGTCTAGCAACACTTCGATGCCTCTAGTACGCATTGAGTAAGGCTCCTGGAAAAACCTTTTAATGATTTCTCATCATTATTATCCTTTTGTTTCTAATACCACGTTAAATAAAGATAAGGAATTAAGTCATTCTTTATAAAACTATTCTGTTTCTCGTTGTAAGTGATTGACCAAGATTACCAAATCATCTAAACATATTTAGGGAGATTTGGGTGCGGCCATGAGACATCTTGTCAACCCTACGAGGGCCCAAGAAGATTAAACTCCAAATAAATTTGAAGGAACAAATTCTATCTTGACTACAAGAATAACCCACAAACTTTGTAACATTTCGAAAACAACCCTTATGACTACCGCCACATTATAGCGTTAAGTTGCTTCACGAAATGCACTACATTCTTGACACTTATCCGGTATCTCAAGTCCGAGGATAACTATTCATAATTACTTATAACAATATCCACAAAGTAAATTATGTAGTTGGGATAAGTCCTATATTCAATTCATTGAATATCATCTGAAATTGGTATGCATTCTCATCAATATACTTTCAAGTATATTCTACCACATCTCTCAGATTTGTCTTAATTTAATGATACTCCCATATCATTAATTGGCAACGGACATTTAGAATAACTTAGTTACTCATGGATTAAACATGCAAATATAGGACAACAATATTATAAATGAAAATAAACATAATCCAAACTTTATTTCATCAAAATAATAAATGTTTTACAATATCCTTTATCCAAATACTAATCACAGTTATGCATGAAACTATTAGCTAAACGAAGTCCAATTCCATTGGCAAGTCCAATAAGCTTGTCTTTAGCTAAAGCCTTAGTAAACGAATTAGCTAAGTTATTATCTGTGTGAACTTTCAATAGATTAATTTCACCTTCACGGACTTGTTCCCAAACATAGTGATATTTCCGTTGAAAATGTCTGGTGCCCTTCATGACTCCAGGTTCATTAGCAAATATGATTGCAGCAGAATTGTCACAATACATATCAATAGGCGATTCAACTGAAGGCATAACACCAAGCCACGAAATGAATTTCCTAAACCAAACGACCTCCATTGCGACTTAGAAGAAGCTATGTATTAAACACGTCGAGACATCGCATCAGACTCGCTTCTTGCTCTTCCAAATAATCGCTCCTCCATTGATGACAAAGACATAACTCGTCGAGACTTCATATCATCTTTATCACATCGCCAGACGCATCACAAGAACTCAGTAACACCAAGCTCGTGGTCCGGATTTCCACCATACACTAAAACATATCTTTAGTATTTCTAAGATACTTTAGAATATGTATGACAATCGATGAAGTTCACCCGGATTACATTGATATCGACCGGTCATGTTTTGAGCGAACGCCACATCCGGCCTTGTGCATCTTACATCATACATAATAGATCATACACCAAGCATAAGGAACTTTACGCATGCGTGCCACCTCGACAAGTGTTGAAGCACACATCTCGCCACATAAGCCATGCTTTACTTCCATCGGCAAATATCCTTTCTTGGAATTTTGCATATTGAATCTCTTCAATATTTTATCAATGTAAGCGCTTTGACTTAAACCAATTAACCGCTTTGACCTATCTCGGTAGATCTTGATTCCCGAATGTATGCGACTTCTCCTAAATCCTTCATGGAAAAACACTTCCCAAGATATGCCTTAACATTTTGCAAACTCGAATGTCTTTTCTCATAATTAATATGTCATCGACATAAAGAATTAGGAAAATTACATCACTCCCACTAACTTTGTGATATATACATGGCTCATCAAGATTTTGAATAAATCCATACCTTTTGATTTCTTCATCAAATCTTTTATTCCATTGCCTTGATGCTTGCTTCAATCCATAAATGGACCTTTGAAGTTTGCATACACGGTTTGAAATTGTGGATTCACCCCTCGTGTTGCTTCATATAGATGTCTTCATCTAGCGACCATTTAAGAAGGTGGTTTTGACATCCATTTGCCATATCTCATAGTCATAGTATGCGCTATAGCTATGAGAATTCTAATAGCTCTAATGTTCGCCACGGAGAAAAGGTCTCCTCGTAATCAATGCCATAAGTTTGAGTAAAACCTTGCGCAACTAGGCGAGCTTTATAGGCGTGTATATTGCCATCCATGTCGGTCTTAATCTTATAGAGCCACTTACTTCCAACCACCTTGGCGTTTGGAGGTAAGTCAACCTCTACCAGACTTCATTTTCTCTCATTGATTGCATTTCCCCATTCATTGCAACCGCCATTTTCCTTATCGGGACTTGCCATGGCAGCTTTATAACTAGTAGGCTCTCCAAGATCTCCTAACATAGTTTCCTCAACCTCTACGTTAAGACATAGGCGTTCGGTGCGTGTAGACCTTACGGATCTCTGAACGGAATCACTTCAACTCGGTGGAGGACCCGGACTATCGTGTTTTCTGGGAAGTACGTTAGTGTTTTCAGAAGGTAATGCATCTTCTTGATCATCTTCCAGATCATAAACTCTCCCACTGAATTCTTGAGATACGAGATCTCTTTCAAGAAAATCTCCATACCAAGCAACAATTACTTTATTTTCAGTTGGATAGTAAAAGTAGTAACCCATAGTTTCCTTAGGGTATCCTACGAAGATATACTTTACATATCTTTGTTGGAGTTTATCTGCTGAGTCACGTTTAACATACGCCTCGCCAGACCTTTGAATAAGACAGGTTAGGAGCTTTACCATGCCATATTTCATATGGTGTCTTATCAACCTTCTTAGTGGGAACCATATTTAGAATGCGAACAGCTGATTCCAAAGCATAATCCCAAAAGGATAAAGGTAGAGTGGTAAGATTAAACATAGATCGTATCATGTCCAACAATGTACGATTTCTTCTCTCAGATACACCATTTTGTTGTGGAGTATATGAAGAAGTGAGATTCGGACAATTTCATTCTCACTAAGTAATCTTTAAACTCTTGGCTTAGATACTCACCTCCTCTATCGGATCAAGAGCTTTAATCTTCTTTCCCAATTGCGTTCTACTTGACTTTGAAAACCTTAAATGTTTCAAACACCTCATGTTTATGCTTAAGTAAATAAACATAACCATAATTTGAAATCATCAAGAAGGTTAAAGTAGCTAGCACCTCTCTTTGACACATGTCTAAGTGGTCCACACACATCAAGATGAATAAGACCGGGTAGATCGAAGCCTCTCCATATTGCTATGAAAAGGTTTCTTAGTCATCTTCCCGGATATGCATGACTCACATTTATCAAATGATTCATCATTGATATTTTGCAAAAGCCCTTCTTGTTGTAGCTTATGCATGCGAGCCTTGCCTATATGAGCAAGTCTACAATGCCAAAGATAAGAAGAATTCAAGTCTAACTTTATCTTCTTATTCTTGCTAAACATTGAATTATTATTATTGTTAGATTCATTTCCAATCACATCAATTTCAAACACACCATTCACAGTAATTGCTTTAAAATAAAATACACCATTTAAAGAAACATCAATTCCATTACGTGAAATAGTATGAGTAAAACCATCATCCAACAAAATTGAAAAGGAAACAACACCTCTAATTATAGAAGGTGCGTAATGTCAATTGTTCAATAACAGTACTAAGCCTGAAGGCAATACTAACTAAACGTTCCTATGGCTTCAACATTTTGCATGCGCCATTTCCCACGCAGATATTGCTCCCCATAGGCAAGCTTCCTTTCCACTCTAAACCCACGTAGTGTATTACAAATGTGAATACCACAACCAATATCATATACCGAGAATTTTTATGATTTAGAGTAAATAATTCAATGACAAATAAATTACTCGAAGAACCGCGGCCGAGGACCCGTCGTACTTCATCTTATTTGCCGTAATTCATCAAGATAGAGCACAATTTCTCTTCCATTGCCCAACTGTCTTGTAATGGTGGCATGCTTGATCCTTTTAGGATTATCCTTCCTAGGAGTAGGGTTCTTCTTGGGTTGTGGTTGATAGGCCATAACCTGTTTGCCTTTGTCAACCTTTCCTTACCCTTCCCTTCTTGTTGTTCGACGCGGTTTTGGCTTATTAATCCTTCCACCCGAATAGCAAGTACGGGAGGTAGGAACCTTTGAGGTAACCCTTCTCATAGTCAATTAGCAATGCGTGTTGGTCAAGAATTGTCTTCCCACGCGATTGCATATTGAAATTCGACAAAACCATTAAAAACCTTGTTAAGGGATCTATTAATCGATTCATAGCCATGTCATCATCATAAGTTTTGCCAAGTGCTTTTAGTGGTCCATGTAACCTTTCATTTCAAATTACATGAGCACTTACGGGTTTACCCTCACCTTGCCTACTGTTTGTGTAACGCGTTGGTCAAGTCATAAATCTCGACGACACCTGGCTTCTCAAACATAGTTCGAAGTTCATTGAGCATATTATATGGGAAATAATGTTCGAACTGCTTTTGAAGAGCATATTCCATTGTACCCAACATAAGACAAGCCACATAATTATGACGCTTATACTCAAGTTGCCAAGCGTCCTTTTGAGCTTGAGTAGCATCAGGACCAGTTGGTTGTTCAGGGCAAGGTTCATAAAGATATTTCAACCTGTCAGCAACTCTACAGACAATTCTCAAATAGCGGTGCCAATCATTGAAATTCTTAGAGCCAATAAACTTTTCTCGATCAAAAGAGCTTTTGAACGCAGAACTTAGTGCAGTGTTAGTGTTATCGTTATTTTGAGCCATTTCTATAGAAAAAGTTCAAGTATTAGTATTTTCGATAATACAACTTTTCAAGAAAATTAAATATACCCAACGGTAATATAAACATATAACCATATAAATTTCTCGAAAAACTAGGATCCAAATTATCATAGGTTCATTCCATCAGTTGATCTGCTAGCAACGAACGCATATAATAAGGTAATCTGTCGAACATTAATTGGTAAACAATTTCCAACTCTTAGATCATTATGGGATTTATATTTTCCAACGCTATTGCAAATATAAACATGTTTCATCCCATCTTATGCCATTGAGTCCAAGTCTCACTTCCTACTCAACTTAAGTGTCTAAATTAAAGAACTGCAAATATGTCCATGTAAGGTCTCACTTTACATAGAGATTTACCTCTCTATCACAATCTAGCCAAGTACTCTCATGACATAAATTGCAACTTCAAGTGTTCCTTTTAATTAGATGGCATATAACTTAATTTAAAAGGGTACTAGTTTTGATTTTATGTGGTCAAATCAAATATGTACAAGGATCATGTCATGCATTCATCTTGTAGCATAAATTTAATAAAAAAACTTTTTATTACAAATTCATAAAGATCAAATTATTAAAGTCTTGACTGAGGTATTGGGTTCACCAATCAAGGAATTTAGTGTTAATTATCGTCCATTATACCGTACTTTTGCATAAGTGTAAACAATTAGTGTTTCGGGTAATTACCACCGAAGTGGCGCATGAAATTAAAACTAATTCGCCCTTAAGATGAGTTTGTACATTTTATGGCTTACTAAGTAGCTCCATTCAAACTTACAGGGGGCAGAGGACCTGGTAGCGCAAAGCATAACCTAAGACATCCTTTCAGTGTGACTGTGCGCACTTCTTTATTAACCCATTTATAGTTCATTGATGTGCTACATGTGTACAAGTTTTAAATTTATAAAAGGTGAATTACCAATATTACCAATAACACATACGAGCAAGTATACTCGTCCGTTATAGCAAGATTATGAAGGTAATTCGGGATCGTTCGCAGGGATTTGAGTGAATCTAAACACAAGTTTGAATCAACAGAGTCTATCCAAAACATATAACAGAGCAAATAGATATAATGAAACTCAGATGATTAAAAACTAAACTTGCTTAAACTAGTTTCATATCATAGATTAATGTGATTGTGTTAACCTCTTAACATGTTGGTTATGATAATTAGTTGGAGGACTAATCTATTGTTCTTACAAGTTAAACCTTCGTCAAGATTTTAGTTCATAAAAAAAAGCATTACGTTTAACCAATCAATTCAAGATCAATTCAAGTTTCATAAGTCTACATATATAAACTTAAATACTAAAACATCCACTTGTTTCATCAAATTGCTTAAGAAATGGTCAATACAAAAGGTAACCGATCATAGACAAAAGGCTACAATTGATTCTCAACAACTAATCTTATGACCTTTTAGATGTTTCCAACCAATCCAATTTGATAATCAAAAAGCGTTTCTATTACAACCACACTTTAGTTCCTTTGTATAATCAAGAATAATGGGTAAAAACAATCATCCATAGACAAAATGATTATGACTAGTTGAATAACAATAAGTTCTTTCGACCTCTACGATTACTATCAACTAATCAAACTTGATTAACAAATGTCACTACGAAACTTTAGCACAGTTGGATCTTAGAATCAACTTGAAATTGAATTAAAACATGTTAACACAATCACTAACTAATCATTTGATAATCTACATCATTTAAGCAAGTGTATTAAGAAACTAGCCACTCATAGCAAACATGAAAATAAACTCAGAACTTTGAACATTAGAAAACATGATTAAAAGTCTTACAATGCTTAGAATAAGATTACAAATGTTGAAGTAATGATTCCCAAAAGGGCAAATATAAAAAAAAAGTACTATACTTGCCACCTATTCCTCTTCAGGGTAGCGAACAAAATTTTTTACTTCTGCGGGTAATATACTTTCAAATTCATCCTCTTTAGGGTATTTTCATGAACAGTTGGACAATTTTGCCCCTATTACCCACAAGAGGAAAAAAAAAGTATGATACTTTTTTTTATCATTTGCCCTAGTTTTTTATTATGTTAAATTTTGGATATGTATTAAGATAAATTATTTAATGATTTATAATTGTGTTAAATCTATGATAAAAATGTTTTGTTTTAAGTTTACACTATTTACTTATTAAGATAATTTAGTTCCACGATCACTTCCATTTGCAAAGGACATGAGTTTAAATAAGTATCTGCGTGCATGGCACGTGTGGGGTTCAAATAAGCAGTTTTAACCCTTACCATTTAGGCGGGAAAAGCCGTTACAGCCATTTCATCATTTCATTTGTATATAACACAATTCATTTCACATTTGTAAGCGGTTTTGATTTTGTAATTCTCTCTTGTAATAAACTTCTACAAGTCAGTAAGCCATAACAAATCCTATTAACTAATTCTTGAGCTCAATTCTTATTTGAATCTCGTTGATTCCTGTAAGAGTGTATCAACTGGTATCAAAGCAGTCAATTCCGGCATCTTAACCCATAAACCTATTGAGTTTGATCGTCGCCGATCAAATTCTGGCCAAAATACATTCGTTTCCCTATCACAAATACATTACCCTTGTTAATTCTTATTCCGTTTTCTTAGCCAAAACACGTTTTCCGTACGGCTAGTACATTATTTATTATTTAAAAAAAAAGTATCATACTTTCCATTTCCTCTTGTGGGTAATAGGGGCAAAATTGTCCAACTGTTCATGAAAATACCCTAAAGAGGATGAATTTGGAAGTATATTACCCGCAGAAGGAAAAAATTTTGTTCGCTACCCTGAAGAGGAATAGGTGGCAAGTATAGTACTTTTTTTTTATATTTGCCCTTCCCAAAATATTGGGGTAGACTTCTTGGTGATTTGGCCTCCAAATGTGGAACTTCTGGAACTCCAAACTTCCCTGGACTTCTAAGGACGAATTTGAGAGCTTAAAGCTTTGTTTGATGAGTAGAGAGATTTGTATTTGAAGTGTGTCTCATATGCTCACAAATGGCCTCTATTTATACTAATTCCAAAGCCTAGGGTATTAATTCTTGAACTTGGGCTCCAAGGAGTAAGGAAGGACTAGAATACACCAAGAGAAGGACCTAGAATCGTTTGGATGCAAAGGGAAACTTAGTGATGAAGATTTGGCGGATCGACTTTTCCAACCGGATCGGTTATATGATCAACCGATCCGGTTGGTCTTCTAAAGGGCCAACCGTTCGGTTGCGGTTGGCGACGAACGGTTGGTGATGGCATTTTGGCGTTTCTGGTCATATTCCAACCGATCCGGTTGCACTTGCAACCGATCCGGTTGGATTTCTGAGTTACGGAAACTTGATCTTTTCTTTCTTTATCTTGTAGAACTTGGTTCTTCAATCACTATGGTCTTCAAAGGTCCTTGAGATCTTGATTTATGCCTCATGCCGAAACGGGAATCTTCTATTTCTTTGAACATTTACGTACTTTCCTTCATTTCCCCGCACTTGGTTATAAACACTAGACAAACATCTTTTGATGCGTTTAAGCACTATAATTACGCAAATATAACCAAATACCATATACAAAAGCACACATAACGCTACTAGAAACATGCACAATCTGAGCGTTATCAAATTCCCCCACACTAAACTTTGCTTGCCCTCAAGCAAATCTAGGAAAAACATCCACTGGTGCAAGATCGTGATTATGAAAAATGTGATGCAAATCAACCAAGTATAAATACGAGAGAAGATTCATCAATTATTCTTTATAAAGGTGAAACATCAAGACGTTTGACAATATCCAATGATTTTCTTGCATGATTAACATTTCAAAACACCTCACGAAAAAGGAACGAAATATAATTCACTCAATCACTCATTTTTAGTGGAGTAACAAGATAAATCACACTCATTGCTCAGTCATGATTAGATTATTACCATAAGCTTGTACAAGAAACAAAACTCCACTGACGTGGCGTGAGCACCAAGTAAAAACATCTAAAGAGGACTTTTATTAGGGTTATAATGATATGACTTAGGGTTAAGGGTATGGATAAGGCATAGAAGTGTTAATGAAATTGGTGTAAAAAAAATGAAATCAAGTCTAATACCCGTGTTGCTAGCTACCAAACATTCCGCGAACCAATAAATGATTATAGCTTCAATTTCTTCTTTTCCGCTTTCCACAGCTTTTTGCTTTGCCATGACAATTGTTCTTCGATCATAGCACATTGGCTATTATTTTCATACTTTCAACACACACAACTTTTTTTTTCTTTTTTTTTAAACATAACATAATGCATGGCTCAATCAATCTCACAGGATGTGGTACTCATAATCATTTGAACAATCTTCACTTTCCAGGCGACTAGTAACCAACCGTCTAAACATTGATACAGGTTAGGCTAAGGTTTAAAGTGTAAAATCATTTTGTATTTTCTGGGTGAAGCAAAAATGAAAAGGAAGGCTCAGAGGGTGTAACTAGGGGTATCTGGTGCTAAAAATGAGCACTACAAATGGGTCCATATGGGTGGTTAACTAACCAATGTGGTTAGCTAATATATCATTAGATGTAAAATGGAAGGCCATCTGGGTTACATCCTAAGGTGCGTCTTTATCACACGAATTCACTTATATCGCACGAATGCAATCTCACTCTGATGCGGTAATGATTTACAAGTACAAGTTCTAGAATAAATAAAATCACAAGACACTCATAGCAATAGATTCAAGCATAAAAGATGTTTGCTAATAAGAAATAGGCTCAAATCCTCACAATTTGTGGAAAAAGGTATACTATGTGCTAGCAAATGTTTATCGATCCCGAATGGATTGCAATAGTAATCGAACACATCTCAAGTTTCAAATATTACCGGTTTACGGTGGCTTGATCCAGTTATTCTAATAGATAATCCTAAAAGTGTGAAAACAACTAGATCACAATGGCAAACAAAATTTAAAATTTAAGCATGAAAACTCTAATTTTCCTATTCACCCCACACTTAAGTTAGACATTGTCCTCAATGTGAAACGAACTTCAAAGCATAGAAATAGGGAAAATAGAGATGAAACCGATATGTCAACGAGTTTATTAGCTTAAAATTCTTTTCTTCATTCCTAGCGTCCATTGGAGAAATCATTACCGCACAAAATCTTATAAACAAACAAAGGTTTTATTAAGAGGTGGCACCCCCACACTTAAGTTCAACCAAAGGTTTAAACCTTGGGAGTGACCACGAAAATCAAATCGAAAACACGGGTTGCCTCCCGAGAAGCGCTTGTTTTATTACCGAGTCATCAGCCTGACTCGAATCTTCCCGAATTCACTTGGCCACAAGAGCATCCTTGAACATTTTGAAAATTTCAGGGATGTACATGAATTCTTCACCAGTAGCTTCAATATCGTCCTAGGCGAATTCAGAAGATGGTTTCCAAGGAACAATTTGTGGGAATCTTCCTGGAAATGGTGCTACAAAGGTGATAGTTTCGCATTCATTTTCAGGGGAAACTGTTGCAACTGAAACTTCATTCGTTTGCTCCTTGTCGTAATATAACTTGATTCAATGCCTATTAACAATGAAACTTCCACCCTGTTTGTCATAGAGTTCGACATACCCGAATGGATATCCATGTTTAACGATATATGGTCCAAACCATTTTGGTTGTAATTTAGGAGCTTTGAATTTGAATTTCATGTTAAAAAGCAGAACTTTATCTCCGGCTTTGAATTCTTTTCGAACTCGTAGCTTTTTGTCGTGATAAGCTTTTGTTCTAGCTTTATACAGTTTGGAATTTTCATAAGCTCAGAGTCTTAATTCATCGAGTTCGTGCAATTGCAGAAATATCTTTTCTCCAGCTATTTTAAGATCGGTGTTACAGTTTCCGAGAGCCCAGTAAGCACGATGTTCAACTTCGAACGGCAAATGACAAGTCTTTCAATACAAGAGTCTGTAAGGAGTTGTGCCAATTGGAGTTTTATAAGACGTATGAAATGCCCACAGAGCATCGTCAAGTTTCTTTGCCCACACTGAAGGATTGTCCTTCACTGTTTTCTCTAGTATTCTTTTGAGAGCTCTGTTGGTATTTTCAATTTGACCGCTGGTTTGTGGATGATAGGCCGTCGCGAATGGGTGATGAACTCCATATCTTTTCATGGTTTTCTCCATTTGTTGGTTACAGAAATGGGTTCCTCGATCGCTTATCAAGGCCTTGGGAATTCCATAACGAGCGAAAAGATTTTTGAGGAAATTAACGACGACACGAGCATCGTTCGTTGGTAAAGCTTCAGCTTTTGCCCATTTGGACACATAATCTATAGCAACGAGAATGTATTCGAATTGGTGGGATTTAGGGAAAGGTCCCATGAAATCTATTCCCCAAATATCGAATATTTCACACACTTGGATGCTTGTTTATGGCATTTCATCTATTCGAGAAAGATTGGTGGTTCTTTGGCAAGCGTCACAATTTTGAACAAGTGTGTGTGCTTCTTTGAATATTGTTGGCCAATAGAATCCAACATAAAAAACCTTTTTAGCTGTGGTGGAAGGACCATAATGTCCCCAGTTGGGCCAAGATGACATTCGTCAAGAATCTTGTGGGTTTGAACCGAAATACATCTTCGGATCATTCCGTCAGACACATTTTGAAAAGATATGGCTCTTCCCAAAATAGTATTTAAGTTCGAAAAGAATTTGCTTCTTTGAGCATGAGTTATACCTTTTCGAGAATTCCTCCTGCGAGGTAGTTTGCAAAGTCGACAAAGCAAGGATCGTCGGTTCCATCGATGGTCATGAGAGTTTCATCGGAAAATAATCATCGATTTCCTCTTCTTTAACTCCTCAAGATCGGGGTTTTCAAGGCGAGATAAGTGATCGTGACAAGATTTTACGCTCCTTTTTATCTTTGATTTTGATGTCAAATTCTTGGAGTAACAAAATCCATCGAATAAGACATGGTTTAGCATCTTGCTTGGTGAGCAGATACTTGAGTGTTGAATGATCGGTAAAACTCATCGCTTTTGAGAGCACGAGGTAGGATCGAATTTGTCGAATGCGAAACGACGGTCGATAATTCCTTTTCGGTGACGGTATAATTTCTTGAGCACTATTCGGTGTCTTGCTAGAAAAATATATAGGCTTAAAGTGTTTTCCTTCACGTTGGCCTGAGACGGCTCCAACAACAAAATCGCTTGCGTCGCACATAAGATCGAAGGGTAGTGACCAATTAGGTGAAACCAGGATCGGAGCACTAGTTAGTTGAGATTTCAATGTTTCGAAAGCTTTTATGCAATCCGCATTGAAGTCAAAGATAGATTCTTTCTCAAGAAGTTTTGTCATCGGACGAGATATTTTTGAAAAATCTTTGATAAATCGGCGGTAAAAACCAGCATGTCCTAAAAAACTTCTAACGGCTTTGAAGTTAATTGGTGGTGGAAATTTCGAGATGACATCGACCTTTGCTTTGTCTACTTCCATTCCTGCACTGGATATTTTGTGGCCAAGCACAATTCCTTGGTTACCATAAAGTGACATTTTCCCGATTAAGGACAAGATGCGACTTCGCATCTTCGAGCATTTTATCGAGATTAGAAAGACAAGCTTCAAATGAGTCTCCGAAATCGAAAAGTCATCCATGAAAACTTCCATGGAGGTTTCTAGCATGTCTTGGAATATGGCGATCATACACCTTTGAAAAGTCGCGGTGCATTGCAAAGACCAAAAGGCATACGCCGATATCGAGGTTCCAAAAGGACAAGTGAAAGTGGTCTTTTCTTGATCGTTAGGATTGATAGGAATTTGAAATATCACGAAAATCCGTCGAGGAAACAAAATAATTTATTTCCTGCCAGTCTTTCAATAATATCGATGTTAAAACAAGTGACAGCCAGTGACAGTTTTAGTTGGAACGGGAGTGGAAAGTGATCTTTTCTAGTGGCTTTGTTTAACTTACGATAGTCAATACAAACGCGCCAGCCAGTGACAGTTTTAGTTGGAACTAGTTCATTTCGTTCATTAGTCACAACCGCCATTCCTCCTTTCTTGGGAACACAGTGAACAAGACTTACCCAAGGGCTATCCTCAATTGGGTAAATGATTCCAGCATCGAGAAGTTTTATGATTTCATTTTTAACAACTTCTTTCATGTTGGGATTGAGTCGACGTTGACGTTCTACCACAGGTTTAATCCCTTCTTCAAAATTGATTTTGTGTTTGCGTAAATTGGGACTAATTCACGGGATGTCGGATGTTTTCAAGCGAAAGCTTGTTTGTGATTTTCGGACGAAATTAAACTTTCTTTCTCACCGTCCTCGAGCAATGAAGACATGACTCTTTGGAAGAAGTGAGTTTCCTCCAAGTAAGCATATTCAAGATGATCCGGGAGAGGTTTGAGTTCGAGATCGTGGGTTGTTCTTCGATAGAGGATTTAATTCGCATCTCGTTATGGAAAGTTATTTCTTCAAAGTTCTTCTTCTTCCCCATTTCTTCTTCTTCGAGTTATCTCCTTGAATTCTACTTTCATGAAATCATCATACTCTTTATCAAAATCTGTTTCATTGATTTTTGAAGTAGTCATGAATGGATCGGATTCGTTAAGTAATGCGTCCAATTCTTCATCGGTGACTTCATCAATAATATCGATGTTAAAACAAGTGTCATCTTTGGAATGTGGGTAGCGATCGCTTTATCGATTAGAAAAGTGATTCGATCTTCCCAAACTCAAGGTTGAGTTCTTTTCCTTTCACTTTGATGATTGCATCGGTATTTAGGAAAGGTCTTCCTAAGATGAGTGGAACTTTACTATCTTATTCCATTTCCAAGATTACAAAGTCCACGGAAAAATGAATTTACCGACTTGAACAAGCATATTCTCGGATTCCCACGGGATATTGATAGGAATGATTTGCTAATCGAATGCTCATTTTGTTGGTTTCAGTTGTTGTTGCACAACTTGGAATACAACGAATAAGGAATCAAATTGATACTTGCGCCAAGATCGGCCAAAGCATCACATTTAACATTATCCCAAAGTACATGGAAAAAGAAAGCTCCCAGATCTCCGAGCTTTGGTGGGATCTTGTTTTGGACAATAGTGAGCATTCTTCGTTAAGGAAAGTAGGCGATATTTGCTCTAGCTTGCTTTTGTTATTAAGAAGTTCTTTCAAAATTTCCGTAATTGGGCATTCGGCTAAGACATCAACGAGAGGAACATTGAGTCTAACCTCTTTGATTATTTCAATGAACTTCTTATAACGCTCTTCCATCTTTTCTTTCTTTAGGCGTTGGGGATAAGGAATTTTTGGTGTATACGCCTTGACGGATGGAATGTTTTTATTTTTGGTGGTTTGAGTTGTGTTTGGTTCCTCGGTGTCATCCTCATTATCATTGGTGACATGAGTATTTTCATTAGGATTTGGTGGTGGATTGTACGAGAGACCACTTCTTGTGAAGACAACATTGATATGCTCATTTCTTGTTTGTGGTGGACGGTACGTCTTATCATTTGATGGTTTTGGGTTGGATTGGGTATTACTTGGCAATGAACCGGATGGTCTAGAGGAATGTTGGTCGAGAAAGTCGCTAAACTTGTTTTCAAGATCTTGGATAGATGCTTGATGATTTTTACGTCCTTGCTCAACTTTGGCTTTGAGATTGAAAAATTGATTTTGATAAAATCATTTGCGATTTTTGAGCGACCACGAATTCTCTCATGGTTTTCTCGAATTCGGTTTCTTCCATTTTTTGTCGGGGTTTCGTGGTGGTGGATCGTCGGTTCGTGGTTGAGAATCATGGTTGTCATCCCTTGGTCGGCGATCTTGCCAATTTCAATTTCGACCGTAATAATTACTACGATATCCTCCTTCACGGTATCCTCCTTGGCGTAACTCGCTTCTCCTTCCTTGGTCCACCCATAGTCTTATCGTTGCACTCGAGCGATGGATGATTTCCTCCACAATTGTTGCATCCGTCTCGCATTTCCTTCATTTCATCTTTGATATCTTTGTATTGCGAGTCGATTTTTGAGGTTAACGCTTCCATTTTCTCCATGAGTTTTGAGGTATCGGTGTTTTCGACAAAAGCAACAGTTTTTCGGAGAGGTTTAGTTTTGAATCTTTGGACCAATCAAGTTTAAGAAGTACTCGATCTTGAGCAATTGATGTGCATCGTTGGGAGTCTTATAGAAAAATTCATCCGACATCAAGGATGCCTTGAGAGATTTCATCTAGTCCATGGTAAAAGATTTGGATAATGGTTCCTTTGGATAGTCCATGTCCATGACAACTCTGAAGCAAATCTTTCATTCGAAGCCAAGCTCGACAAGTGATTCGTTAGGGTTTTGGGTGAAAGCGAATTTCTCCCATTAATCGATCAAACATGGCGGTGGAAAGAATCGGCTTACAAAAGCTTGCCTCATCTCCTCCCAAGTATTGATGATTCACGGGTTAATTCATTGTACCATACTTTAGCATCTCCATGAGTGATGATGGGAAAAGTTTGTGTAGGATCGTGAATATTATGTTGTTTAGATGATTCGGGTGGTCTAGGATGATGATAGTATATGAATGCCGTGGTTAGAGATGAAGAGAGAGAGAGGGAATTCTAGAGATAAACAAAAGTGTAGAATATTAGATTAGAACTTCCAACCCTCTACCTTGGAAGGTAGAGGGTATTTATAGCTTACAACCTAAATGACCTCTGACGTTTACTGTGGATCGGTATCATGGATGGGTAAAGACCCGTCCTTCCTCCACGGTGTTACACTACGCTAAACTAGGATAATAACTAACTAATAAAGCGGTAAATAACGTAACTAACGATTTGTCTCTGAGCTAACTTATGCTAGATAACACTTGGGGTGACCGACTCTTTATTATGGAATTTTCTAATTCCTAACAATCTCCCAAGGAGGTCACCCCATGTTTTACATTTTGAATCCTAGCATTCTATTCTTGACTTTGTTCTTGAGCTCGTAGACTTCAATTCTTCAATTCCACAATCTTTGTGCTTAGTAGTGCAACTTCAAAGTCCGCATAGTTTTGTACTTTTAGTGGAGGCCTTTAAGCGATCCACATCTTTGATGATCTTGAGCTTTCTTTGAGATCATCGACCATAGTAAATATCTGGATCACCCTTTATTGTGTTGCCATCATGTGAAGTTATGACTTTCGGACCGACATGCTCACACTTTTGAATCATGACATCTTTCCATCGAGTAGCGGAAGCTTTTTGGTTCATGATATTTGCGGCGTTGCGAAGCATAGTATAAAAATATCGAACCGGGTTATGTAGATATGCACCGGTCATGATTACTTCAATTAAGTGTGGATCTTTGTGAGCATGCGGCTTTGGATTGACTCCTCAATTACGATCGCAACCGTCCAAATGTACCGCAAACAACGATTAGCAATAAAACACACGAAAGTGTCTTTAATCACTTTCGTTGAATTGAGGTACACGCCCACGGTTCCCGTTGATCGGTACAAATCTTGCTGTGATCGGTAGGATTACTAAGAATCTCCTTGACGGGGTTTCGCAATTGTTCTAGTTGTTCTCAAACCGGGCGTCTCAAAGAAGACAACACGGAGTGAGTGAACCAACAAATTGAGATTCACCGATTGATGAAAATGATTTGAAAACAATCGCGTATTGCTTGAAGAAAGAGTTTTGCAATACTACGAAGGTTTTATGAGAAAGATCAATTTTCAATCATAAATACTTTTGTATTTGAAAATAGTACACATTCGATGTGCTAGATAAAGAAGAGATTCGCACATCGAGCGGTTTTCCAAAAGTATTTTCAATCGGAGATACTTTTGTGTTTGAAAACATAAATACACATTCGATGTGCTAGAAAAGAAGATTTGCACATCGAGCGGTTTTCCAAAAGTATTCGTCAATTCCATTCTGGACCAAGGTTGATTCAAGATTGAATCTCCCCATCGTTTCTATCCAGTTGTCACAAGTTTGATCTTACGAGAAGATCTCACATGTCACCCACCAAGAACTTGTTTGATGTTAGCTCTAGAAGAATTTCCATCTTCATTGTGAATATTTTTACATATCACTCGGATGTTCTGGCAATACCACAAGGATAATGCGTAGGACTCTTAATATATTCTTACTTTCCACATTGTGTGAAACAACAAGTCTTCATTAATTTAGTGTCCTAATGAGATATTGTGGACGATCTCTTGGCTCTAGACTCAATTGTGCATATTTGGTTCCTATGCCGGAGACTAGGGAGAGGGTCTCCTTTTTCAATATCAACAATCTCTAAGAGAAGGTCGATAGATTATGTCGGTTCCCCGTGAGAATGAAACAAGCCCTTTTAAGAGGAACTTGAGTAGCTTGGGAAGTTTAGTGCGTCGTCCTTTGGGTCCATGACGTCTTGTCTTCAATACTAGTGTTACCTTAATAAACACCGGTAGCATATGTATTGAACCCGGTTCACGCCCTAAGGTTGAATTATTGGAGGCTATTTCTTTTCACCCTTTTCATATTCATTTCTTTTCATTCTTCAACCCCTTGATTGCTTACCGAGACTTCATAACTAGAACCTTGTTGGGTTTATTCCAGTACTAGCTCTGTCTCAGTCCGCACTCTTCCCATATCTCACTTTTCTCCTTTTTTCAACATACCTAAGGACTCTACACTATCTAGTGGATTGTCCCTGGGTAGATCCCTCCGGTTCTGGCGGATCATGGGAACTAATATCTAACCTCACCATCCTTATAACTCCATACATAAAGTAAAATGGTCGGTATTTTGGTACAGTTCATTCTTCCTTGAAACCAATTGAAAAATTATTTGGAAAAACAATCAAGGTACTTGTGATACGAGATCAAAGCATTTTGTACCTTAATAGTTTTGATCATTTAGAAAACCTCCCCCTCAACATGTGCATATGATTTAGAAATTGTTTAGCACATGGAGGCAAGAGGACTTTGAAATATTTTCTTTGATCACTATTTTCATAGAAAAAGCCATTTGATTTTCTTGGTAAAATTCTCCCCCTCAATATGTGCGTAGGATATTTTAAATCATTTTATCACATAGAGGAAAGAGTTCATTTGAAGTACATCCACGATCACAAAATCCATTAAGAAACCATTTAAAACTTAATCAAGGTACTTAATGTTAAAACATAAAAGCCTTTATACCTCGATAGTTTGTTTTCTTTTGAAATGCTCCTCCTCAATATGTGCTTCGAGATTCGAAAGCGATTTAGCACATATGAGAGAGCAGCCTGCACCATTGAATCAAAAAACGATCACCTATTATCAAATTTCATTATTAAATCACAAATTCTCCCCCGATCAAAAATATCAAACCCTTTGAGATTTTGGATCCCAAGTGATTTAATACGGTTTAGAAAACATGGGAGAAAATGTGCCAGATTTAAAAAATCATCTTGTTTTTTTGGATAAATGCTCCCCCTCAACATGTGCACTATGTATATTGAAATCGTTTGGCACATGGAGGCAGGAGTGCCTTTGAAGGACTAAAACCAATTCCATTAAAACATATTTGAGATTTAAATCATGATCTCTCACCCGATCAAAGATTTCAAACCATTTGAGATTTGTGAGCCCAAAAGATTTAAATAATTTAGAAAATTTTGGGGAAAGACGTTGCAAGATTTGATTTTGAAAAATGATGATAAGGACCATTTTAAGACATTAAAGATTGTTAGTGTCAGGTATGATTGTTTTAAGAGATCTTTTAGTAAAATAAAACAATTTCACAATCAAACAAGAAAAGAAAAAATTTCATTTTGAAAGACCTTGATTTTTTTAAAGAAAATCATACCATGACATAACATTAAATCTTTAGATCACCACTTTGTTTCGTACCAACGGACTTTTAAGAAGAATTATCGTTTGAAAATATTTAATTTGAAATCACTTAAGATTTGACAAAATAAAGTCCGGTTGATTTCAAAACTTTGAATCTGATTTATTTTCAAAAACAATATTTTCCATTTTCAAAACAATTTAATATATTTTTTAAAATTGTTTAAAAATGGTATCCTGCACAAAGATACGTTAGGTGGTTGAGAAGCTTCCATTTTTGTTTTGTAGGGTTTGAAAGAAAACCATCTGGCGATGCGGTGAGACTTCTTCTTACGTTGCATTTTGAATGCCAAGCGAGGTCAAATTAAGCTCCGTTTCTTCAATCACTTAGAAGAAAACCATCTGGCGATGCGGTGAGACCTCTTACGTTGCATTTATGCCAACTCTCCATAGAAGTCCAATTAAGCTACGTTTCTTCATTTTCAACCCAAGATATAGTTACCCTTTCCTTTTGGCATCCAATCATCTTCAATTGTGGGATCCGGATCGGGAACATTCTTTTATACCAATATACCGCATCGTTAGTGAACACACATACAAATATATGGTGGTCGACATCACCCAAACAACAATCGACTAATAAAAGTCAATGCAACATATCAATCGGATCATATAGATGTATGGGAATAATGTGTTCATCAAACTCTAATCATCTAATCCTAGCAATCATATCCTAGGCACCTAGTCCTTCAACATAGGTTAACATCATTTTAATTAAGCATATTAGGATATTTAAGAAAGCCCGTTAGATGATGTAGATTTGAAAACATTATCCCCTCAATCCATGACTCATTTTATGAAAAGTTTAAAAGCTGAAGTCATTGATTGAGTTTTCAATTTTACAAGAACTACGAATCGATTGTTTTAAAGCAACTCATTTACCACCATTTTTGAAAACACCAAATATTTTTCGAAAAATTTTAGACGGAAAAACATTTGTGTAGGAGCAATGATCCTTTGACATACTTTCCTTGTTTTGTTTTTAGGAAAAGTGCACGAAATATTTTGAAAATAGGTTTAGCGTAGCACTTTCCTTCCTTTAAAAGAGCGGGTTGCTATCGAAATAATAGCAAGCCATATTGTAAGCACGGTTGAAATAAGCGCAAGCCATAGTTTTAAGCACGGGTTCTGATCAGAACTAAGCGCAAGCCATTTTTGAGACATGTTTAAAAGAATATTTACACCTCCTGCTCGAACTTCATCTATGGTCCGTGCCATTATTGAATGATATTTCTAAGACCGTAGATGTTATCGATACGAAGACATGTCTTGAGAAACAATATTTTTGGAATTTTCAAATTTTCGATTTTTATGGGTTTTGAAGATTTTATATTTTCTATTTTCTTTTGTTGGTTTTATATTTTTGTATTTTGGTTTTTGAATAAATATATACAAAGATAGAATAGATGATATAGTTTAAGAAGATGATGATACGAGTACCGAGATAAGGATATCGAGCAGCCCCGTTGTAGAAGATAGAAGTCATCATCCCTAAAACTTTCACCACCAAAGTTTCCGAGGCTCTTGAATTAAAGAAAGAAATTGAACCATCTGAAAGTGACACTTTGGCAGCTTCCCCCCAAACCGAAAATCCTTTAGCTGAGCAGATTCAAAGCTTTCTTTCAAGCTTCCATTAGTCAGGTGTACAAAGACGCACACCATTATCATCGATCCTGCTGCTCCTTTTAGGAATAATCACCGTGATTCTTCGTTCGAGGTTATATCATCAAACAGAACAACAACAACGTCTCATCCCACTCATAAATAATCTTCTCACATTTCATAACCACTGAAGTCTGAAGCAATCCATTCCAAAAGGTGTCAAGAGAACAATTCCCCCAAGTAGTTGAAATGATGCAGTCAGTCTCTTTGTATAATGCTCAAGAACTCTCCCAAATATACATCATGAGGGTAATGAAGAACACCTCCCCAATGTTCAGATCTTTCGTCCCTGATGATCGTGTATGAAGCTCAAGAACCCAAAGTACACCAATACCCAAGAGCTCTCCCGAATACACATCATGAGGGGAATGAAAACACCTCCCCATGTTCACATTTTTCTTCCCTGATGATCGTGTATGAAGCTCAAGTATCCGAAGTATACCAATACACAAGGAATGAATAGCTGATAACATTGAAGAAGCAGGCCAAGTCACTGATTATCTCTGCGGGTGACAATCTCTGCGGATGTCAACACCGGAATAAGTGGTTATATCACTGAATCACTAATTAAGAACTCAAGTGAAACAGCTGAGCATCCCCAATGTACACAATCTCTCTTCCCTGATCATTGCAATACCATCGAGATCATCACACACTTGTCTACCTCTTATATCTTCAGAAACTTTCTCTAACATCACTTCCCCCACATAGTTGGAATAATAACACTAAACGCCTTGATGAGTAAAACCTTGAGTTTCTATGTGGTCATGACATACGTCTTCCCGGGATATCTTCAATCACTTAGAAGAATTAAGTTCATCAAGTTTACTCGCCATGAGTCAAACCTTGAGTTTCTCTGCGGTAATAACATTTGTCTTCCCGGGATATCTTCAATTACATAGAAGTATTAAGTTCATCAAGTTTACTCGCGTTTAGGTGCTTGTCTCCTTCCCCCTTACTGGTTTTGACACTTCAGAATCAGCAAAAGATTATAAGCCCGTATACTTGAAATCTTTTGAGAAGAACACCATTAGCACAAATATATATGTGAGAATCAACTTGCTGAAGAATATGAGCAAATCTAATTGGGGATTAACTTTGGCTTTTCACTCTTCCCCAATTAGTGCTCTCCCCTAAACCGACAATCTTTATGATGAATGCTTGAATTGAGAAGAAGTCTTTAGATCGTTAAATGCAACTCGTCTTTAGTCTTCTAACATGTAGCAGAAAATGTAGAACCGACTGTAGACTCGACCTTCTTCAAGATTGTCCGAATGGGGAATAGAGTGTTAACATCTTCGACTCACACCAAAAGCATCCCACCAAAAGCATCCCAATTAACTTACATCTTGCGGATCCCTTAACTAAAATCCTCCCAATCAAACAAGAACGAAAGATGTTCATCAAGGAAATCAACAATCGAGCCACAACGAACAAACAAGATGGTAACACCAAACTACCCATCACATCAAACAAGAACAGAGAGATTGTTCGGAATCATCATGTTGATGTATACGTGAAGCATTAACCGGAAGCACTTTGTCGATAAACTCATCAATCCGAGTGAAGATGTCAACCAACGGCTCTTAGAAGAAACTCCATGTAAAGGTGATCCGATAAGAAGAAGCTCGGTTCTTACATGAGTTTGGAGCTGTTTGACCATTTATTCTCAAATATCAATCAACCATGCAAAAAATTCACACTTCTTCTCCCCCTCAAGAATTGCATACGGAGATGCCATTCTTGATTAAATAAGTGAAATCATGCAAATGTAGTCTATTCACACTTCTCCCCCGAAAAATTAGCACATGATGTCGCCATCGTCATTATAGTTGAGCAAGTGGAATCAGAAAACAATCAACTATAGCCCGGTTCACTTGATAATTGAAAGTACATGGAAAAAGCATGAAGCATGTTGATGAGAATGGTCATAATTGAGAAGATTTCTCTTCTTCAGAAGATAAAGCGCACTGAAACGTACACTTTTCTTTCTTTAGAGTACGAGGCATGAACTGTTGTGTTCATACATCATAAGAAGATTTCTCTTCTTTTGAAGATAATGCGCACTGAAACGTACACATTTCTTTTCTTTAGAGTACGAGGCTTGAACTGTTGTGTTCAAACGTCATTATGTTGAATCTGAGGCCCCGATGTGAGCAGGGCGTCATAAGAAGATTTCTCTTCTTTGGAAGATAAAGCGCCTTGAAACGTACACTTTTCTTTTCTTTAGAGTACGAGGCATGAACCGATGTGTTCATCGTCATAAATCTCTCTTTTCATCTACTCTTGGCAAACTTATAATCAACCCCATTATCATTGAGGCTCTTTGTCGTGACGGTGATGGAGAAAACCCAATATGATGAATTTGACCACAAGTAAACTACCCGAACTCGTGACTTAAACTTGCACATATGTAACAAAGAGCGGTGCCGATTTCCATTAGCATCTCTAAGTACTCTATACTCATTAACCAACCAACCATCAAGTAATAGACGTACTTTACCTCTTGAAAATCCACAATTGAATGTGACACTGAGCACTACAACGTAACTCCTTAAAGTGATAGTTATTTTGAGATGATAAGAGCCCAATTCCCCCAAGTGGTAAAAAGAAAAGGTAAAAGTCACCCAACAATAACTAGATTTCCAAGTCTTCGTTTTTGAAAATAAGCTCGAACAAGGATCTTGAAGAATCTTCATCCATCCATCCCCGATACCTTCTGAAACTAAGTACACTCGCCCGTGATGTTTCACTTCAACCTCAAATAAATAATAATGAATTAACGCCGTTGTCACATTTTCTTGTTAAACGCTCAAATCTAGCCTCCTTTGACGTTTTAAGTGAACTATGATAATGGTTTTCATCCCGACCATGGTTTAATGAGCATAACCCCGTAAAACTTTGAAGTAACCAAACCGCCATGATGAATATCCAAACACACATCCAATTCATGAAGTACACCCTTTTATCCCTTCTTCGAAGCAGAAACCTTAGCACCAACATCAAATGAGATCCCGAAATATACTTTCCTTTCTCCAGGATGGTTCCATCATTATGGGATTTTACAACTCTATGGTTTAAACCGAGAAATAGTTTCTTTCGCGGGATTTTACAAAACCAAGAATAAACCGTAAGATAGATCCGAAAATGCACTTTACTATTACCAGGATGTTTCCATTGTCACGGGATTTTACAAGTCTATGATTTAAACCGAGAAATAGGTTATTTCGCGGGATTTTACAAAATCAAGACAAAACCGTACACAATGTCAGCTTGAATGTGTTATGACAACTTTGGTTTTGGTGAATATTTTAGGGGAACATGCAGTGGTTCATCAGCGGTTCATTATCCAACATCAACAACATCATCAACAATTCTTTACCCATATGTAGACAACTTCACAAACCATACTAAGTCGAGTAGTATACACTACTTCCCCCTGCGGTTGACCATAAAACATCAAAGTACACGTTTCTCCCCCATGATGGTTTCGAACTTTCGGAAGCATCATAACGTGTATGACCATTAGCACGAGAATTTCTTGTCATAAGCAAACATCTTGAAAAGTTATGACTGACGCTGAAGATTCTTGAAAGATTTTGCTTAGACTGTGAAGTATCATTAACATTTAGTAGCATGGAATATTCAATGAGAATCGCTGATCACAAGTCATCCAACAAACCCTTTGGTAAACACATCATTCACGAGTTCATCGGCAATTCTTGTGACCATTTGGTGAAGTAAATCCGATATACCCAACTTGAACATGATGTAAAAATTCCCAGATTTGTTACTTAAACTTGTACTAATCCATGTGAAAAGAAATGGTGTACCCAATGTACAAAACCTCTTGACGTATCCTCAACTGCGTGAGACACCGAAGTGATAGTTACGTTGTGGGTTAAGCGAGAAAGAATCACAAAAGTAGCTAAATAGTCAAGTCTTTATCACACTCATAAATGTCCAAACAAGTCATCTTCGCGGAAGGGTAGAAAGAAAGAAGATGAAATAAGTATATGCGTCCGGAAAACTTCACTCCAAAATCAAATAAGAAATACCGTACAAATAACCCTGTAGTCAACCTCGTTCAATCATAATTCGAGCCGTGACATACTATTTTCCGTGAAAATGTATAAACCAAAGTATCAAATCGCATGACACATCAAATCTCTCCATCACATCATCAAATCTCATTGACACAACCCTCATCGTCTAAATTCTTCAGCAAGTTTCATCATCAATTGCTCATTAACAAATCAAATTCATCACATATCCAAATTGAGAAGCCCATTTATACAAGTGAATCAATTCATGTTAAGCAATTTTGTATAAAATTTCGGTATTCAAAATTGAAATTTCATACCCGGTTCGAAAATGATCACCGAAATCTTATAATAACCAAAAGCTCAAATCCAGTAGTCAAATATAGCACCTGTCCATCAGATCCGTATCTCATAAACTCATGAGCTCAATATCCACACCATTTTCATAATCAAATAGCTCACCAAATAAGTTAAGACACATGAGTCTTATCATCATTAAGTCGTGAAAATAGGTGCCTCAAGAAGATTTCGATAATAATCAATAGCACCATCTCATTACACTCGGCCTAGGTCCAAAAGAGTGATATATAACACAAAATTTCGCCCAATCCCAAAATAGTACACGGCTCATATAACATACCAAGATCTGTACAGCCCAAAAGAAATATTATCCGATCCATATCAAAGTAAGTTAAGGCCCATCTGATCCACTAGCCCAACAAAAATAATACTCGGTCCAATCACATACTTGCCCTAATCACGTGGATATAAATTACGAACCTCTCACATACCTACCCTAAAATTTCGTAACCCTAACCACAAACAGTCCGCCCCCATCACCAACTTTTCACCTCAAACCCTAATTAATTCTCACATATTGACCGCCTCCCTTACTCTTACAAACCATACGAGTCAGAGAAAAAATAAACCATCACTATAGGTGATTCAATGGTGTTCCAATCCTCGCCACAGGGATGGCTCGAGGCTTGTTTTGAGACAGCAACGAGATCACTTTGCGATGACAGGAAGATTGCGATGACAGGTAGGTTTATATAGACTTGATAATTGTTATGTTTAGTTAAGTATTAACGATCAAGAAAATAATTAACTTCACTTGTTAATTTAATTTCAAGGATCGAACATAAAATTGAGGCAAAAGCTTTGAGCATTGTTACAACTTTAGATTTCGAATATTTTGATTGGTCTATACGAACGAATGAAAAACGAACTAACATCAATTGTTAGCTTCATTTCATAGTTCGAATACATGAGAACAGTGATGAACGAGTATTGTGACATGTTTAATTTTGCTCGAAAACATCTTCAAACTGGTCAATGATGGTTATCATTCGTGTCTAAGGACCTTCTGAGTCTTGATATAACCTTTATGTCACACGAATAAAAAACCGAGATCACTTGAATTTTATTCTTAAATTTCCAGTTAGAACATACTGAAAGATCTATGATGATGTGTTGAGAGGTCAGTTAAAAGAATCTCAAAGGATCTTTAACTTTGTTGAAATATACGGACCATTGATGAGCACACTGAGATCGAGTAGTGTTTTGAGATAATCACTTAGATATGAGATCATGCTTGTTGAGACTGAGTTTGGTGAGATTGTTTAAGATTTAGATTGATGAATCATGATGGAGTATGTAGACTGATGATGTGAAGAAACTGAGGTTGTCGTGATGTTTGTATTTGGTTTTGTGGTCAAGTGGTCATAAACTTATTCTTCCTTTCTGTTGAGTCTGCATATACAACTTGCATTTCTTTATTAACCCGCATCTTGACCCTATGGAAAACACGCTTTTGACTTTAGGCAACTCGCATTTGACCATTCAAAAATGATAGATACAACTCGCATGTTCTTAAAAAAACGTTTTAGCAACTCGCATTAAAGAATGCGAGTACACACAACTCGCACAAGGTACATTGAATATGGACAGAGTTAGCAACTCGCATATGTTTTTTCAGTCAACTCGCAAGATAGTTAACCCAACACCCAGCAGTGACAACTTGCTCAATAGCAAGCTGCAACCATACCATATGCGAGTTGAATAACTCGCATTGAATCTGGACCAGAAACGCAACACGCATCCATGAATAGACCAACTCGCATGACATATCAGTTAACACAACTCGCTTCATATACCAACTAGCATCAGTACCATTGAATTTGGACAAAGAGTAGATAACTCGCTCTTATGATATATTCCAGGAAAGTCGCTTTAAGAAAAAACACTTCTGGACAAATAAAATGGACAACTCGCATGTATGAATGGTACCAAAAAAACTGTTAAAAGAAACTGTTATGACTTTAAATTTGTTTGGACCATGGATACAATAAGAATGATGTTTAAAAAGCTGTTATGAAACAAGTAGGGAAAAGTAGAAAATTTTCCAACATTAACCACGATATAAAGAGTAGCATAAACAGTGATTCTATCCACACAAACTCAATCAACAAACACAACCCGTGCAAACCGCATCAAACCTCATCAAAAACCATGCAAATCATTAAAACAACACAACCTGGGCTCGGGTACCAATTGTAGGATCGTGAATATTATGTTGTTTAGATGATTCGAGTGGTCTAAGATGATGATAGTATATGAATGCCATGGTTAGAGAGATGAAGAGAGTAGAGAGGGAATTCTAGAGAGATAAACAAAAGTGTAGAATATTAGATTAGAACTTCCAACCCTCTACCTTGGAAGGTAGAAGGTATTTATAGCTTACAACCTAAACGACCTCCGACGGCATGTGGATCGGTATCTGATGGGTAAAGACCGTCCTTCCTCCACGGTGTTACACTACGCTAAACTAGGCTAATAACTAACTAATAAAACAGTAAATAACGTAACTAACGATTTGTCTACGAGCTAACTTATGCTAGATAACACTTGGGGTGGCCGACTCTTTACTATGGAATTTTCTAATTCCTAACAGTTTGAGTTTGATGGCATTTACATCAGTGTCGCCATAACGGAACATGCCACAAATTTTGATGAATTCGGCTATGTGCTTGTGCGGATCGGCCCGCGCACGGCCATCGAATTGACAGTCTTTGATCATAGAAAGGTGATGTCCATTCACGGTGAAGTTGTCACCAAGATTGACAGCAACAATAGCACTTCCGGGGGTTGGTGCTACGGCTCGGTTGGTTCCCCACATGGGTTGATCGTCCGCCATGGGGAAAGGTAGATTGGTGAAAGGGTTGTAAACAACTTTGGCTTCTACGAGGTTATCAAATGGTAGGTTTGGTACTCTTGGTACACGATTTTCCAACGGTATAAAAAGTGTTCTTCTTCTTCTTCGAATCAAATGTTAGGGGTTGGTAAGAGGTGTAATTGGTTCTATTCCCGCTGCTCGAGTGTTCATACAATGTCCTAGAGAATCCAGGCAATATCTAAACACACAGACAAACAACGAAAATAATTTTTCTGGGATAGATTGGGTAACCGGATCGGTTGCGAATTGCGACCAATCGGATAGACCAGTTGGGTTATGGGTAAATTGTAACCGATTCGGTTTAATGACAACCGGATCCGGTCGAAGTTTATGAGAGAAAAATTTTGGTTGAATCGACTGAGGGAAATTCGAAAACTTGCCGAAACACAATCAGATCCCCGGCAGCGGCGCCAAAAACTTGATGCGCTACGTGTGTACAAGTTTTAAATTTATAAAAGGTGAATTACCAATATTACCAATAACACATACGAGCAAGTATACTCGTCCGTTATAGCAAGATTATGAAGGTAAGTCGGGATCGTTCGCGAGGATTTGAGTGAATCTAAACACAAGTTTGAATCAATGAGTCTATCCAAAACATATAATGAGCAAATAGATATAATGAAATTCGGATGATTAAAAACTACACTTGCTTAAACTAGTTTCATATCATAGATTAATGTGATTGTGTTAACCTCTTAACATGTTGGTTATGATAATTAGTTGGAGGACTAATCTATTGTTCTTACAAGTTAAACTTTCGTCAAGATTTTAGTTCATAAAAACAAGCATTACGTTTAACCAATCAATTCAAGATCAATTCAAGTTTCATAAGTCTACATACATAAACTTAAACACAAAAACATCCACTTGTTTCATCAAATTGCTTAAGAAATGGTCAATACAAAGGTAACCGATCATAGACAAAAGGCTACAATTGATTCTCAACAACTAATCTTACGACCTTTTAGATGTTTTCAACCAATCCAATTTGATAATAAAAAGCGTTTCTATTACAACCACACCTTAGTTCCTTTGTATAATCAAGAATAATGGGTAAAACAATCATCCATAGACAAAATGATTATGACTAGTTGAATAACAATAAGTTCTTTCGACCTCTACGATTACTATCAACTAATCAAACTTGATTAACAAATGTCACTACGAAACTTTAGCACAATTGGATCTTAGAATCAACTTGAAATTGAATTAAAACATGTTAACACAATCACTAACTAATCATATGATAATCAACATCATTTAAGCAAGTGTATTAAGAAACTAGCCACTCATAGCAAACACGAAAATAAACTCAGAACTTTGAACATTAGAAAACATGATTAAAAGTCTTACAATGCTTGGAATAAGATTACAAATGTTGAAGTAATGATTCCCAAAATATTGGGGTAGACTTCTTGGTGATTTGGCCTCCAAATGTGGAACTTCTGGAACTCCAAACTTCCCTGGACTTCTAAGGATGAATTTGAGAGCTTAAAGCTTTGTTTGATGAGTAGAGAGATTTGTATTTGAAGTGTGTCTCATATGCTCACAAATGGCCTCTATATATACTAATTCCAAAGCCTACGGTATAAATTGCTGAACTTGGGCTCCAAGGAGTAAGGAAGGGACTAGAATACACCAAGAGAAGGACGTAGAATCGTTTGGATGAAAAGGGGAAACTTAGTGATGAAGATTTGGCAGATGCAGCTTTTCCAACCGGATCGGTTATATGACCAACCGATCCGGTTGGTCTTCTACAAAAGGGCCAACCGTTCTGGTTGCGGGTGGCGACCGAACGGTTGGTGATGGCATTTTGGCGTTTCTGGTCATATTCCAACCGATCCGGTTGCACTTGCAACCGATCCGGTTGGATTTCCTGAGTTACGGAAACTTGGTCTTTTCTTTATTTATCTTGTAGAACTTGGTTCTTCAATCACTATGGTCTTCAAAGGTCCTTGAGATACTGATTTATGCCTCACTGAAACGGGAATCTTCTATTTGCTGAACATTTCTTTACTTTCCTTCCGTTTCCCTGCACTTGGTTATAAACACTAGACAAACATCTTTTGATGTGTTCAAGCACTATAATTACGCAAATATAACCAAATACCATATACAAAAGCACACATAACGCTACTAGAAACATGCACAATCTGAGCGTTATCATTCATTCTAGTGGGTGAGCCGTTCAGACCATTTGTACCAAAGTCACCAATCAATTAAACTATTGAAAACTTAACTCTTCCAAAACAAATCAAATTTCGCCATTGTTTAGTCCGTATTATTTTTCTATTCAAAATTACCCTTTGCTTAAAACTGTCTAACGTAATAAACAAACAAGTAACAAATAAAAAATAAACTACTAAAAAACAATGCGCACATAATAAACAATTTATACGTGTAAACAAGTAGCCACATGCAACTTATTCGATAAAACCCTATTAATAATCAATATCTAGGTTAAATTAATGTATATATTAATTAGGGCTTTCACTCTTTCAATTGAGAGTGAGCCACATACATCGACGAATCGATTGCGTAAACCCATAATTAATAATATACCAAATTGCACATAATTGATTCATTAATATACATAATTGGAGTCTTCCCCAATTCAAGATTTATCGTAATTAAATGTGTCTCAACAATTAAACAATTATCAAAGCAACTTATCCATGACTAACATGCATGTATAATCATGGATATCATAACAATTATATAAATAAGTCACAAGATCGCATACCAAAATTCCATGACACATAACAAATTATTCATGAATTAATCACGTAACCAATATATTAATTCTAGGTTTTAATAAGGTTAGCAAACAATTTTCAAAACCCTAAAAAAAAATTTCATGTGTCGACTAAAAAAAATAGGGGTACGCCCCAATTCTTAAAAAAAATCGACCAAACAATAAATTAAACATAAACCCTAGATAAACATATCAAACAACATACAAGTATTTGTTTTATTACGCGTTTATGTAATTAATTACTCATTAAAAACCAATGACTCGTGATGCCACTGTTGGAATTAGATAACATGACATTCAAATAAATAACCACAAAACATCAAAGTAATCAAACGGAAGCGTATAGGATTTATTAATGAACAATTAATTAACATAAAAGAATATGCGTACCTTTTCTTGATTCTAGCCGAACAAGAATCAAATCCACAAACTAGCAATGGAAGAACCCTAATTTGATTTAATTAGGATTATGTGAATTACCCCTTACCGTTTTGTAATTCAACCCAAGATAATAACAATAGTGTGTTATTACTACGTTCTTGTACACACATACTAAACCGAATTAAAGTAATGCTAGTTTTATCAAACAAAATAACTTGTTATGTGGAAAAAAGATGGATCGATCCCAATGAATGGATGTCGACTGGTTTTGAGGACAAAGAAAACACACACAAACAATTTAGGGTTTAGCAATGAGCACAAGAGATGAGTTTACAAACACCCTAGGTTTTGTATATATTCATGCAAACTTGGTGAACAAGTTTGAGTCAAAGTGGGTTTGGGTTGGGTCCTTGTGGCCGATCGGTTCATTAATCCCACAAGGGATTCCGGAACCTTCCCATCTTTTACAATTTAGTCCTTTTCCAAATACATTTAATGCCCGTTAGTCTATTACATTAATTACTTAACGTCCGTTAGTTATTTCGTTTAATAAATAAATAAATACAACATTTATATTTAATTATTTAACTTTAAATTCTCATACGTAAAGTGTGCAATCACATAGTCTCGAGTTCGATCCTAACTCACGTCTACTAATTTATATCCATAAAACAAACACAAAATACCACTAAACACTAACTTACATTTGACTCATAAAGACAACAAATATAAACTATCGTCTAAATTGGCCTTGAAGATTAATATCTATTGCGTCACAAAATGCCAGTTGTTCATAGATGTCATAATTTTAGTCCTCATATAAACTTGCATGCACCTCCACTAGCCGTGAATTTATTAGTCTCATCATAAACATCCTCAACATCACTATCACTCTCTTCCACAACCTTTCCGCCATCCTTAACGGTATTACCAACGTTTCCAGCAATTGAAGTACCTACATTCTCGAATATCTTCTCATTTTCCTTCAACACTTCAAACAAGTTCTTAAGAGTAAACCAATTTGCATCATTCAAATTCACTATCATTAAAAATTGAGGCCATATTTGTGGTATCGATTTTTGAATTCGTGACCCCATTCTTTCCGTCGCTTCCTTACTTCTTTGACGTCACTAGGGGTAGAAACAGAACGATAGACAAGTGTACGCTTAGGTTTATAACCCATTGATCTATCATGTTGCTTATCTTAGGTTTACGGTTTTGTACCATTTGGAACCCATAATATTGAGCAGCAACATTATACGTATGACTTGGACTATTTTGCCTCCTCAAATCAGCTCCTAAGTTCACACCAGATTCAAAAACCACACACTTAGGGCATTGACTATCATCATGACCAAACATCAAACAACTACCACATCTTGGCGGTTTCCAATCATATTCCACTTAATTGTATGCAGATAAGAATTCAGACCCTCAACATAAGGAATAAAAATCACTTTTTATTTTTGAGAGGACGATCAACCCTTATGTCAATCAATGCACGCGCAAAATCCAATCGGCCCAAGAGTCAATAAACAAAGTGCTTGTATAATGAGCATGATTGGTGTACCCAATTTCGTGGCAATGACACTAAACTCATCATCAGTAAATGCCGTAACCGGAATATCATGCGATTTCACCCAAACCAGGGCAGATTTTAGTTCTTCTTTTAATTAGCAGCCAATAGAAGACCACTTATTAACAATGCCAAACTTATTCCATACGTTCATCACATAATGTTCAACAACAACAAATGCAACTCTTTTAGCCAAGAAATAACCATATAACGAGTTTTCATACCTAGCATTGGCCTCCAAACCTGAAGATAAAGGAATAAGCACTTCAGTGCTATCACCATTTTTAGTACCCGTGTATAATGTTTGAAAGTTTTCCATCTGTTTGCTTGATTCAGAATTGACCACTCTCGTGAATGACGGTTTGTTAATTTAGACAGTGCATGGATGTCAATACGACCATAACTATTGCACACATTAACAAAGAACGTGCAATACGCGAAACGAAATGACAAATAATAATGAAGGGAATTAGATAAGAATTTGTCAATTTCGGTAGAAATAAGTACATTCGTATAAAAGCATAAACAATAAAAATACATTCAAATTTGTGTCTAACCAATGAATCCAAATAGGACTTAAGAATTTTATTACACCCAATCGATAGACACTACACCACAAATATTTTTTGTATAACCAGTGAATCTAAAGTGGACTTAAAAATCTTACCTGAACCTGTAAATCCAAGTAACGCAAACGAGAAAGAAAATAATAAGACTTCTCAAACGACATTTCGATCATAAGTCGAAGGGCGGGATCCTTCATCAAACTTTCTTCTCATAAACCATATCGATCCAAGGAATGAAGACAGGGGACAAATGCAAATATTCACAAACCTCATTCAAGAATGTGAGCGTGTGTGTGAATCCCTTTCATAAACCCTAGTTTTCTTCACGAGATAAGAAAGGGTGGTTATGGCAATTGTAAATAGTTGTCGTGTCCAGTTCACCCCGCGGAAAAGTTATTAGGGTTAACCGCTTGAGGCCTCTGGGCGGTAGGTGATGAAGACATCAAGCGGTGAAGTTGAGGATGACATAAATTGATGAAGGTATATATTGAACCATAACAGATCCAAACATACGTTCTTTTACAACGATCTAAATGAAAGTGAATAAAAAATCATATAGAGATTGGCATAATTTTTATTTTTTTATTTTTTTTTATTATTTTTATTTAATTTAAAGGTATAGAGAAGAATGTTGTATGTAAGAATAAAAATTGTGTGGCATTAGATTATTACTAATTTATGCCTATGTAAATCGAAAGAATGTTATCTCCACACTATATAATAGAGGAGCCCATGACACATCATTTTTGCCACGTCAATGATGACTCATTGATGACTCAATGATGACATGGCATTCTATAAACATTGTAAAATTTGTCTTACAAAAATAAAATACTAAAAATGAACTGCCTAGGCAGGGTTCGAACTTGGGTTCTTTACACATATCTACAACGAATGAAACAACTTAACCATTGTACAATTACAAGATTTGTGATAAATGTTAAAAATCAAAATTGATAACCGAATCTACACCTCCATAAGTAAATATACGAGTATAGAAACTTTTCAGTATTTTAGCATTCAATAATTAAATTAAATTAAATCCCTATAAATTAGTGATTTGATTTTAAGTAAACTGATTTTTTTTACATGTTAACATTTTAGTGATATAAGAACAATTCATTAGAAACATTTTTTTTTCACCATGATCATATGCAAAGTAAGTGGATATGAGAAATCATGAGAAAGAAAAGACAAATAAAACACAACAAAACGTATGTCGTAATGAGTTTGATCGAAAACATAATACGAAAATTAGGTATGTCTATGATCAACTTTAATCTTCCGTTATGTCACTTTGTTGATGATTATATCATTTTTGGTTAGTTCATTGTTTTTTATGATAGGTTACAGTCACAACTTTGAACAATTCATTAACAAAGACGAAAACGGATAACAACATTTTAAGCGATATTGCAAAAAAAGTTCTTGGTTTTAAGAAGTCTACATACCGTAATGAATACTATCCTATTCTTTATGACATATATGAATCAATACTTATTATAAACAAGTGATTATATTTTATTAAATTATTTGTGTTTTTTTCTATAGCTAATGATACGAGCATCAATTTACGTCATTCTGGATGGCCTCCTACTACAAAAACATCATCAATTATGCATCATATATTTTTTTTTTCATAAATTATGGATTTATTGTTTTTTTTGTTTTTGTTTTTTGAAGCTAATGATAAGAGCATTTGATTAATTCCACATAGTTGGCGCCCTAATACTAAAACTACACCAAGTATGCATCATTTTTTTTTTCAATTACGATATTATTTTCATCAAGTTATTGTTAAGGGTATTTAGCAATACATAGACCTGGAAGACCTCGACTTAGTGATGACAAATACTAACCATTCTAATATACAACTTAGTGTTGTTGATAGTTTGAAACATGTCTCAGATCACCCTACTATTTTATCTCCTCAAGGTTATACAACCCCAAGTAAATTAGACAACTTAAACAATTTACTTTTTATTTAAATAGCTTTCAATTTATACAAACAAGCTTTACCAATACAATTTTTTACAAGTAACTGATTGTTTTTATTTTTTGTGTCAGGAACAACCACATTAACACTAAATAACCATTCATGTTGTTCTTCAAACAACGACCATTTTAGGTCCAATGTGAATGAAAACATATTCGCAACAAGTGGCCACTTTTCGTTATGCAAGCAAACAACATGTACACGTCTGGTGTATGGTGGTGCTATTATTGCTTTCACGGTTATGAGAAAAGTTACTTATCTATTTTCGACTGCTTCTTTGGTTCATAATTATTTGTATTAATGAGTTGTCATTACATATCAGTTAGACTTTATACATATGCATAACTCAAAGTTATCAAGTATAACACAATATTACAAAATTGTACCAACATATTGTTCAAAAATCTGCAAAGTATGAATTGCCCTTATTAAATTACATATTTTCTTTTCAAAAGAAAACAATATAATATATTGATTTTTTTAAACAATTTATACTTCATCTATATTTTTTAACGCACCATTAATGATGTTTTATTTAATACATGTGATTATTTTTTTCTTACAAAAACATAGTAAACAATTTGCCACATTTTTATGTTTTTCATTGTCAATTATATTATTTTATGCTCCTGTATTATCATCTTGCATGCAATACAAAAGACTTAAACGTAAAAAGTATTTACATAAAATACAAATGAACACAAAATCTTATGAAAGTAGCCCGCCCATCGGGCGGGTTAGACAAATAGTAAACAGATAAAGTACGAGTAAGAATGAGAGAACTTCATACCAGTGCAACCATTTGCCAAATAAAGAGTTTTATTGGAAAACTTCCTTAAAGGAGCAGCTCCATGTATCTATCGCACTACCATTGCCCATATCCGCCACCAGATTGTCATTTCTAGTTACACAACAATTTGCTTGATTTTTGTCAATGCCTGCTATAGTCCTCAAAAGTGATGTCGGAATAGTAGAGTCAGCACCCCCGACAGCAAATGGCTCAGATAAGTCCTTGTCCACCAAGAAGGCAGACCCGGCCCACACGCTATATCTCCATCCATCTAGATTCATACTGTATGATTTGAGATAATGAGGAATCGTGGTTTGACAACAACTGAATGGGAGTAGCTGAATGCAAAGCGCCCCTGCAACCTGCGTAGCTAATTGTAATCTCTTGTTCAAAGAAATTGGAAACACATTAGTCCCATTGTGTATATGATCATACAAGGTACCATTTGAAATGAAATCAGACACTAGGATTGGAACGTAGGTCTCTAAGCAACATCCCAATAGTTTGACTACATTCCTATGATATGACTTGTCAAAGAATGAAAACCTCATAGATGAACTGTTATAATTGGCTTTCATCAACTCGTTTTGATTTCTTGACTGCAACAATTGTTCCATCAGCTAACATACCTTTATATACTGTACCTTGGCCACCTCGACAAAGAATCCAGTTTTCATCAAACTTGTCTGTGCCCTTTTCCAACTCACGTGATGTGTGAAAAGAATAGTGTTATCAACTACAGACATGTCAGCTTCTTCTTGTTGTTTTAGGAGTAAACCTCCATCGCGTATAAAAAAACCTTTCTTCGTCTCCTTTCCTTTGTTTTCTTGCTCACTTTGCACAATATATGTTACACAGGTCTTTAAATTTCTGATTTCCAGGATTGAATATGATCAAACAACATCCATGCTATCATCATCAAGTATCAATAAAAATAAGAAACAAAGAATATGATGAACCCTTCAAACCTGGTATATTATATATGAATGGGTTGATTTGTTTACAGAATCCTAAACCTATTTATACTAGATGAAGCGGCATCATTGGAAGAGACTACCGTTTCACCAAAAAGTAATTGACAACTAATTCTAACCGTTATACCTATTCTAAAACCTAAATAACCGTCTATGTATTGGACGGTTTGCACCCAGCCCATATACACTTTGGGTTTACAGAATTCTTGAACTATAATACATAATATATACATATATACTTTGGTAATCAAAGACATTAATATGGGCCAACAGTTCGCTCCTAATGTCGTGATACCAAAGTCTTCATCTCAACTGGTTTCTTCTTCAATTCGTATCGCCTTTAATTCTGACTTTTGCAGCCGTTTTGATTTCTGAAAAACCGTTTTGATTTCTGACTTTCACAGTCGTTTTCTTCCACTTCAAGACCATCACAACCCCGCTCTCTTTCTTCGTTGAGACCATCACAACCCCTTCCTCGTTGAGACCTTCACAGCCCCTTCATCGTTGAGACCATCACAACCTCGCTTCATAGTTGAGACCATCATAGCCTCGCTTCATAGTTGAGACCATCACAACCTCGCTTCTTGATCATATCTCATGACCTTTCATGATCAAATCTCTTGATCATTCAATCCATCATAGATCGATTCTTCTCTTCTTTGCGGTTGCTTCACACAACTTGGCTTCACACCAATTTCTTCATGATTGCGTTTAAAAAAAATGCAAGTTTGATTCTTGAATGATGATTGAATCATGAATTGTTGTTGTTGCTCTGATCCCCTTCGCTTCTAATGTCTAACATGCCAAAGAGAACAAGATGGGTCAAAGAATAAAAGCCTGCATATATTTTCTGGTTTGGGCCAAGTGCTATCAAACCCATTAATATAAATGATTATTTTTATTGTAACTTATAGTTTAGGGTTGCAACGCTTTGATGAATCGTTATGTCTCTTGAAGACAACGTTTCATATCTTATATATAGTTTTAGATTCCCTATAAATATTAACCCTTTTTCATTATCTATATATCAGTTATAGGGTTCAACTCATATCTTCTTTATCTCTATTTTATTCGATTCTGTTTGCATGTTTACATGAAACCAAACTCAAGACCTGTTAACAGTGGCATCAGAGCGTATGGGATCAAACAACACCCAAATCATGTCTTTACAATCATCATTCAAGATTCAGAGAAGCCTTTTAAAATCGCAGAAGAAAAGAAAGCAACCATGGAAATAATGGATGCAAATTTGAAGAGGCTTGTTTGGTTTTTCTTTTCCTTCAAACCAAAAGCCATGAAGATTTTTCTCAATAAAGATACTTGGCCTGTCAAGAACATGGCATAAGATCAAACCATGCTACAATCAAATATTTTGACGTCTTCAATTGCTATTATAGCACTGCAAGGGGATCACACTTTGGAACAGATGGACATGTTTCACAAGGCAAGAATGCCACAAAGATCAACAAGATCATGTGATCAAGCCCTATGGAATAAGCAATCAAGAAGAGAGTCCGATTGAGCATTCTGGATTTTTTTTAAAGATCTTAAATAAAAAGTATCTAACATAGAAGATAAAAACTGCATCAAGGACAAAGGCATCAAGGACAAAGAAGATAAAAACTGCAGGCTGAAGATTGGAGAACACTTTGGCATATCGACATTAGGGGGAACATGTTGGACGCTTCTAATGTCTAACATGCCAAAGAGAACAAGATGGGTCAAAGAATAAAAGCCTGCATATATTTTCTGGTTTGGGCCAAGTGCTATCAAACCCATTAATATAAATGGTTATTTTTATTGTAACTTATAGTTTAGGGTTGCAACGCTTTGATGAATCGTTATATCTCTTGAAGACAACGTTTCATTAATTATATATAGTTTTAGATTCCCTGTAAACATTAACCCTTTTTCATTATCAATATATCAGTTATAGGGTTCAACCCATATCTTCTTTATCTCTATTTTATTCGATTTTGTTTGCATGATTACATGATTGTTGTTTGATTATTTCGATCCTGGAAACCAAACTCAAGACCTGTTAACAATATGTAGGTGATTGCAATAAGAAAAAGGACATCAAGGCTTATGCTAACATCTGAACCAAAGCCAGTACAAAATGGTAGTAAGTATGTAGAGCAACCTTAAAAGAGAGGTCGATGATTCATACCTAGATATTATAGAGGTTATACTCTTCTTATAATAAGTAACTATACGAAACTAGCTTAGGGGTTCCATCTTCTTCTAAGTTTGGGCTTTTTATAAAAAATTACTTGTACCGAAGAAAAAGTCTGTACACATCTTTTTTATACTGTACAATCCTTTCCTTTCTTTTTTGTTCCAAATTCTTTGTTTTCCCGCTCCCCAAATGTAGTTTTTATCAACAAAAAAATGTACAACATCAAAAGATGCAACTACTAAGAAATTGAATGAGTAGCAAATATAAATATATGGTGTAAATTGATGCATTGAGGGTAAATAGGTGATGTGCGGTTGCGGTTTTAGCCGTATAACCGAACCACAAAACCAGCACCGCACCGCACATTGATTATTTAAAACCAAAAAACGACACATTGATTATTTAATCTGTGTTATAAGGCTTCTAGTGCATTTTATCATTAATATTCTTATAAATCATAAGTAATGTGTGCGTTTACATTAAATATATGCATTGTTATATCCGAAAAAATCAACATCGTAAACCAAAATGCGCAAAACCCACATTAATATATAAGTCATAAGCGATGGTGTGGTGCGGTTAAAACCCGCAAGAACAGCATAAAACCCGCAAAAGCCGAAACCTCAAAATGCAGTGCGGTTCGGTTTCTATTTTTATAGAAACCGCAAATGCGATTGCGGTTCGGTTTTGTCAAAACCCGCACTAAACCGCACCGTGCTCACCCCTAATAACACCTTCGCTAACTATTTTCCTGGGCTCGTCGCTCCTAACATATGTATTGGTATAAGTACAATTGAACTTCCATATGTCATTGAAGCCGTTACTATCATATTGCACATTGTAGAGACAGTAACGTCCATTATCCCTACACCTTTGACATTCTTCAGTAACTAAAATTAACCATGTCATACAGAGTAAAAGCGCCATGTTAGAAAGCGCACACAGAAAAGTACAATGGAAGCAAGCAAAGTAAATAACCAACTGGGCTAGCTCAGTTGACCACCAAATTTTCCTTAAGGTGCTTGGGGAGGGGATGTTTGACTAGGGGAGGTCTCAAATTCGAGTCCCACAAGGGAATTTTACCCCTTCAGGCAGTAAAGGAGGAATAGGCGGGTGTGACGGTCAGTATACTGCCAAATTGGATGTCATTGTTAGATCTGAACCACTAATAACTAACAAGCTGATCTAAATAAATTAATAATTAATAATAAATAATCTATACTACTATATAAAGTATTTGGGACTTCCTATAAAAGGAAATCTTAAAAAGATTAAGCCTACACACTTGCCACTTATGGAATCATTTTGTTGGTTTCTAAGCATTACAAGTTCTAAAGTACAACTAATATACCACATGGTACAAAGCAATAGTGCACAAATCATTTTTTTCTTCAATAAAACACTCACTAAATGAAATTTATGAATCATTAATGATATTATTAAATACTCCGTCACTCAAAAGTACAATTAATATAACACATGTTACAAAACAATAATGCATAAATTATCTTATATGTTTTTTTTCAAAACACCCACTAAATGAAATATACAAATCATTAATGATATTATTAATATACTCCTTCACTCAAAAGTACAATTAATATATCACATGGTATAAAACAATAATGCATAAATCATTTTATCTTTTTTGTTATTTCTTTAAAACAACTACTAAATAAAATTTACAAATCATTATTCATAGCGTACAAACCAATCTTTTATATAGTCAAACTTTCTGACACCACCTTTTTTGACCACACAATAGACCACCATTTACGACTACAACTTAGCAACATAGACACCACCAAATGGCGCCGAAACCGCTACTTTAAAACACCCTTTATGTTTAAACGTTATATAATACCCTTTATGTTTAAACGTTATATAATATTGCACGTCCAAAACAACTAGCAATAGTGGTGACCACCGTTTTTGTATCGTCGTTGTATCGTGATGCATGGGTTCACTGCCATTTTTTATGAAATAGTGTGCGAAAAAGTTTTTCCCTAAAGCTATCGTCATGCGTAAAGTTAGCATCATGAAAAACATATAATCGCTCACCAAAATTTTTGATTGCATGGTGTCCGCCACCGCAACGCGTGAGTACCCCGCTATAAAAGTTTTTTATAATGTTACTAAATGCATAAGCAAGAATACCAACTAACTTTCAATTAATAACATCTATTGGACATTTTCTCTTCCTTCTATAAAAGCAATTCATCGAAAAGACCTTACCATCACTGACAAAAATAATCAAACGGGTACCTGCCGCTTCAACGCGCAGGTACCCGTCTAGTTAGTATATAAAAGACCTGCTGAAAATCACTGAAATTCCAAAATTATCTATGGCGAAAACCAAATTGAACCCTTGATTTTTAACCTTTTAATTTACGCCTTAATCATTCTTCATATATTTCCATTATTGATATCAGTGTCTACTGCTTGCTTAGGACTATTTACCACTAGGGGTGTCATATTTCCCGACCCGACCCGGACCCGAACCCGAACCCGATGAAGGATATTCGGGTCGGGTTACTCGGGTCCAAAATCCAATTCGGGTCAATCGGGTTCAAAATATTTGAAAATTCGGGTTCGGGTCGACCCAACTAACCCGATTTAATTTTTTTTTTTTTTTAAACTTTTCCAAATATTTATTTAACTGAAAGGCCTAAATTAGTGCATGAACATATATTGCTTCATATATTTGGTTTTATATTCATTTTCATTCTATATAATTGACGCCAGTTGAAAACAAAATCATTCTGAAAAGAAAATGTGTAAATCCAACTATAAAATCATGTATTAGTCGTTCTTCTCTTAGTATGAATATAATAACCTTTTAAAACCAATGAGCATTATATTCATAACGTTTGGTTCTTAAATTTAAGAAATTAAATTTAGAATTATATAAATGACTGACCCACCCGACTGACCGACCCGATTGACCCAACCCGACTAACCCGAGTTGAATAGGTCGAGTTGATATATTATTTTTGGCTTGACCCGACTTCGACCCGACTGACCCGAACCCGACCGACCTGACCCGAATGACACCCCTATTTACCACTATGTATGTTTTTCACGTTTTATAAACTGTAGTATTGGTCGACACCAAAAAAATAGATGAAAACACTTACCATTTTTGGAGGCCCATAGTAATAAAGCATCTTTCCTTTTGAAACCACTTTGCTTTTTCGTGGCTATCACATCACAGAATATAACACATTGATTTTTGTCCACAAAATTTATGACTATTCACTTTTATTTATATATTGTGTCACAACAAACCTAATTTCCATAGTATTAATGGGGTCATCATAATAAAGTTTTGCTTTCAACTTAGTAAAATTCTCGGACGAATTATCCTAATTAATTATTTGAGGAGAATATTATCATCATTCTATCAGGTCGTGAATTGCGCGCTCTTCTATATTCAATGGATGTTTATGTGCCACTCAAAATCAAGCTCATGGTGAGAAATGCAATTGAGTATTCTGAATGGATCGAAAAAGATGTAGATATTGAGAAGGGGGACTCAGAGACACTTAGATATGCTTCTTTCTTGTGCAAATTAAAGGTATTTCTGTTGAAGTTTTTTCTTTTTTTGGTATAATTCTTCCACTTTTTGAAAAATCGTTGCAGAAACAGATTAGCTTTGACATGGGAGGCAAATGCATGCAGTTGTTGATGAATCACAGCTTACCCAAGTTCTCTACTGGAGGTAGTTATACAGTTATACACATCCTAGGCTACGTGTGTACGTGATTATGTGTATGTATAGTTAATACATATGTATGTTACAAGGTTGATATTGATAAAATTTTCTTGTTAAAAAAGATAAAACGGAAGCTGGGAAAGTTCTTGAGGCTCCCAAGACGAGGAACTATAACTTCAAGCATATTGGATCATTTAATCCAAAAAAAGTTGCTCTTCTATTCTCAGCTTTGTAAGTCTACATGGTATTATGCTATCGAAAAACTTCCCCATTTTGGTTGTTGAATACCATTGTTCTGATATTTGATTTCTTATTCAACCATCATATCGTGTTCACGTTTCTCTTAATTTTTCAGGTCGAGTTTGGGAACAATAGTACTCATATGTTTGACACTGAGAGAAAAACAGATTGGTGACGTGTCTGCCGATTTTGCATGAACTTATTTTGTATGGCTAATGATTTGTACACTTCAAATTCTTATTTGTACACTCAAATCTGTGCATTAAGCAGTTGTACATTTATCTTATGCCGCTCTACCGGTTTTTACATTTGAGTGTACAAATAACAAATGAGAATGTACGAATCAATACCCGTTTTGTATTCATCCACTTTTGTATATTTGGAAAATGTAACTTGCATCCCTTGGGGTTGTGTATCAATGTTAAGGAGCATCTTCCTTTTGTCATATACTCATAATATACATAATTAGCTGATCTTCCACCGGGGTTCTACATATGGTTTGCTATAGGTGTACATTAGTTTTGTCCGATACATTACGTATTTACAAAATCATACAAAAAGGGATGATAAGTGTTGCGGGTGAGACCAAATGGACTCAGTCGACCCATTTGGGTTTGCATTAAAGACGCTACATACTTTGACATGTTCATTAAAAGTTGAAATTCACAATTTCACGGCCCACAATCTCATTTCAATTCGTTCCTCTACTTAAGTTGAGGATATTGATGATGACATGCTCGTTATATGGCTAACCCGAATCGTGTAGATAGAGATGCTAATGATGCAAGTCTCTGTGAGTATAATGATTATGATGGTTCTGATGATTATGAGTATAATGTTAATGACTTAACTGAGGAACAACTTGCTTTCTGTGATGCATGGGATATTCGTATTCGTGGTAGAGTGAGGAAGTAGTTCTAGTTTTGTTGTTGGCGTTTTATTTTGATAGGTTCTTTTTTTTTTTTTTTTTTATGGTAAAGGGGAGTAATCTTGCACCCTGGTAAATATATTAACCAAAAGAACGTTTAAGTACAATGGATATGAGTGAAATCCCATATCTCAGCCCGTTACATAGGCATAAAGCTTACATAACAAGATACTTCCTATTTTCTAAACAAGAAAACAAACCACTACTCAACTGATAACATAGGACATAACGAAAGAAAATTACTTTCTAGGACCTTGAAGCTTGGTGCCATACATGGCATTAAAGGCATCCAAATTCCCTGGAAGATCATAAACCTGATTCGCATAGTCATCGTAGTCATAGCCATCATAGTCATCTTCAAACTCTTGGCCACCACCGAATAGATTAGCAGACTCATCAAATGGGTTAGCAACTACCTCATCTTCAGAATCAGAAACCACGATCTCTCCCACCTTAGAAAAAGAGTTAAATCTCTTAGTAGAAGACACGGGCAGAGTACAAGAATCACTAGTTTTAGGAGCCACACCCGACTCCATCTCTTTCAAATCACTCACAAGGGGTTCTTGTGATGCAGTACCTGTCTTAGTAGACTTTTCTTCATTAACTTCCATTGTACGACCAGAATCCACATCCTTGTTGGTGTCATTAGAAGGAATACCAAAAGCATCCATATTAAGTGCATCAAACTGGTTAGATGTAGAGATATTTGTTCCACTTGAACTAGCCACATCAGAAGTATTCTTTTTAGTGACTTCCACTTTCTTAGGTTCAGGAGGAGTTTTTTTTGGTTGATATTGAAACTGCTTACCCACAACAAGTTTAGTAAACCCTCCTGAATAGTAGACCCACCTTGCTTTCCATTCTTCTTGTTATTAACCGTCTTGAAACCATCATTAACACGCTTAGTAGGCTGAGCAGGAGGTTCAACAACTTTAGGACATTCAATAAGAGTATGACCAAAAATCTTACATTTATCACAATGAGGTGGTTTCCACTCGTATTCAACCTGTATCTTCTCAATAGTCGAACCTGACCCATCAAGTAATGGTATCTCAACAGTAAGGCTGTCCATAAGCACCTCATCCAACTTCACTTCAATCATGCATCTAGCAAAACTACTACGGCCCCACGAGTCCTTGCACATTTGGCTAGTAAAAGCATCTAACCTTTTGGGCGTGTCTATCAATGTGGCAAGGAGACTAAGGCCATCATCAGAAAATATAGCAAGAGGAACATCAAGGAATTTAACCCACACCGGGATGTTGGTCAAATCCTCTTTAAGTAAGTTGGTGTTCAATGTCCATGGTTTAAGAATAAAAGGTACATTTCTAATCAACCAAGGACCGTTTTCAAGAACATCTACAACACCTTTCTTCGAATTGAACTTAAAAAAGAAGAACCCCTTTGCATTCATCATTACCTTTTGTATACCAAACTTAGCCCACGCATTGTGTACAAAGTAATCAACAACAGGAAAAGAAAGTCGTTGACCAAGGAAATACCCATACAAAGTATTCTCAAACCTAGTGTTCACCTCTTCAACCACTTTCATCGGGACAGAAAGATCCACACCATTAGCTTTCTTACTACACTCCAACCTACGAAAGTTTGACGTGTGTTTCTTTTTTTCACTAGAAGTAACACCAGCATACGATGTAGAAGGTTGTTTCAAAGCATACACACCAACCTTCTCAATACCAACAACCCCATGTGCATTCGTATCAACCTTATCAGAACTATGAGACTTGTTAGAATCCCCATGTGGACCATTCAGATCATTAACTAAAGGATCAAGTGAAACCAGCTTCACTTGATTATTCTTGTCCACAATTGTAGATAATTCAACATCTCCATCATCAACACTCCATTCATTAATAATTGGACCAGATGACGCAAGTATAGGCTGAGTTGAATCCTCCAGCGGATTAGAGTTATGTGGAACCGACTCCACAACCAAATCATCACCACTAATAACACCATGCGAACTACCAGAAACATCTTTACCATAGGAACATGACACAACTGGAATCGGCTCCACTGGTGTAACAGGTTTTAATGGTAGCCCATCTTCACCCACTAATACAAGCTTCCCCTCTAAAATTTGTTTCTCAATGTCACTAATTTTACTAGCCAATGTAGACGAATACGTGACAGGTACTTCCTGAGAAACACCGGCGTTTCCCAGTTCAGGTCCAAACAATGTTTTATTAGCCTTACATGGTCGAGAAACACTTATGTTCCCATATTCGACACCTCTAATGGTTGCATTCCGACTTCTAAAGCGATGCGTCAACAATAGCAATGTTTGCTTTAGCCACATGATGTGGCATACTGTCATCCTTCTCTCCCAGCATCGACATCACAGCAAATCAGAACCCTTGCACACTACAATCACACATAAACACAAGAAGATCGTCCAACTAAACAGGTAAAACCCTAATTTAAACTAGGGTTTGTAATCCAGATATGCGCAATAACTAACCCATGATTAATTAATGATGTCAAATCAGTTGTGATAGATAATGATCAGGATTAAATAATAACACAACCAAGAAACCCTAAGTTGCGATTATGGACAAAACCCAGGAGCAAGAAACTAGATCGATCGACAAGATCAATAGGGACAGTCTATGATTTAAGCAAGACCATACACTATATAATCAAGCTTGAATCAAGATTGTGTAGAAGAAGATAGGAGCTCGATCAGGTTGAAAAGAGAGGTTTAGGGTTTCGCAAATCACCTTTATTTTGATAGGTTCATAAGATTGGTCTGTCTCTCTTATGATAATTTTTGTGTGAAGCACAATAGGTGCATTTGTTTGCGTGTAACGGACTGAGATGTGGGATTCACCCTCATCCTATGAACTTAATTGTTTTTTGAAGTAATATATTTACCGAGAAAACCCTTTACCTAGAAAAGATAATATATGAGACTTTAAAATACAGTCATAAGCCCATACTTGGCAGTCAAAGTATACAATACTAACACTGCACGGTATATGTCGTTTGTAATATTGGTAAAGAGATACTAACATTATTCAACTGCTCTTAAGATCTTGAATCATTACTAGTCCTATAATATTTGAATAAAAATGGAATGTATACTTGTTCTTATTATTTTCATTAGTTTTTAAAAAAGAAAGTGGCCAAAGGATGGTATAACCGCGAAACAAACTGGTATAGAAACATTCTAAAATAATTTCGGTTTAAATTGGGTTGGTTGACCATATAAGCCATTCATTCATTTGACTGGTTAGGGACGGATATAGCATACCCCATGACAGATTGGGTCGAAAAATGTCACCACTAGTGTAGCTAAAATGCGACGCAAAAAGGTATCAGTAAGGCAAAACTCATTGTCATCCTCATTGTGAGTTTCTTCCTTAGTTTGGGTGACTTATTTACTAAAGTAAATCCAAACTTTTAGAAAACTTGACCTCGAATGGAAAAACCAAAAAATGCAACAACAAAAAAAAAAAAAAAAAAAGAAAAGAAAAGAAACATAACTCATAAAAACCAATATTTTTGGAAATGCAGAAATGGGAATTTCAGTTTACATCCGAAGATGGTCTAAGTACACAAGTTACAAAACTAGTCGTATAACAAGTTAGGATGGTGGTGTTAGACGTCAGTTAGTTTATTAATGATCATGGGTTTTGTTATGTTTGTTAGGCCTAGTCCACCTACGTTGTATCTAGAATAATCCAAAGGGATTATATATTGTAAATGTTAGTTGATGAATAATGAAGCCACTTATATTGCTAATATGGTATCAGAGCCATTCACCATCTGATGGTACATATAAAAATCATATAGCGTGATGCTAAACGATAGGAGTAACTAAAAGCATTCATTACGGCGTGACAATACAAATGTCAGAACAAATTAGTTCGATGAGTTTCGAGATTTTGCTCTCTAAAGATGGTGAATTAATTAAATTAAGCATGAAAGAAAAGTTATCACATAATCCTATTTTTATAAATTTTCCGAAGGCTGATTCGCAATACTAATAATATTACCAATTTTCCAAAATAATTTTAATGCTTGTCTAAAACCAATCATAGTACGTCATGTGTGTTGGACGATAGTTTCTTTGTTAGAGTAACACATTAGCTTCTGCTAGCTAAGAAAAAGCTACGTATGATGTGCGACAATTTCTTTAAGATCGAATTATCTGGTTTACATGTCGACTGTAATATTTATATTTTTACATGCACGTCCACATCACCAATTAAAACTGTACAACATAAGTACTAATCATTGGCACAAAACATGGATCATATCTTTCATCCGATTCAATGAATTTTGGCTGCACCTCACAGTCACAGTTTTGTATTTAAGTCTTCATATTTCCATTATTGTTTTCAGTCTTCATGACTTCGTATATATAATAATTTTTCAGTACTTATATGTTCTTAACCTTTTGCTAAATTACTGGAGTAGTGTTTTAGACCCCAAAACAGATACACATTAAATAGTTCCTACTTTGAATTGCCCTAAAAATGAAATGAAGCATCTTTTTTTGTTCGGCGAAGTTTTTATTTGGGGTTACCACTTTGCTCATTAGTGACCATCACAGGATATAAGATCATATTAATTGTTAATCCACAAAATTTGTGACCGTTGAGGGGCACTGGGGCATTGTAAATAATTGAATAATAGTAAAAACTTCTACCATTTAGTCAAGGACAGTGGGGTTATCATTAAATTGTATTGTGACAAAGTTATACCTAGCTATGCATGCCATGTTCAGGAAATCAAGGTGACCAATCTATTGTAGTTTGTAAGTATTATGCAATTATCACTTCATAAGAGATTTTCTAGATTTTGTCTTCCTTCTATGCAGTGTTATAAGAATCAGTATGAATTGCCAATAGTTCTATCATATTCAAATCCAATGCATGTGTATGTGTCCTCTAAAATTCATCTTTCATTGGATGATCAAATGATGATGGTAAAAAATGCATTTGTTTATTCTGAATGCAATGAAAAAGAATTAGATATTGAAAAGGGGAAGCTGGAGACATCTAGATTTGATTCTTTTTTTTGCCAACCTAAGGTCCATCTATTGAAGTTTTGTTTTTAGTATTTTATAATTCTTGGTACTTGGCCTATTAACCATTTAGCTGAAATTGCTGCAGAAACAGATTTGCTTTGACATGGGAGGCAAATACATGCGGTTGTTGATGACTTACGGCGTCATCTTACATAAATTTTCTACTCCAGGTTTCTTTAGCACATTATGCTCTATGTATATGTAATTTGTATGCATATATGTGTATAATTGATATTGATGAAGCACTTGTTCTTTGTTAACAGAAAAAAATGCAGACGAGGAAGTTTTTGAGCCTCCAAGAATGAGGAAATACAAGCGTACTGGATTAGTAATTAATTCGAGAAAAGTTGCTCTTCTGCTATCATTATTGTAAGTTTGCGACATATTATAATATCGACAAACTCACAAACCTCCCAATCTTTGTTGTTAAATGTACAATATTTTTATTAAAACGTGGAATCGAATGATATGTATACTTACTTTAATTGCTTCCTTCTTCAGCCGCTAACGTGTTCATGTATGTTCTTCATTAAATACATTTTCAGATCGTGTTTCGGAACAATTATACTCATATATATGACACTGAGAGTTAAACAGGTTGGTGACATCTCTAGCCATTGTGCATAAACTTATCTATCACACATTGGTTTGTGCTTTGTATGTTTAGATGTTAGAATGTAACATTAAATTGAAGAGTAGATCTATGGACCCGACCCAGCAAACTGAAAGATGAGCCAACTACGGATTAATATCGACAAGAAAAGTAGACGACGCAAGCTTTCTACCGAAAGGAAAATATCATACGAGTTCAAATAAAACTCATAGGGTATAGGGGTTATAAACATTATAGTTAGGGTTTCATGGTTGTAACATTTTATATTTTTCGTGTAATAAAAGATCGATAAGAGACTTTTCGGCCCCTGTCACATTGTCCTTTTGTTCTTGTTTGATTGAGTTTTTCCTATGGAGAATATTACTTTTATAAAAGCATTGGAAGATATTACTAACATCCAAGATTGTGTTTGAATGTGTGGAAGCATATTTAGTTATGAGTTGTAAATAACTTCAGAATAGTATTACTTTTTTTTAACAAACAGAATAGTATTACTTACTAGCTGATCTTACTTCCTCCAAATAGTCACATATATTGGGCTGGAACATTAAGAAGAGAAATGGTTAGCTTGTATTGGAGTTATATAGTACGATTTCGACCCATCTCTCTATATGAGTTGAGTTGGGTTGTATTTCACCTTTAATGTATCAAATGCAACACCACCTTTTTTTTGTACACCACAAAATTTCTTGTATTACCAAATTTGTGTCGCCCTTTACCTCCATTTGAAAAATGTTCCAATTGTTAGATGATAGGCTAAGGCTAAGCCTAATCAAAGGCTTAGGGTCCATTAGGTTTAGAGTTTATGTTTTCATCTAACACCAATATAATATCGTACTTAAGCTAACGTGTCAAAGTATATTTGACACGCTTGCATAAGTATGACAGTGGAAAAAAATTCAAAATTTAATACTAACAATATAATGAAGTACAGTACAGTGCTAAAATTCAAGTATCTAGTTAGTATATTGAAGAAATAAAATTACCTTCCGAACTCTTATCTTAAACAATGTGACATATTTCTAATGAAAAGACAGTTTCATATCAAGTCCCAGAAACAATGGCATGACATATTGACATGTGTGATTCATACCCCCAGTGTTATATTCAGAATGTTACGTTGGTTGTTGGAATTAGATCCTGTACACATGACCCATATTCACATGCGTGTGTGTTTGTTGTGGTCCAGACTCCATATAGTACTATTGCACTACATTCTCATTAAAGAAAACCTCATATCTATTCTAAAAAAAAACCTTATGCCTTAGAAGAAGTGAACAAATTACAGTGCAAAATTATTGCAGCACTCGAATTTTTAGGACTTCCACTGTTTGTATCTTTTAAACGCAACTCCGCAAGCAACTGCACACGTTACAAAATTAAACTTGTTTTCAAGTCTAGAGAATATTTCCGTTTCTATGTTTGGGAATGCATATAACCAAAATATGTAGTTTTCTTATCATCGTAGTTTTTTTAGCAAAGTAGTCTAAGTAAACATCTTTTGGCTCGTAGTTGCTTTTTGTCAATTACTCTCCTGTTTTTCGTTGACGTGGCGTTACAATCTTGTGTGGAGCATCAATTTCTAGCGACTTATGTAACTCCTGAATAGGATAATAGTTACTCAATTATATGCAAGCAATAGACACATCAGTGTAAAATCAGTGTCGGTATATGTAAATCCGAAAAAACAAGAAAGATTGTACTTGACGCCTTGATGGTCAAGGTCTGCATTACTAAGAGAGCAAAACTTGTGACTGATATCGACATTTACCATACCCTCAACTCAAACCATCTAGTGGCTATATTATGCTGATCATCATATCTCAGTCATAACGTACATGTAAGCGAAACAATATAAGCTATGTAGACCATAAAATGGTTTTTGGTTGTAGCGGATTATTTTTTATATGTATCAGGAACGGTAATTTTGTGCATTTTCCTTTCTCTGTGAACTAGTTATAAACCTCGTGTATAAACGTGTGGTGTTTTACTAGATAATATTTTGAATGAGTCGTTACAGTAGGTACAATCTCACATATTCATTTTGATATTTGTAGTCTCGTGCATATATGAAATTTTTGGTTCTGTCATTAATTTAATTTAATAACAACAAGCATTAGAGGAGTTTTAGGTATCACCAATATGAAAAATATGTTAACAGAAACGACACAAAAAGGAATGTAATAATAATAATGATGCCTGGTCTTCATCATCATCTTCATCTCAGCCAGCCAGAGAACTCCTGATACAACTTGCATTGATCGTCATCTTTTGTTGCTTTTATAAATGGGGAGTGATCACCGAATAAATTGATGCACGCATCACAATTATGCACATAGCATGTTATAATATATTAGTGATGTGATATTATGGTGTGTGCATCAATTTATTTGATGTGAATATCAATTCCCTTTATAAATAGGGTTCAGGTTATTAAATAGTACTTTCTCATCAAATATACTCCTTTAGTACGAGATCTAAAAAGTGTTACACATTATGTTACAAATTTTCAAATTGTGTTCGAATATGCACACACAATACTTTTTTACCCAAAGCAATTTTGTAAAATACTACTACCTTCGTCTCATATTAATTGTCCAGTTTGATTTTTTAAGTCTTGTTTTTTCAACTTTGATCTTAAATATTTTTCTTGTGTTATATAATACTTGGTGAAAATTATATTCATAAAAATACATTTAAAACCCAATCTATTCATATATCTTGCATCAAGTATTATTTAACACAAACAAAAGTATTTAAGGTCAAAGTTGAAAAAAGAAAAACTTAAAAAAATCAAACTGGACAATTAATATGGGACGAATGGAGTAAATTTTATGATTTTTATTACTCGAAACATTGCATGAACATAAATATGTGCATACCTTGCTATTATCGTGTATCGATTAAAAGTTTTGACTGCTGATTTTAGTATATATCATGATTTAGCGTTAAGGTTTGAAACGGGTGTTTTTTTATCTCATAAATAAGAGTTAAGTGATTTAAAATAATAATGGGTACCTATGGTGGCGGTACGAATACATAATAATTAGACTAAAATACATTGTCGGTCCTTAATCTTGTCCTGAAACATCACGTTGAACCAAAACTTGGCATTTTATCGTCAGTAGTCCAAAGTATGTGTTTTATAGGCTAAACAAAGCCCTTAACCAGGATTGCCAAAGTCAACGTTACTTTTCTGTTTGTATCTCGAGGGTATAATAGACCATTCACACTTATAACATGCCTTAGTTAAATCTAACCCAACCTCAACCCTATTAGTACCAAAGAACACATAATTGTCGTAAATAACAGAACACATTGAAAAGCAACACATTCTACCCAAAGCAAAAAAAAAATAATGGCACAAAACGATAAGGGAAGGCTTTGTTGAGTTCGTTGAGGAAAGAAGATTGCCCAAATGAAAAGGGTTTGGGTGTTAAGAAGGAGAAGGAAAAGGGCGACATCGGGTTATCAAAGGTTAACGATTTGAAAAAAAGGATTAAAAATGGATTTTTTAATATCTTAAGGAAAGGAAGGAAATGAAGGAAAAGGATGATAGAGAGAGGCGTGGGTCTGGTAAGTGTATGTTTAGATGATAAGAAACTTTGTAATAGTTGTGAACATGAAATCGATCAATAAAAAATTGGGTTCTTATTGTAACTTATAGTGTTTGATTGTGCATTGTAACTGATAGAAATCATTGTGTATTTTTAATAGGTTTGACTTATCGAAGTCAAACCACAATAGTAATTTACAATTTGTGGCATTTCATAAATTTTTTTGACTTGGGTAAGTCAAAATTCAAGATGTTACAATTTGAGGCATTGGGCGTGTTCAGTCCCACTGTCAACACTAACACCATACAAATTTCTTCCTAAACAATACACCATTGTCAATACATTATGATTTAGTGCTAAAGCATTTGCATTTTCAACACATATTTATGAACTACTGGCTTTGGTTTTGCTGATACAAGGGGATGTTTGGTTTTGCTGATACTAATTAGAAACAATACACCCAATATCACAATACAAGAATAGATTAAATACATAAAACTTAGATAATATTTCATCATTCATATAGTTGGTTACAAGAACAGAAACAACTAGATCAAACCATGACCAACAACCGTACAAAAGATTCAATTTACATACCCCTTTTAACAACCAATAAATCCAAAACTAGCACAAAAAAGACCCCATTTATCTACCCCCATGAAATATCCAAAATTTAGTCATTATGCTCAGCCATTTTCTTAACATAACCTTCGTGGATATGAATACCTTCATCAGTTTCACCAAAAATCTTTATGAATCGAACAACTAGGTTTGTGTGCCTAGCACGGGCTTTCTCACCCATCCAAGCATCAAGAGCTATACCGAGGTCCCAAAGCTTCATTCTCTTCAATCGGCTCCTTACACTTGATGATGCCCTCTTGGATGATCAATGCACTCACGAACTAGCTTTTTCAAAACCCTTCTTGGCAGCCTCTTCCCAAACCATATTGCCATACGATCATTTAAGTTGATGAACCAAGAATCTCCATGAGTTCATTCAAAATAGGGAAATATTCCATTGGAAATTGTGTGTGTGAAAAAGTGGTGGATGGGTTTATTGGTTCTTGTGCACAAGTAAATAGCGTCTCAGGGTAGAGACGGTCAAGTGGTCTAATAGTGACTTCTTTTTCACACTTGGTCCCTGAATTTGTCTGGGTTGCCGTTGTTATACTTAAAACTCCCGCCCAATAATCACTTTAAAATACACAATTGGTCCCTCAATTTTCCAATTTTTGTATACTACAATTTAGTTGAAGATTAAACAACACAAAACCATTAGAAGTTTAACCTTGTAAAGTCAAACTTGCAAAACATATCAATAAACTCCCTAACAAATTTTGACTAATGGTTTTGCAATTTTGACTTTAGAAGGTCAAAATGCAAATAGAAAATGCCCATTTACCATTTTTAATGTTGACTAACTAAAGTAAAATGAAAATGCTAAAATTTTTTGACTCCCGGATTGCAGTTTTACTTTCTACAATCAAATTGAAATGCTAAATGAAAGTTTGACTTTTGATTATCAAACTTGCATCACTAACAATACGCACAACCAACAACATATGAAGAAGCTAAATTTAACCAAACCATATAAACAAATACCAAAATACTTTATGCAAGATGAATTGTCATAGGGTATTCAACCCATACATAAACTACAACCACTAAAAGAACTCTACCACGGCTGTGAGGGAAGCTCGGTGGAGTTTCAACAGCTTCCTATCCAACTTCCAGTTCATCTTGATATTTTCATTCCCATCATCACTCAAATCGTTGACCTTGATATAGATTGTCTTTAGCGACGGGGAACACGCAAATATAAAATTTATTAAACTTAATTCATTCTCTGATCTAGGAAAAGCTCGAAACACCACAGTTTGTAGCTGCTCATGCCTGATTGTAATTCTGTCTACAAAATTTGAATTTTTTTCCAAAGGTAGAACACTAAGCGTGTATGTAGCCTGCAAAATTAAATTGTATTGAGATACACAAACATGGCAATTTACGAATGTTTATTTGATACATATGCATTGCAGTATTACACTTACTCTGGTATCTAGCATTTTCAAATTTGGAGATCCACGAATCATTTAAATGATGAGTGTTACCATAACACTATTCCCAAAATCAACTCCGGTTAGCTTAAGATTAATGAGGGATACAAAGGGTACCGAGAGAATTAGCTTCCCGCATGAACTACAACAAGTTTTAAAAATTAAATTTCTTTACTGTTAGACATTTCTTTAACATTGTAAAATTTGAAGTGTAAAACTCAAATTGGTCTTACCGTGCAATCCTGAAAATCCAATCAAAGGGTGTGAAGTATTGGAAGACTTGTCAGGTGAAAGATATTGGATGTTGTGATTGTGGTCACATGGGTCGAAACACCGAATGACAAATCTAACTTCTTCAAATTCCAAAATTTTGCAATATCACATAGTCTCATCTCGTTTGTAGTAGAACAATTCATTTTAAGAGACTCAAGTAAGAGACAACCAGCAATAAACTCCCAAACCGTACCGGTTTAAAAATTGACAAACACAATTCTAAGCTCAATACATTTGGAAAACTACTAAAAAAATACCAAAGTAGGAAAAGTACAACAATGAAGTTCCGGATGTTTCAACTCCATACGAGTGAAGTTGGGTTGGCGGTAATTGGTTCACCATACCGATTTCTAATTTTCACTCCTCGATTCCTTGTCGAGCCAAAAAAAAGCCAATCATGAATCTCTTCATAATTCAAGTCTTCTATTCCACACACCGTTTTGGGCTCTACAGAGAAGATAAACCTTCTTATGGGACACATATGTTGATGTAAGAGTCTAATAACATGCCTCCCATCAAACTTATTTGTTAAATAAAAGAACTCCTCGTCAACTATGACATCGGTGAGCAAAGTCCACTTAAACCACCAGTTTCTCGCTAAACTAGAGGTTCTCTCCGCTTCTTTTATTGGCAATCGATTCAAAATGTTACTGATCACTATATCCGGCATGTTGATAATACTGTTAATACAAATAAGCCGTAAAAACGTTTATTTATATTTTACGATCTTCTAATGTTTTGTCGATAACAAACGTAAAATCATTTTAACGAAACAAATAAAATCGTAAATGGTTTGAGCCAATAGTTTACTAACACAAAGCTCAAGCTTTACGTTTTACATGACATAAAATACTAAACAAGTAATAATGCTTTCATGATTTAGTAATACATATGTACAACAACTAGTGTTTACATATTGGGTGTCAAGAAGATGAAACAAGTCTAACATTAAAATGAAACATAATAAGTAAATACTAGTTAATATATACATACCTAGTATGGGTAATGTAATGGGTAGAAGTTTAGTGCTTTCATGATTTAGTAATACATATGTACAACAACTAGTGTTTACATATTGGGTAGATATATACATACCTAGTATGGGTAATGTAATGGGTAGAAGTTTAAGTATTTTGACCAATTGACCAAATACATTGAATATAGTTGGGTAAAACCCAAAGTCCATGAACCATACCCATGGAGCATAACCCATAGCCATTGCATGACATCATGCATAAGTTATAAATGGGTATTATCCATGACCCATGGATTTAACCCATTACCCATGGACTAGATGCATTACATCTTCTAGATACATTGTATCTACTTGGATACCCATGGTCCAAAGTCTTGGACCCATGACCCATAACTCATGACCCATGACCCAAAACCCATGGGCAAAGAGGAGCATCCCACGGTTCCCCCAGTTTACACTGGACTGATCTCTCAAGTAAGGGATCCGTGGGATCCGTGGAACAGTAGCATGTTTTCTCCTATAAATAGTGAGCCATTTCTTCATTTTAGGGTGTGATTCCTACACACACTTTCACCTAGTATTGTAAACTCTCTAACCTCAGATCCAAAGGATCTTTCTATGTAGTTTGTATTTATTTTTATGTGATTCTCTAGGTTCCTCTTAAAGGCGAGATCACCACCTCTTGAAGTCGAGCAAGCTTAAGTCCATTAGCTGCCATGCTTCGTCATCATCAAGACTACTGAGGTTCTCTTGTTGATAGTTCTTTCTTCTCCATTAGAAGTATTGTGTCAAAGGCATTAGTGAAGGATGTCAAAAGGGTCAAGACGAAAGCATTAGTGAAAGGTGCTTAACGTCAGTGTCAAAGGCATTCGAGAAGGATGCCAAAAGAGTCAAGACGAAGGCATTAGTGAAAGGTGCCAAACGTCCGTGTCAAAGGCATTAGTGAAGGATGCCAAAAAGGATCAAGTCAAAGGCATTAGTGAAGGATGACAAGGGTGTACAATCGATATGGTGTATCGATGTACAAATAGAGATAGGTTGTATCCAAGGATGTTGATATCCTTGATGATGTTGTAATAAGGAGTGGGTCTCCTTTAGGATAGGTGTTGTGTAGTATTGGGTAGCAGTTCCCCCTTTCTAATGGAACTCGGTATCTAGCCTTGTACCGAATAAAGTATAGGCAACGTTGTGATAGGTGTGGTTCTACCTTGTGAAAGAACCCGGTATCTAGCCTTGTACCGGAAAAAGAGTAGGCGACATTGTGAAGGCTTCTCCGCCATAAGGAGTTGTGTTGTGTAGTGCCAATGAACTCCCGAGTAGGTGACTCGGGGAGTGGAGTAGGGCAAGGAAGGTGTCCTTGTAGCCGAACCACTATAAATACTCGTGTCACGGTTTTGTGTTTCTTACTCTTTACCTTTTCATTACATATTTACATATCTATCTATCAATGTCCAACATACACATCTAAATAGATTGACATAAGTCGATCTAAATATTTGAAAACAAAGTTTTGATCGGTAAAACTATTCAACCCCCTTCTAGTTTTCCAAAATTGGCATCAGATCTTCGTTACCAAGTTTCTTAAGAGTATATTGTAGTTTTAAAACATGATACTATCTATGTATGATTGAAAAATACAAGGAAGGAATTTCCTTAAAAACAAAAGGTCACGTTTTAAAATCATCATAACTTATATTGTTGGATAATGATAGATCTTTCTAATATTTCCTTTGTTGAGAATTCTCCATACTAGGATTTGGGCATCCTAAGAAGATCATGAAAATTTTCTCTCAAATACTTCTTTCCTTAAAAAGAATACTTAGCAAATGTATGATCTTTAATTAATTACATATATATCTCTCATTTATATTTTTTTCTAGATGAATCAATAATGTCATCATGTCTGTTTAATCTTGATTTAGTTTAAGTAGTATCTCTACGCTCTCTTAATAATCACTAAAGTAGTTATATATATTGAACTCATCATCAAGAATGGTATTCTTCGTTGATCTCTATAGACAAAACTACAAACTAGTGATAATGATATCTCGGCTATTCGAGAGCCTTGATCATCACTCCTCACATAAGGATTATTAACATTTCATCTATGTCAATTGTTGGAATCACTCCTAAACATTAATTCAAGTGTTAGTGATTCATATGTAATAGTTAGCTTAATATGGCTTTTATGTTAGTGATTAATCATGCCAAGGCTTATGTAGAAAGCCCATAGAAAGCCTTGGCCCAAGTCCAATAAGGAAAGGAAGGGACTAGGAGTGTTGCCTAGCTCCTCTCCTATAAATAGTCTTGTAATACCCTCACTTGAGGGTTGGTTGTTCAATTTATTCTCTTTCACTTCACGCATAACCATTCCTTATTCATACGCATAAGTGTTTGTTTGTCATTGTTCAACCGATCTATTCTCTTCTCTATTTCTTCTATTGATGCTTGTGTTACTAATATGGGAACCTAACGGTGGTATCATTCGCCAAATAGTTGAGTGAATCGGTTTTGTTTTTGAAGCTTTTGGTATTACGCGTAAGTCACGGTTCAAAACTTGGTCACGCTTAAAACTCATTTTTACACTTTTCAATCCATGATTCTTGTACTTTCAACGTCTTAAGGTGTTAAAATAACAGTTTTAAGCAAAAGTTTCAAACTTTACGTGTGGATCATTAGTTTTTAAGCTAGGTTTTTTATGTGGGTATCATCGTTACGCATAAGGTTTATAAGCTTTGGATCATCAAGTTTCACACTTTTGTGTTATTTTGGTGATATTGAAGTTGTTTCATCACAAAAATCGGTTTAGAAACATCTTTGGGCAAAAATCATTTTTGGTGAAGTTCTACGCATAACGAAACCCTAAAATTACGCATAAGAGTTCCTTGGTTTGATCTTCGTTTAGTGGATTACTCGGTGCTTTTCTTGCTTGGATAAGCCTCGAAAACACTTTGACTTTGGATATCTTTTGCCTTTGTGATAGTGTAAAAGATCTTTTAGGTAAAACCCTAAAATTACGCATAAGCTTAAGCTTACGCGTAGAACTCTTTACGCATAAGATTCATCTTACGCCTAAGCTTTGTCTTACGCATAAGCTAATCCTACGCCTAAGTTTTCTCACGCCTAACTTTACATTTACGCATAACTTTAGTGTTTTCTCATTTCTCACGCGTAAGCTAATCCTACAGCGTAACTATTGTCATTACGCGTATCTTTGGTGTTTTACGCATAAGTGGTACTTTGCTTTTACGTGATTTCTACACCTAAGGATACTTCATCAACAACGGTTTCATTCGACTACAAAGATCCATTTAACAACACAAGTTTTCAACATGTCACAACCACCATACTCTAGCTATTTTCCTTACACTTATAATCAACAACAACAACAACTAAGTCCACAACATCAACAATTTAATCATCAACAACAAATTTATCAACAACAATTTAATCAACAACATACTCCACAACTTGGAGCAATTCCACAACCACAAATGGTTCAACCACCACCTAGTCTTCAAGTACAACCTTACACAAACTTCTACAATCAGCATCCATCCAGGAGTACTATGAAGGAACCAACATGGTTTGGCAAGATGTGTGAAGCCTTAAGTAGCCAACAATCAATTCATGAAGTGGCTCACTTGATAGACCTCAATGCTCACTCCCGAAATTATGATCAATGGGTGATAAGGTTCTTTAGGTTTTGTGATCTAAAGAAGCCACATGGAAAGTTCTTAAAGAAGGTCATTATGGAAGGTCCATTTCGGATGCCTACTATTGTCACACCCATGAGATCCTAATGCCAATCCACCAAGAGATCTTGTCACCAACATTGCAACCGTCTCGGACCTCACGGTGATGAACTTCTACATTTTGAAGCCGATGAACTAGCAATGCAATACATCCTTTTGGGATTACCCAATCCGATCCTTCAAGTGTTGATGCTCAAAAGCGCTAAAGCAATGTGGGAACATATTCATCTTCTTATGGAAGGCACAACACTCAATCGGAAGACATGGAATCCAAAATCTACTTGGCTTATGAACACTTCATGATTGAACCGGAGAGACATTAGAGTCATATCATCATCGCTTTTCGAGACATCATCAATGATTTGGACAAACACAATATCATCATGCCTCAAATTGTCAACACTAAGTTCCTAAGTAGTCTTGGTCCGGAATGGGAGAAGTATGTCATTTTCTCCGTCAAGCTAAGAATCTTCATCATGCTACATACGGATTGTTGTACGACTATTTGAAGCCTCACCAAAAGAAGTTGACAAAGAAAGGACTATCCGTGGACTCCGGCTCCACAATCGATTCCGGACAATCAACAACTTGCTTTGTGGGCTCAAACTAGTGTTCCTTCTCAACTCCTGCTCCTCAACCAAGCGCAACCATCACACCATATGATCCGTCACAACAACAACCTCAACAAACTCAATTGGTTCCATACAACAACAACAATGCTCAAGCACTTTACGGTGAAGGCGATGAGGACTCCGATGCTTTTGATGAATTGCAACAAGGATTTGCTATGATTGCTAAAGCCTTTGGCGATATACAAACAGATCCAACAATTGCATTCGTTCCTCATCAAACACAAGAAATCAAGGTGTTGTGAACAATGGACGCGTTGAAGTTCGAGAATCGTGGTTATGGTCGTCGGATGGGAGGTGGTCAAGGGTTTAATGCTATAGGAAGGAATAACATGGGTGCTCGCAACAACAAAGGGCTCAAGTGGTTGAGCAGGGAATGCTCGAATGGGGTTAATGGTCTTCGTTGTTATAAGCGTAATGAGAAGGGTCATCGGCTAATGCATGTCCTAAGCCGAGGACAAGAGGCATTGCTTATCACAAAGAGGCTTTGCTCTTGGCTCTCAAGGATGAAGTGGTGGCACTCTTACCAACAAGGAGCGAGCTTTATGGCGGATGCGATTCGATGATGATATGGAGGACTTGCAGGCTAATGCAAGTAGTGATGTTGATGGCACACATGCAAGCTCTACACATGAGTGACACGGGCCCGGTATATGACATCGATGGCTTGTCTCGTGTCTACGGAACAAAATATACTCATTCTTGATCGATATCTCCGCCAATTTCTCCATCCGACAAGGATCAGAGTGTTCAACATGAGCCATCCACATCTCATTCCGATGATTATCAAATAGATCCCGTAGTTATATTTGATGATCAAGATAACCTTATGGTTAATATTGATAATCAAGTTGACTCCGTGGTTATATTTGAGGATCTAAATAATGATCATGTTGAGACTAACGTTGAACAAGATGAGCTTTTGTCTAATAGAGAAATTGAGCTCTTGACCTTAATTAAAGACCAAGAATCTCGTTTGGAAATTTGCACGAAATTAAAAGAGAAAAATGCACTGTTAATTAGGGATAATGAATGCTTAATTCGACAAATCAACTTTTTCAAAACTCAAGAAAACCATGAAAAAGGTTTTGAAGCCGCTTTTGCCAAATCACATCAAAACGAAAAATCTTTGGAACGACAGATTCGTGATCTAGCCGCTTCGAAGAATGCTTTGTTGTCTCAAATAGAACAAATGAAACATGAACATAAACAACAAATTAACGCTCTTACTTTGGAAACTCAAAAAGCCAAGGTGAGTTGTTAACTTGTCAAAAAGCAGTTCTCGAATACAAAAAGCATTCCACGAAATGGATAGATAACTATCTTGAAGAAATTGTCGACTTACAAAACAAAATCAAAGAGTTTGAAATGTTGTTTATAAACATGGTGAATCAATCACAACGATTCAAAGTTTACTTTCAAACCAAATCCAAATGGATATGGACCGAATCTTGCGATTACAAACCTAAGTTTTCAACGAGCATTCAAACCAAATCAAGTTTACTGATGCGAACATAGAATTGATGATTCAATTATGATTGTTGTTGAATATAATCGCATGGAGGAATTAGATGTTGATGACGAGAGTCGGTCAAAATGGAAAATGTCGTTTATAACAAACCATTTAACTATTCAAAAGTCAGTAACTTTTGTCACACAACAAGATACTTCTAACAAACCTTTGGTTATCACACCAGTTTATGAAGTTAGTCCCCAACACAATGGTGCACAAATTAATGGTCCTTTACCTTCACTTAGTGAAGTAACAACTAAAGCCGAAAGTTGTCGCGTTATCAAATATTTTGACACTTTCTTATCGACCTCAAAATTTTGGAGCGTGAGATTGAATTTCATTTGAAATAAAAGTTCAACATTTTCAATCGCCAATGGCGCGAGAACAAAGAGATATTCTTCAAAAAGAATTTTACCCCATGTCAAAAATTTGAAAACTTGTGCACTATATTGGGAAAGGATTTTCACAAGGAACTTGGTCTCATGAAAGCAGTTTTCGAGAAAGCGAAACATCGATTTCAAATACTAAGCGAAAAAAGCTGTTGAGAAAAGATGTTGATCGACTCTTGGAAGATGTTATACGTCTTGATATCCATAATGTTGTGTTATTACAATCATTGCATATGCATCGATCATCTCTCTGCGACATTGTTGATTACATTGAAATTGTTGAGAATATCGATAATGTGCTTCAAATCGAGTCTTTAAAAGTTGAAAATGAGCGATTATTAAACGAACTTTCAAATGCAAAACGTCGTCTTAATTGGTGTCAAAAGGATATTCACGATCAACAACTTGCTTTTCAAAACAAAATCGCCAAGTTGCATGCAAAAATCTTAATCCAAAACTTGAGCAAGCTGGATGATCAAAACGTGTCTTTTAAGTGTCAAATCTCAAAATATGAACATGAACTTTCAAAAGTTAAGCAGAATATGGTGTCATATTTGATTTACTCAAACAGACTCGTGATGAAGCATCAAACGAACTTGATCATTATCTTGCACACACTAAAGAAGTCATGAATTTTTTTGGAAATCTTAGTTACGAAAATCAAGATTTGGTGCACACTATCATTAAGTTAAGGAAATGTTAGGAAAGTATGAACAAGTTCAACCTAGCATCATTAAGAGAATTGCACTGTAACACTTAGCAAACGTGAACCCAGTTGCCTCTCGACAAAACACAAGTTACTAATGTGCTTCCCTCTATCGCAGCAGACTAGTTGCTTCTTTTCCCAACGTCCGCACTTCACAGCCTAGGAGCAATACAAGGAAGAATAGGAAGTTGCGACCTAAGAAAAGAATAATAAAGAATCTTTCAAGTAGAAGAACACCATAGGACTTTGAATAAGACTCACGTTGCACCTACTTTAGATATTGCGTCGACAAATGTAATGGAAAAAGTGTTGTAACGAATGCTAAACCTTTAAGTACTTTTGATATTCGATCGATGCTTCTTGTGTTATTTGTCGTAAAAGTATGCTTTTCGATTGTCATGACAAATGTGTTGCTAGAGCTATCTTGTCTCGTTTACGGAATCCTAAGAATCGGAATACCTCTAGGCCCACTAATGCTTCTAAGTACGTGCTTGGTAAACCGCCCTCCTTAGATTCTAAGAAACGCATTGATGTCCCCTGTAGTTCGATATCACCTCCAAAGAATGTAGTACCACCTAGTGCATTCACTAAGACTAAAGCTAAGACTAGTTGGAGATGGCGAAATGGATACATAATACACTAGGATTTAAATGGATGCCTAAAATCATTGATGTGTGTATTTCTACTATAAGCGCCGAGGAACCCTCTAACTCATCGGGTTCCACATCTACCTCTATTCCATCCGTGTCGCCTTTGTGTAATGCTGGTGATCTGAGATCATCCTTTGGATTGTTGATAGCGGATGTTCCCGACACATGATGAGCAACCTTAAGCTGTTATCAAACTTTATTGCAAAGTTCATTGGCATTGTCGGATTGGGAATGATCACTTAGCAGACTATCATGGGCTACGGAGATTATATCAATGGCAATATTGAAATTAGCGGGGTTTATTATGTGGAAGGCCTCGGTCACAATCTCTTTTCGATCGGTCAATTACGTGATGGAGATTTGGAAGTTGCTTTTAGGGAGAAAACTTGTTTCATTCGTGATCTACAAGGAAATGATCTTATGTCTGGCTCTCGCAATTCTAGTCTATACACAATCTCAATGCAAGACATGGTTGCTTCATCTCCCATCTGTCTACTCTCAAAGGCTACATCTACAAAATCTTGGCTATGGCACCATCGTCTCTCACATCTAAACTTTCAAACCATCACCAACCTTGCTCGACACAAACTTGTTGAAGGTCTCCCGAGATTCCGGTATTCTAAAGATCACTTATGTTCAACTTGTGAACAAGGAAAAAGCACCGTGCTCATTTTCCTCAAAGGTGGAACACGACTCTCAAAGATGTGCTTCATCTTCTTCACATGGATTTGTGTGGCCCGATGCGCGTGCAGACGATTAATGGCAAACGCTACATCTTGGTAATTGTTGATGACTACTCAAGATGGACTTGGGTTTATTTTCTTCGAAGTAAAGACCAAGCTCCACAGATGATCATCACCTTTCTCACGAAAATTCAAATTCAACTCCGGAACACCGTCAGACAAATTCGAACAGACAAAGGAACTGAATTTGTGAATCAAACTCTTCGAGAATATTATGAGAAAGTGGGAATTGAGCATCAAACATCCATAGCACGTACCCCAGAACAAAACGGAGTTGTTGAAAGAGCGAAACCGACGTTAGTGGAAGCGCCGAACAATGTTAATCAATGCTAAACTTCCAGATTACTTATGGGTCAAGTCGTCTCAAGCTGCATGCTACACTCGGAATCGCTCAATGATTACAAAATGCCACAACAAAACACCGTTTGAGCTTATCCACAACGAAAACCGAATCTCAAACACTTTCATGTATTTGGATCTCTTTGCTACCCAAATAATGATCGTGATGACTTTGGAAAGCTCAAAGCCAAAGTCGACATTGGAGTTTTATTGGATCTTGTGATAATTCTAAAGGTTATCGGATCCGGAATCGTCGTACAAAGCGAGGTTATGGAAGCGATTCATGCTAATTTTGATGAGCTTCTTGAAATGGCTTCGAGCATAATGACTTGGAACCCGGTCACAACCGTTTAAACTTCCTCAAACCCCATCATCGGTGAATCAAGCCCCGACTTACTCGTCAACAAATGGAAAAGCTATTTGCTCCATTGTTTAGTGATGACATTGATGAGCGTGCTCGGTGTATCCGATGTTTCATTGCTCAACGATACTACTCTTATACGATACACTGCCACAACAACTACGGTTGAAGAAGCACCACCGATTGACTCTACCACAACAGTTGAACAAAGCGCCAACGACGTTGAACCGGTGATGATATTCTTAATGTAGTACCCCACCGCAGATTTTGATCCAAATGCGTTCTTTAACCCGTTTGCTAATGAAAGCTGCGCACCGATGTTGCGGAATCATCTACAAGCCATTTGAATCCTCAAAATCGCATAATGTATATCAACATCAACCTTTCACACATCGTTGGACGAAAGACCATCCTCTAGAGAACATTATTGGCAACCCGAATCAACCAGTCATAACTAGACAACGTCTTCACACAGATGGTGAACATTGCATTTATGCTCTCACTGTCTGGCCAATCGAACCTAAAAACATTAAAGATGCAATGACAAAAGACAACTGGATTGAATCCATGCAAGAAGAACTCAACCAATTCAAACGTCTTGAAGTATGGGAATTGGTTGAACGACCAACAGGGGTCTTCGTCATTGGTCTAAAATGGATTTGGAAAAACAAATTGGATGCTGAAGGAACCGTAATTAGAAACAAGTCACGTCTGGTGGCTAAGGGTTATAGACAGGAAGAGGGTATTGACTTTGAAGAATCATTTGCTCCGGTTGCTCGTCTTGAGGCTGTTCGGATTTTTCTGGCATTTGCGGCTCACATGAACATCACGGTCTTTCAGATGGATGTCAAAACTGCTTTTCTCAATGGACAACTGAAAGAAACGGTCTATGTTAGCTTGACCCGAAGGATTCGTTGATCGAGTTCCCTAATCATGTCTACAAAGCAAGAAAGCTCTCTACGGTCTCAAACAAGCCCCTCGGGCGTGGTACGATAAGTTATCATCCTTCCTTATTGCCAATAATTTTACCAAAGGTTTGGTCGACCCTACACTCTTTATACAATATCACGGGGCTCACATCTTAATCGTTCAAATCTATGTGGATGACATCATTTTTGGGTCAACACATTTAAAATACTCAAATGCTTTTGCAAAACTTATGACAAAACATTTTGAAATGTCAATGATGGGTGAACTCACATTCTTCCTTGGAATGCAAGTTCATCAATCACCCCGTGGTATTTTCTTGAGTCAGTCCAAATATGCCCTTGAATTGTTAAACAAATTTGGAATGCAAAACTGTGACACCTATGCCACACCAATGGCTCATACCAAGAAGCTAGATTTGATTTACATGGGAAATTGGTGGACCCTACCAAATACCGTAGTATCATTGGGTCTCTCATGTATCTAACAACTAGCGAGACTGATATTGTTTTTGCCGTCTATCTTTGCTCCCGTTATCGATCGAGACCAATCTGAAACCCACCTCTCTCGAGGCTAAAGAATCCTCGATACATCAAGGGAACCATTAATTTGGGAATCGGTATCCAGAAGGATTACGGTTTTGAACTAATCATTTTTAGAGACGATCACGCGGGATGCTTAGATTCACGTAAAAGTACTTCAGAGCATTACAATTTCTTGGTGATAAAGCGGTGTCATGGCAATCGAAGAAGCGAGGATTGTACATCGTTGTCCTCAACCAAGCGAATATGTAGCCATGTCGCGTGTTGTGCTCAAGTCATTTGGATGAGAACACAACTCAAGGACTATGGTTACGTATTTGATGAGAATCCCGATGTCTTGCGACAATAGAGTGCTATTGCGATCTCGTGCAATTACATTCAACATTCGAAATCAAAGCACATCGATCTTGATATCATTTCATCAAGGACCACGTGGAGCAGTCTTGTTGAATTATACTTTGTGGGTCTTGAATACCAATGGCGGATCTTCTCACCAAAGCCTTAGCTCCTGCTAGGTTTAATGAGTTGGTCCACCGGATTGGTATGCGGTGTTTGACTCAAGAGGAATTGGATGAACTCTTAAAACATTCTTAAAAATCAGTCAAACACCAAAACCTCCTTTTGTAAATATTTTTCAAAAACAAAATACAAAATTATAAAATCAGATAAAACAACAAAAATATTCTTCTATCTATATTTCTTTTAACATTGCAAGTACAATTCTTCCGTCAACACTCAAATCTTTCAAAATTCAGTATTTTTTTCGATCAAGTGTTGAGGGGGAGAAAGAACATATGTTTCCAGTTTCATATAAACCTTGTACTTGCATGTTACCTTATCCCGGTTGTTTCTCTAAATAATGGTGGTCACTTTTCTGGTTTACTGACACTCCTCGGACTAAAATTTATAAAATTTCATTATTTATTAAGTCGAAGGGGAGTGTCGTCAAAATTCTTCCCAAAATATCATTCGTTTGGTAACCAAAATGGAAGTTAAAGGCATTGGATGTAAATGGAAAAGGTGGAGGGACTGAAATTGTCAAAAGCTTAAAGTAATTTTTTACAAAACCTCCACCTAACTTTTTCATATCATTAACTCTTCTCATTTATTACACCAACTACCCTAATCTACGCATAAAAATCAACCTTCAAATCCGGTTACTTGATCATCAATTTGTAAGTGTTCTTGTGTTCTTAACATGATTACAAACAAGGGTTTTAAATCGTTTCAAAAACCAACGGTTAGATTGTTAGATATGAGTGATTTTGTGTTCTACGCATAAGCGTATGAACACATAATCAATGGTGGTGTTTGTGGTGATAAAGATAGTGTCAAAGCGTTTGTCTAACATCACTAAAACCATTTTATCATCAAACATCACCCGAAACACGAATTGATTGATTTTGAAAACTAGGGTTTATGCGTGGAATTGGGTGTTTTCATATGTGAGTGTTTTTGGTGAAAAAGATAGTTGTATGATGTTGTATTCAAGTTGAATTGATCATATCTAGGCCCAGAAATTGCCCAGTAACATCAAACGTAAAAGAATTGAATTTTAGGGTTTTAGTTCATACGAATTGGGTATTTTTGATTCATGTTGAGTTTGATGTTAAAACTTGGATAAAACAACTTAATAGGCATACTAGACTTCCCAGAATCATTTTGGTGCAATTTCTATGGCTAGATTACTTACTCGTAAAAATTGAACCTTAGGGTTTAGGTTTACGCATAAGTGTTCTTACGCGTAACTGTCATATGTGTATTCATGATATGATCTGATGGTGAGTGAATGTAGATGTTAATGATTGTGTTATGACGAATTTATTTCAGGTCTTCCACGTTTGAAAATTCAAAATCCAGGTTTCTTGCAAAACTCCCCATAAGGATAACCTTACGCGTAGAATGTTATGCGTAAGAGCAATCTTACGCGTAACTGTACGCGTAAAGTTCTACATAAGGGACTACGGCGTATCCCTGTGAAGGATATGCGTGCGATGACCTCTACGGATAAGGTTGACTCTTACGAGTAAGCCTTACGCGTAAGGTTTATATAAGCTCTACGCATAAGGTCCCTTTTCCCACGTAATATCTCTTACAGCGTAAGTCAAGAACCCACGCATAAGCTTGCGTTTCTGGCGTATACCATTCTGTTTACGCATAAGCTTGGTATTTCTCGCTAAGCCTTGTTTTAACCTTAATTATGAATTATTACGGCGTGTAAACTTGTAAATAAATAAATCATAACGCATACGAAACCAATAATGTCACTATAAGCTTAAATGTTTAACAAGTTGTGAATAATAAGTGAAAATATGGACTTTAAAACTTAAAGTAAATCAACTCACGAAACTTATCACGACGTCATTGGACTATTGGACAAACAAGTGACATTGGACTCGTAACAATCATCGACATATCACATTCAATAATTAGACAATATAACCATCTGTTGACTAACATAATGTCTTTCGATATGTTGGTTCTTTTGGCTAAATATCTTTCAGATCACGACATGGACGCTCAAATGCAGATTGTGGATGCACCAAATGTTCTCACCGTTTATGATATCTTCCCTAATGGCTATCCGATGAAGATTGGAAAGAACAATCTTCGGGTTGACTTTGATACTCTCACCTGCTCAAAGTCTTCTTTCCGATAGCGATGGACATTAGAAGAACCATTCTTATCGAATATGCTCACCAACTTTGCCACGATTTGGAGATCTACATACGACAATTACGGCACAAAATGAAGCGGATCAAAGGGCAAAATCTTGTGATGTGACTCGAATCACAAGCAAGTCACCATCACACGGAGACTTGCGGGCTATTCTCCTCATTCACGTCATTGAACCAGCGAGTACAAAGCTACACCTCTTGAAGAGGTCGTTATGCAATTCATGATCGACATCGGTTATGATGTAAGCTCTGAGGGTAATCAACAAGCACTCTTACGTTGATCGAAGAATATCCCTCGACCACGGCTGTTGTTCCCTATTCACTATCGTTTAAAAACAATTAAGTACTTAAAACAATTTAACGATGAATAATGGTGAAATTAATGTAAGTAAAACACACAAAGTAATTTTCAACATCATATTCTTATTAGAAATAAATCAAAGAATCGTTACCCAAGTACTTGCGGAATAGTACTTGGGATTGAAATGACAAAGTTTGGGGTGACTCTCTCTAAGCTCGGGCTAAGTCGAGCACAACTCTAGAACCAGCTGAGCTAGCTCAAGGATAAAGTTGTATTTGGAGGAGTGAAAAGTTGGCTTGTGTGTGTGTGTTTTTTAAATTTACAAGCTTAAACTTTTCACTCCTTCTCTTATGCTATTTATACAAGTATGGATATTTAACTTTAACCTAGAAGACAAAAACATAGATCACGGTAATCACGAATATAGATATATTCGATTCACATTTACTACTATTTGTAGTCGGTAGTGACTTCTTTCCATATGAGAGAATCCTTTAGTATCGCCGCTTACTATAAATGGGAAGATATGGCTTTAGTAGATAGGGACTTAGTTTTATCGGGTAAAGCACTTGGGGACTTAGTTTTATCGGGTAAACTTTTCCGCCTAGTCCGCTCATTCTTGATCTTCAAAGCCTTGATCTCTTCCTTGGTTTGTCTTGGTGCTAACAGTTGGAGAGGAGTCTTAGGGATTCGATGAGTTATTGTCATCACTCACCGAATCCACCATCTTCTTCTTGACTTAGTCTTCACCCATTAAGTTCCGCCTTCTTTGGTGGAGAGGCTTCTTCTTCGCCTCGTCTTGAGTAACACGAAGATGGCTCCTTGAGAGACTATGCACTCGGTGACACGATAGTGTTTAATTGGATTAAACACTTAGGTTATTTTCTATTCAAATCCTAGATTAAGGGGTTTGGGTATTCTTGAACAACGGTCTCCCCTATTTGGATATACAAATAGCCTAAGTGTTTGATCGATGTAAGTGAGCAAATGGCTTCTTCTTACTTGAATGTACTAATGAATACAATATGGAACATTGAGTATTTTAACAAAACATACATCTTTATTAATCATCTTACATGGTTCCTATCACTAGTACAAAGAAAAGATAACATGATGTCGGTCGGATGGATTCCCGGTGCTTCAAGCTTCACTTTCTTGGTGATGAGTGTTTCCTGTCGGGATGGTCTCTTATCTTAGCATTGGTCTTGACAAAACACGATGTTTCTTTGAGGATTGGATCGAGAGGCCCTTTGGAATATAGCGATCATAGTAGCCACTCTGCTGATCGATATCACTCCACCTTTGGAATCTTTGGGTTCCGTAGACATCAATGAAAAATAGCCCTCTTCGGGCTTTTCAATCACTAAGCAGTTCACAAATTTCACACCTCGAGCTCTCTGTTGCATTCTAAGCGAGCACTTTGATCTCGGTGGAACTCAACTCTTTTCCTTTTGCGGTGGATGCTTGTGGTTGAGATCCTTGAGGTGCAATCAAAGCGGGTTGAATTCCAGTTGGTGGTGCATCTCGACCTTTCATATCTTTTCTTGAGCATCTTTCATCCTTGTCCTTAATTTTGCATTCCTTTTAGAGTCAATGATTGGACCTAGCTCATCGAGTTCGGTGATCCCAAAGTCAACAAAGGTAAAGGGATCATGAATCTCGAAATGTCTCTTATCACCCCATATACATTCATAGCTAGTGGTTTGGAGTTGGGGATGATTTTGACATCGATGATCCTTCGAGTTGCCTTGACTTGTCATTGTCGGTTGTAATGATCAATTCGTTCTTGCTGACGACTTGACTTTCTTTTCTTTGCTTCAAATTGCTTTCTCATTGCGACCATTTGAGCGACTGAGCATCCTTGAACTTTTGACTGCTGACCCTTTTGGAGCTTGCTTGCATCTAATCCCATGTTCTCGGCTTCTTGACGACAACCTTTGCCGGTGCTTCTCTGTTCCTTTTCTCTTCCTCGACTAGTTTCAATCTTCTTTCTTCTTTAGCAAGATGTTTACTCATTTGTTGTGGTGTGGCGGTATTGATGTCACCGATTTTATAGGGAATCTTCTCGGGCTCGTGGTTGTCATTATGCCTTTGCCTTTGTCTGGCACGAGGAAGATGATGCAACTAAGGGTGGTGTTGTTGTCATGATTGATGTTGTGACCGTCCGTGTTGTTGTTGTAGATGTTTGTGGTGGTAGTGAGGAGATGGGTATTCTTGAGGCTGGTGCGAGATGATGTTGGACTCTCTTGAGGCGGTGGTGTTTGCTCCCCTCGGTGTGAAGGAGTTTCTTGATATTCTCCCCTCAACTGTTGTCGGAGCTTGGTGAGGGCAAGAGTTGGAGTCGGTCTTGAGGGGCGGGGCTTGACCCTTGAAGGCTGATAGATTTTGGTGATCATGGCCTTAATCTGAAATATCTGCTTGAAGACCGGTGACCTTTGCATCGAGTTAGCTTTGAGAGATCTCTCTGCGGTCATTCGGGGACCAAGATTCCGGCCATAGAAGATGAGGCTGAGCCATAGCGACTACACGAGTGTTCAAAGAGTCCACGAGGTTTGAAGAGGCAGGGCGAAGATTGGAGACCACGAACATTTGCAGTTGGAGCATTTCAATCGGTTCGGTGAGTCGAGATGAATTTTCACATACACCTCGGTGGCTTCGGCACTTTGGCATTGAGTGTTGGGTCTTCTTTATGACATCCTTGATTTCATCAATTGTAACTCCACATGGTGAAGATGCTTGAGAAACTTAACGAGGTTTTCATCGGTCGATAAGGTGTTGGTACATGAGATCTCGGTGCTCATGAACATTTTCATTGAAGGTGAGCACATCGGATCGAAGATCGGCATGGTAGTTGCCGCTTCGGTGTGTTGATCCCAAAATTGTTCGGTAACCCGATGTCTGACTTCCTTGAGGCTTTAGTGATCCTTGAACCATTTGTCTTTCGATGTTGGAAGAATGTTGTCAAAGCGGTTAAATTCCCAATTTGGATGATGAGGAGTCGAGTCATTATCTTACGGATGAAATGGTGACTCGGTATGCTCCTTTGGATCGGTGAGGCTCTTGTTGATTGAACCTCAACGTCCATTTCTTCTCCGGTGATAAAATTTCATCTTGGTTTGACAAGTTCATCCTCGAGAATAGAATACCGGTGACATCGACAATTGTGAGTAAGGGGTTGGTGATGGGTTCCATATCGTGGTGGTATATATCCTCGAGTCTTTGTCCCCGTTGACCCCTCGAGAACTTGGTGGGAGTTTCCAGTGCCTTCTCGGAGTCGGGATTGGTTTTGGGTTCCGTATCGGTGGGTTGTTTCTTTCCTCAGAGTCTTTGTCCCCAGTGACCCACGAGACACTTTGGTGGGTGTTTCCAGTGCCTTTGGCGGAGTCGGTGATTGTTGTATCCCTATCGGTGGGTTGTTTGTTTCCCCACAGTCTTTGGGATTGATCGGTGTGCCCTCAGACAAAGACTTGGATTTGTTAATGTCATCATCGGGCGTTGTGGGGCGCTCCCCTACCGGTGGGTTGTTTGTTTCCTACGGATCTTGGGGAGTAGTAGATGTGACCAAGGGCCGGGTTGTGATGTCGGTGTCCTTCGTTGTCACGGGGTGGATGTTGCACAGTCGGTGGGTGTCTGTTTAGTCTCGGGCTTTTGTGCCTTTTAGGCGGTGTTCTGAAGCCTCGGGGCCTGAGACTTTGGTTTAGTCTTAGTCGATCGAGACTTCCCTTTCTCTTTTGGGGCGGGGTTTGGAGACAGATCCACTTTGATTGTTCTGACAATCATGTGGGTCGTCAATTCAATAGGAGTGACAAGGGATGGGTCTTTTGAAAATTTGATTGGCTCGGGATGCTGGTAAAGCACCAAATTTTTCTTCACGAGGATAGTTTGAACCCGGTAACACTTGCAAGCACAAGAGACAAACCTAGGATCTGAAGCGTATTTAGTCCTAGTTTTGCTCTGTAGCTTAGTCGCGAGATCACTTGTAAATGATCTCCCTATGTCGATAGTGACCCCATTCATTAAGCGGTATGCCATCATCAAGCTGAATAGAGTTAACTTGTTCGGTGGATGAGTGGTTCCATAGAGGACTGAATCACAAATGTGAATAGGATCCTCAAGCCACGGGAAAGGAGCTTTTGGTATTGGGGTCTTGTCCAAAAAGTTGGATCTAAAATGATTTGTTTTAACCCATCCTTCACCGTGGAAGGTTCGGGATGGGCGACATAAACTCCTTTATTGTAATCCGACCTGTTGAAGTGCAAAATGTTTTATAATCCGGGTGAATTGTTGTTGCCCCATGAAGGCGAATCGATGAGATATTCCACGAGAGGTGCGAGGTTGTTCTCATCGATGGGGTGTCGGGTCAAAGGCCTTGGTTGTTGCCCAAAACTCCTGAGGAGATTTTGGTAAACAATGGAGGACGAACAAAGGCCGTTTTCGGTGGGCGGTTAAATAAAAATTTCATAATGTCTTTGTGGTGGGGACGGTTTAGGGTATTCAAAATTGCCTATGACATTGTTTGTTTTAAATTCAACATTTGTAAGATCCCTACCCTTTGAGAAGCAAGCGGAGAGATTGTGTTCTAGCCATTTCCATTTAAAAGATTTTAGGGTTTGAAAAGAAATATTTTGACTAGAACAATCAAGGTTTTAAGATCTCTCAAGTTTGTGATGAAAACTTTTGTAAATGTTTACAAGGAGGGTTTTCAAAAGAAGGTTTAATGATTTTTGAACACACAAATTTTTGGATTTGAGAAAGGATTTTGTGAGTTTAGTTGCGAGAAAATGATTTGTGTGTGTTTTTTGTTTTAGAAGAGGTATTTATAGAGTGGTGAGAGGGTGGTTTTGCATAAATGTGGATTTGTAAAGGCGGTTTTGAAATCGTTTGAAATTCCACATTTAATGCCACCCACCACTACCATGATAAAATCCGTATTTCAAGGAGCGATTGCAATGCGGTAAAGTGCACTTTTGCGATGTTAAAATATCCATAGGATATTTTATGTGTGAAGGGCATTTAATGCCAAGTGGGTAAGTGATGAGACCCACAGCGGTAAGACATATATTCCTATATTAAATTGGTGGGATTACCAACCTAGGACATTTAAGTAACTAATACTTGGAGCATTTAGTTACTCATTCAATGCTTTATGTCGGGGACCACAGTGAGTCTTACTCATTCGGTGAGAGGTTGATTTTGGATGTTGGGGAGGCGAACCGGTTCAAAGAACTCTTTGAGATTGGTTTTCGGATGCGACTTTCAATGTCAAGCATTCCCAATTCGACTTCGGTCTCACGAAGGTAGGTTCATCAAGGTTTGGTGAAGATATCGGCAAGTTGATATTGATAGGGATGAAATGAAGTTCTATGTCTCCCTTCATTATGTGATCACGATGAAGTGATATCGATATCAATATGTTTGGTTCTTTGATGGAGGACGAAGGTTGTTGGAGATTGCAATTGCCTTTGGTGTTGTCACGGAAGATGGGTACCATTTTGTAATGGATGTCATAGTCATTGAGTTGACTCTTCATCCATAAGACATTGGCCTGACATCTGCTGTGACCACATATTGACCGGTGAAGACATAGCCACTTGATTGTTGCTTTTAGCACTCCAACAAACTAGTTTTCCTCAAGAAATTGACGGGACCACGAGGTACTTTTTACATCCATGTTGCAACCAGCATAATCGAATCGAGTAACCTTTGAGGTGAACCACAGCACTTTGGATAATAGAGTCCAAGGCTTGGTGTGCCCCGGTGTCTGAGTATTCTTTTGGGCTGCGGTGAGGTGGGATTCTTTGGGATTGGGTGATATCTTGCTATTAGCAGGGTGAGAATTGTATATGCAGTGCAGGCGATTAGATACATCGGTGAGCCAACAATCCCTACGAAATGGGTTTGATTGATTGATTTGCCGGTGAGATCGGGTCCAAGATTGTTAGGTGGGACCATTGGAGTCTTCAACGAGGCGCGATCGGATATCTCATATTTCTTCAAGAGATTTCTTGTATACTTCTCTTGATTGATGGAATTCCTTTTTCGGTTTCACGATTTGTAGTCAAGAAAGTATGTGAGTTCACCCATCATGCTCATTTCAAACTTCTTTGTCATCGGTTTTCAAGCTGTTTGCAAAGTTGTAGTTTGTTGAGCCAAAGATGATGTCATCAACATATACTTGGACGATATCACATCTGCTTGTGTTCTATAGACAAGCGATTGTGTTGTCTATCTTTCCTCGACAAACTTGTTTTGTATCGGGAAAGGTTGAGAGTTTCATACCATGCCACAGGAGCTTGTTTGAGTCCATAAAGGGCTTTGTCAAGCTTCTGAGACATAGTCGAAATTCACTTGCTCTCAAAGCACGGAGGTTGTTGAACATAAACATCTTCCTTGAGTTCACCATTTAGGAATGCACTTTTACATCCATTTGGTAAACTTTGAAGTTCATGTAGGTAGCATATGCAAGGAAGATCTGATGGCTTCCATTCTTGCAACGAGGAGCAAATGTCTCATCATAGTCAATGCCTTCTTGTTGTTGTAACCTTTGGCTACAAGTGCGGCTTTGTTTTTAATGTGGTGCCGTTTTCATCGGTTTTGTTTACGAAAACCACTTCATTCCTATGACAATGACATCCACGAGGACATTTGATCAAGGTCATGACCTTGTTTTTGTCGAGCTGTTGAAGTTCTTCTTGCATGGCTTTGAACCCAGCTTGGATACTTTAGAGCCTCGGTGACACTTTTGGGTTCTATATCGAGAGGTAATCGGCATATAGACATTCATTGGTGAAAGCTGCGGTTAACCTAGCGACCATGCTTCTAGTGAGCATGCCCTCGGTGGGTTCACCAATGATGTTTACAAGCTCAATGTCACGAGTTCTTGTCCACTTACTTTGTGGTCTAGGTTACGAGCTTGAGGAAGTCCTTTGGAAGTTCGGTGTGAGTTCGGTGCAAGAGCCACGGGATCATTTAGATCATCTGTTGAGATGTCTTGTTACAGTAGAGGTTCTTGAGTTCTGAGGATCACGATCATTTGGATCGGTGTTACCTATCGGCGAGGATTGACGATTATCAATGAATTCAACGATAGTTGGTTGTGACGGGTTGTGAGGCAAGACATAATATGAGATGTCGACATCGACTTGGTATGAGGAATTGGTTTCGATGTTGTACTCATCGAGGAGGATATCTTGATGAGTTGTCAATTCGATATCCTCCTTTGAAGTGTTGGTGAACACGATGCTTTCTACACTTTCATCAAAGGTGACATGAAAAGTTTCCTCAACTTGTTGTCTCCTTGTGTTAAATACCACGAAGGCTTTGGAGATCAATGAGTAACCTAGAAAGTATCCATCATCGACTTTAGCATCAAACTTGCCTAGATGATCCTTGTGGTTATGAATAAACACAGGACATCCAAACACATGAAAGTAGGCGATGTCGAAGTCTACCTTTGAATATCTCATATGGGGTTTTATTATGTCTTTTGACAATGATTGACTGTTTTGAGTGTAACAATTTGTTTTAATTGCTTGATCCGAAATGCTTTGAAAGGGTGAGCCATTTAACATGGTTCTTGCGACCTCAATGAGAGTTCTTTTTCCTTTCGACTACCCGTTTTGTTCGGGGTATAAGGAGATGAGAAATTTTGGGAGATTCCTTCTCATCACGAAACTCTCAAGCTCGGCATTTCTAAATTGATACCATTGTCGATTCGATTTGTTTCCTTTGTAATGTCATTACGGTTTTCAATGTTCACGATGAATGACATTATAGTATCATTACTGACTCTTTTGGAAAGAAAGTATACCCAGTGTATCTTGAAAACTCATCAACAATGACAAGTGTATACTTCTCATCTTTGGATTGATCTAGGACTAAGCGGTCGAAGAGATCCATATCAAGAGGTGAAAGCGACTTTTGATAGAAATTTTGCTTGGTTTTGAAAGATGCTCTTTTATGTTTGCCTTTTTCACGGTGAGCATGGTTTATCTTTTGCAAAAACCGGTGATGGTAAGCCAAGGACCTTGTTTTGTTTTGCCAAGTTGTTGATGTTTTGAAGTTTAAGTGTGAGAGTCTCTTGTGCCGACCAATTGATAGTTTCGGTGGCTTTGGCAAGAGACAAGTTCCATCTTTAGAGAGTTGACATGTCTAAGACATAAACATCGTCTCTCTAGGAGCAATCAACACAACTTCCTTGTTGGCATTGAAAATGGTACCTTGTTTGTCATTGAATTGTACAATGTACTTAGCATCACATAGGTGGTGACGATGAGATTGTATTTGAGACCATTGACATAAGCAATCCTAGAAAACTATTCCATTGCGGTTCTTGAACCATAACCTTACGTGGGACATGATGAGTTATCACCAAATACTACCTTGGGCCTGGTTCCTTTACATACTTGTGCGAGATATTCCTTCACACACGGTCATGCTTCTTGAGCATCCTTTGTCTAGATGCGGATAGGCTCACTGGCATGCCTCTGCACAAGTAGTAAAAGCGAATTAGTTTCTCTTCGTGACCCACTTACTAGTGGGCTTGGGTCTCATGGTCTCTTTGAATTGAGCAATTGATTCATGGTCGGTGGTGGAGTGCAATGAGCTACCACGGGTTTTGCATTTAGAGGCGAGGATGACTCGGTGGATTTGGGTTGCATTGAACTTCTCCTTGCATGGATGACCTTTGTCATCTTGGGATGTCTTATGAGTGTGTTACCGTAAATATCACGGCATGTGTTCATAAGACAATCATCAGGCGATGATCATTAAAGCCGCGGTGTGGGCAAGGAGGAAAAGGCTTAGCTCTCAACTTTTTGGTGACTTGGATGAAGAAGCATCACGATGACCAACTTTGGTGTAGTTTGCTTGATTGAGAGAACTTACATATTGCAAGTGGTCGGCGATTACGTGATCATCCTTTTGCGGATCATGCAAAAAGGATTCTATATGATTGTCGATGGTATGGCGGTATAGTGGCACAGATCACATTTACGCTTGTTTTTGGTGGTGGCTTTTGACTTTGAGGAACTAGGGAAGGCGACTTTGCCTCCTTGATTGATTCGGGGACCTTTTCAATGGATTCTATTTTGTCGGTTAGCTTCCTCACTAGTTCGATCGATTCTTGAATCGATCGACTTCGATGGGGACGAGAGGATGTGGAAGTTTTAGTGGGGTTGGATTCTTGTTGAGTTGGTTTTGATGGTCTTTTCGGGATGGTTCTACCAAGACCGGACCTTTCTTTTGGAGAGTGTGGATTGTATTGTAATGGAGTAAGCTCGAGCTAGGATCGGCACCACGAAGAGGTTCCAAAGGTGGAAGTGGTGCTTGAGATTCATCTTGAGACTCGGAGATGTGTTCGGTGCTCTTGGGGCATCGGGAGTCAAGTATGCTCTTTAGAGCTTGACTTTCGAGCTCTAGAATTCTTCGAGTCAAAGTTAGGAAGCTTACTATCGGGATTAAGTCTTTCAATCCAATCTTGGGCTTGGGAGCAGACAACATATTGGTAATCATGCCACGAGACACAAATGGTTTAGGACTACGGTCTTTGTTGTGAGAGTCGGAAAGATGATGTTCACCTATGACTCTCTTTTTGCTCTCTGGGGCACCAGCGACATCAAAGACTCTTGGATTCTTGGCGGTCCAACTATCAATGATTTCTTTTTCTTTCTTAAGTTCATCTTGAAGAGCACGATTTCTTTTAACTAATTCGGTGTTTTGAATTTGTAAGGTGATAGCCTCAAGCTTGTTTTGTTTTAACACAAGTAACTCATCCTACACTTATTCAATTCAAAACTTAGCTTGTTGTACTTAGAAAAAGATTTAGTCTTTGCTCCTCTACAAACTTAAGATCAACATTGATATAGTTCATATAGGGACCGCCAATCGAATCATCATCCATAGAAAGTAGAATATTTACCTTCTTCATTGTGATGTTGACCCATTCTCCATTTACGGCATGATTCTTTCCAACGACTAGCTTGTCTTCCTCGAGAGGGCCATCGGTCTTGTTGACATGCACCATTCATCATCGATGAGGCGGCTCTTCATCGATCGAAGGTTTCGACAACAAGACCTTTGTTTTACCTGCAGATTGAACACTTTTTGGTTACGAGGGTGGCCTCAAGTAATGCAAGCTTAGCTTTGATCTTCCTATACTTGGCTTCAAAATCTATTGTTTTGTTACGGTCGATTTATTACGAAAGTTTTGATGAGGCCGATAGATTTTAGGTTGAAATTTGCTAAAGCACGAGGGTGATTTGACCACGATGGTGCATAAGAGGTTGAAATTGTTTTGAAAAGCAGTCCTTTGCAAAATGGCCTCTTTTGTGACACTTAAAGCATTCGGTGTCCTCATTTGCTTTAGCAGTTGAAAACCTTTGTTTCTTTTAATAAACCTTGAGAGTTTGCAAGGTGCCCTTTCACGAAATTCAACGTTCGGTCATTTAGGTACTCCTCACTTGATCTCATCGGGCTCATCATCGAATTTTCTTGAAAATCTTGAACCACATTGTTAGAAAAGAAGGCGGTTGATATAGGTGAGGTGATGGTGGGGACTTCTTGACTTCACGAGACTTCTTTAAGTCGGGTATAAATTTGTTGATGAGGTTTTCCTCATAGACAAATTTCCATAAATTCGGGAAGTTCAAGATTTTGAATGTGATTTGCATTTCTAAGTCCACGAGAGAAGTTCAACCACTTCTCGGGAGACAATTGACAAAACCAACATTAATCTCATGTTTGGACAACTTAACACCATCATTAGCAGTTCATTTAAAGAGTTTTGTATCGGGTGTAAGTTTGTGAGAGAGTTTGAGTCCACAGCCACGAAGGTATTATACTCAAGTTTTAGGTCCATTATCCTGTTTTCCTTGGTATCGAGATGGGCCTTCATGGCTATGGACTAGGTCATCCAGGTTTGTTTAGGCGTATTACGACTTATAAGCGACTCCATTATATCATCGGGAAGACATGATATGATGATACTTTTGAGTCTTTGGTCTGGTTGACCACTCTCCTTTCATCTGAGTCAGCTGAGCTTGAGTTTGGGCAAACCTTCTTGATCTTTGGGACAAATGGACCTTCATTTATACACTTGATATAATAAGGTTCCATCGATCAAATAGCAAAGCATCGCTTTTCCATTTGTTAAATTTGCCAACTTCAAGTCTAGGGGCAACGGTGAATAAGCTCCACCTTTTTATCGACTAGTTGGGGTACATCAATTTCGACCATAGGAATCACGATTTAAAAGCGTTTTAGAAGCGGCTTAAAGGTTTTATAATCGACCTTGCTCGATACCACTTGTTGTTCCCTATTCACTATCGTTTAAAAACTATTAAGTACTTAAAACAATTTAATAGTGAATAATGGTGAAATTAATGTAAGTAAAACACACAAAGTAATTTTCAACATCATATTCTTATTAGAAATAAATCAAAGAATCGTTACCCAGTACTTGCGGAATAGTACTTGGGATTGAAATAAACAAAGTTTGGGGTGACTCTCTACAGCTCGGACTAAGTCGAGCACAACTCTAGAACCATTTGAGCTAGCTCAAGGATAAAGTTGTATTTGGAGGAGTGAAAAGTTGGCTTGTGTGTGTGTGTTTTACAATTCACAAGCTTAAACTTTTCACTCATTCTCTTATGCTATTTATACAAGTATGATATTTAACTTTAACCTAGAAGACAAAACATAGATCACGGTAATCACGAATATAGATATATTCGATTCTTGTTTACTACTATTTGTAGTCGGTAGTGACTTCTTTCCATATCGAGAATCCTTTAGTATCGCCGCTTACTATAAATGGGAAGATATGGCTTTAGTAGATAGGGACTTAGTTTTATACGGGTAAAGCACTTGGGGACTTAGTTTTATACGGGTAAACTTTTCCGCCTAGTCCGCTCATTCTTGATCTTAAGCCTTGATCTCTTCCTTGATTTGTCTTGATGCTACAGTTGGAGAGGAGTCTTAGGGATTCGATGAGTTATTGTCATCACTCCTTTGAATCCACATCATCTTCTTGACTTAGTCTTCACCCATTAAGTTCCGCCTTCTTTGAGTGGAGAGGCTTCTTCTTCGCCTCGTCTTGAGTAACACGAAGATGGCTCTATGAGAGACTATGCACTCGGTGACGATAGTGTTTAACGGACCCTCTTCTAAACACTTAGGTTATTTTCTATTCAAATCCTAGATTAAGGGGTTTGGGTATTCTTGAATCCCAACATGAAGAAAAGGCTAAAAGCGGAAAAGATGACGAAGTGAACTATGATGATTTTCTTCTCAAAAGTCCAATTCGTTCGAGGAAAACTTCGAACCTCCTAAGGACCCCGAATCCCTCATGTCTCTTCATCATCGGTTCATCCTCTCACTCTTCACCACCACCATCTAGAAGAACAACCAAATCCACATCCAAACCGTGAAGAAGCCAGCGGACTCTTGGATTTTCGAACAAACACAAGGATCGTTAAAGTCATCAGCGGTCGGGAATAAAGGCGTGCTTTACAAAAGCTAAATTTCTCACGACTGTGTTCGGTATCTTCATGATGAGAATGACAAGATGTCACCGAAAGGAGTACATCCGAAGTTCATGCAATGGGATCTTCAAGGGAAAAGAACGAGATGATCAAAGGTTACACTCACAAGTTCCTTCTTGACATCGTTCACGGTATGACAAAAGAAATGTACACCGCATAACTCTATCCGAATCTATTGCATTTGGCCAAGCAAACTATGAGATCAACACCTATGCAAGTGAATATCAATCCAGTTGATCCCATAATATTCTCGATCTTTGAATTGGTTTCGGGCTAGTAGCTCAAATGTCTAAATGATCGCAACATTTACTTCTCACGAAGGTAAATTGTTTGAAGCTTCACTGAATACAAACTCAAATCGAGATCTGAGAGAAGAGGCTCAAAGGCCTAAACGCCCAAGAGATGATGAAGATAAGGATAAGGATAAAAATGACGAGCCTAAGCGTCCAAAGCGATGCGGAGAACCATCATCTATGCCATCACCACCCGAAGGACTTCACCACCAGACGATCTCCTCCTCGCTCTTCTTACGACAAACCTCAAGACTCGAGTTACCACCCCGACAGAGAAAACCGGTGATCACTTTGAGTATCTTGGTGGTGACGATGAGGAAGACCACGAGCCCCAACAACAACCCACCTCTCCGGCTTCAACAAAGAAACCATCATCCTCATCAAAGCCAAAGAAGAAGAAAAAGGCGCTTAAGTGATGTCGTCTCATGGCTGAGCGAAGATGACACCGAGTTTGAATGGTTTCTAAACTTGTTGATGCCACTCCCGCCTAGCGATGATCCGGATATGGTAGAAGGTCGTGCGTTGGAGCATGCTAAGCTACCGCAAGAAAAGTTCCGTGTGAAGAAGATGGCGAAATCACGGTTGAAGCGAATCAAGAATGAAGCATTTCAACTACTCAAAGACATGACTCGGAAAGTGCTATTAAAGTTGAGTATCACCTTGATAATATAGCACGATTCATGTCTAACAACATTGATTGGCTCAACCACAAGCAAACATCGACTTCACCAAAAGAGACAACCCTCCATACTACACCGACTGGTCTAAACCTCTACCAACAATTGGCCACCAGATCAACCTAGGATTCCATTTCGCTACATCACTTACACTTCCGTTCCGTGACCATATACTCCAACCGCATAGCCATCGAAGAAAAGGCTACCCACATGTTTTCCAACGGTGGAACATGATGACATCGATGCAATGTACGGATTCATCAATGGACGTAATGCCGACGAATCTACTACAAGAGCTGCCAGGTTCGAAAGTCTCAACATGAAGTGTTCAGTGATAAAGGGATCGTGGTTGTTAAGCATGTCACCCTTTCGCCTAAATGGGATTACACCTTTCTCAAGACTATCGTGGTCAAAAGACAAGATGAAAGGGACTATGAATTACGTGAAGCGGACTTTCGTAACTTGTCTCTCAACGACATTGAAGATCAGATCTTGCTAAAGTACGGGAAGAATGAGACATTTCTCGTGAAATTCAACGTGAATACATCAAGTCCTTACTCATCTTCATCGAAGCATAGTGATCCAAGAACGTAGAAGATTTACAACTTGTCGTTGAATCCTATCGGACCGTGTCAACTTCACCGACCTCAGCTAGAAATACCGACATCAACCAGCCTCTCAATACACTCTCATCAAAGAAACCATTCGGAGTAGTTTACCGCAATGAACTACATCGCAACCGCTGATGGCGTGTAGAGATCTTCACAAGTTTGGGGATCACACATTGAAGATGGAGAGGGATGGTTTGGCTTATAGGTTGAAGGAGATACATGAAGGAATTGGTTCTCTAAGCGATGGATTCTAAGGATAGACGGGATGAAGAGGATCATCACCCTAATTTATGAAAGGTTGTACATAAGGGACCGATTCGTAACTCGGAGAGCTTTGTAGGTGGTCGTCCAGATTACGCTCACGGGTTATCAGCATACATTCGCATTCTGGAAAGATTGATGGACTTCTGGTACCCCTTAAACTGCTTTCTATTTCATATTAATTTGGATGTGTGATTATAATGACAATGGCTTGTGCACAAATAACGAGTACAACCCGTTCTTGTAATGAAAGGACCACGTGGTACGCTTGATTGCCACAATCCTTATAAAAGGAGCTAAAGCTTCTTACTTTTAAGTAAAACCTATCAAACCTTTCAATTTTAAAAGGTTTTGTTTCAAAGAACAAGTACTTCCCTTATGATTTTCATAACCTCAACCGCTTATATCACTTGTTGATGGGGAGTACTTGACTTATAAAATTTTGTTCACAAATTGTTCTTTGTGTGATCTTCCCACAAAACTCAAAATGGTCATATTTATTCTCAACATTTCTTTAAAAATAACATTTATATGCCATTTTTGAGGGGGAGAAAATTATGTGATAAGAAATATGTTGTGTTTTGCTAATGAATCCTCGTGTGATAAGACTTCAACCCATGAATTGACGGAACCGAATAGTCATACATTGAAAAGATTTGTCTTCCAAGACTTATCCAAGTAAATTGTACCTATTAGAAACTCTTGATAGACATGAACTTTGTGGGTTTGACAACCTTCGGGTTGTCCACATCTTCAAGGTAGTTATTAGAGCTAGTTGTCACCTAAAAGTCGACAATGTATCTCTTTAACTATGCAACGTAATCGTGTCTCGCAAGGGATTGTCTATCTTGAGTCGATCAATTCAAAAAGTGCGCTCTTTCCTCACCGTGAGATTACGTCAAAACTCTTAAGCACATGTTGAGGGGAGTATTTCGAAAATCTAAAACTCTTGAAGTGTTCAAACATGTTTTCATTCACCAACACTTCGAGAGATTTTCATGAAAATGATTTTATGGCAATGGAGTTATAAGGTGATTAAGGTTAGGAATAACTGTCCTATGATCCGCCAGAGTCGGGAGGGATCTACCCAAGGACACTACCAATAGTTAGAATTAGAAGTCCTTTGGTATGATTATAAAAGGAGAAAATGAGAATCGGAGAAAGAAGGAGTTGAAGAATTAAAAGAAAAGCAAAGAAAATGGTGAAAAGAAATAGCCCTCCGCATTATTCAACTTAGGACATACACCGGTTCAATTCATATACTCTTGGTTGTCACTTGATGACGCCGGTATTGAAGATTAAAAGTCGTCATGGACCCAATGGACGCATGCACTAAACCTTCTTAGCCACCAAGCTTCTCCAAAAGAAGCTTGTTTAATTCTTACAGGAACCCTACGTAAACTATCGGCTTTCTCTTAGAGATTCTCGGTATTAAAGAAGGAGACCTCTCCCTAGTCTCCGTCGGGAAAACCAAACGCACTATTGAGTCTAGAGCCACGAGATTCATCAAAAGATCTCATAGGTACACTTGACATTTCATCACTTGTTGTTCAACAATAAGAACAAAAGTGGTATGTTATCGAGTCCTACATGATCCTAGCAACTGTCGAGAACATTTATGAGAGGTTCACAATTGTGATCCTCATTGATTGAATGGAAACTCCCGCCGTGGTCAACATCAAACGCCTCGATAGCGGTGTCACGGTAACTCCCGTGGATTACGCTTAGTGTGTCTCAAAGCGGTCTACGATCGTGGGTGATGCTTGGTGTACCTCAACGACTCATCCGAGCTGTAGGTGTGTACTGTACATCGCGTTATCTCACTTGTGGGACTCGGTTCAGAACGGCCTTTGTGGGAATTAGAGTTGTGTTTTCACACTATGTTGTTAACACTCTCGAGTTCAAACTTGTAAGTGCTTAAACCGCTTATTACTAACCTTTCTTATGTTTTCTTATGGAAGCTCGGAGCGGATCGATCGTGCAGATTCTTCACATGCTTATACCAACAACATAACTAATGGAAGTTCTATTAAGAGGCAACACAAAAGTCAGAATGATTCTTCGTCAAGTCAAAGAATCTACAAAGTTAAAGACTAAGAGAACTTCATCAGTACTGTAATCCAACGTTAAAGAGCATATGAGCATGTTGAAGAAAGACGTGGAGACACTGGAGCAATGAAGCAGACCTGATGGAGACAACAACATACTATCACTACCATCACAAAGAACAAAGATCAAAGAACAAAGAAAATGATGATGTCAAAGCAAAACTTTTCAAAGGAAACAATTTCTACACCGGGAGATTGTTCGAATTAAGACATCTCTTCTCACAAGAAAGAAGAATGTCGAAGACGCCAAACCTACTATTACATTAGCACCTACATCGCTTATCACTCTTTCATTCATCACCAACACTTGGGGAGATTCTTGGAATCACTCCTAAATATTAATTCAAGTGTTAGTGATTCATATGTAATAGTTAGCTTAATATGGCTTTTATGTTAGTAATCATGCCAAGGCTTATGTAGAAAGCCCATGAGCCTTGGGCCAAGTCCAATAAGGAAAGGAAGGGACTAGGAGTGTTGCCCTAGCTCCCTCTCTATAAATAGTCTTGTAATACCCTCACTTGAGGGTTGGTTGTTCAATTTACTCTTTCACTTCACGCATAACCTTTCTTTATTCATACGCATAAGTGTTTGGTAGTTGTTCATCCGATCCCTTCTCTTCTCTATTTCTTCTATTGATGCTTGTGTTACTAATATGGGAACCTAACAAACATAAAACCTAATTACTGTTCACAAGAGCAAATTGATCATCTTCTTCAAGGAAACAATCTCTTGTGTAAGTATAATCTTCACTACATTGTTATTTCCATTCCTTTATTCCTAGGATTACAATTTTCATCTTTAGAAGTTGAGCTCAAATGGGTTTGTCACAATTTGTTACCACATTGTTTTCTAAGATAATCTAAATCAAATAACTAACATTGTTAATACAAATTAAACTCATTCCTTGAATTCAATGAAGATGTTTTGAGCAAAATTGTGATTAATCCCATTAGGTTACTATTCACACAATTGACACCACATTGTGGTTTTGATGTATAGGAACAATCATGCCTAACAACCGTCAACAAGATTACCATGACACCGCTCACTATATTCCAATGTATCATCGTAAGGAAGGCCTAAGCCCGGTGGATAGGAAAGCCTTCAAGATGTTAGAAAAGAGGCTCTTCCACGAAGGCCGAGTAGTTGAACCATCATTCCTCAACAACACCAACATTCGACAAGTCTTTGGAGGAATTAACTTTGATTGCCTCTTGGACATTAATGAGCAAATTTGTCCGGTGTTCGTGCTTGAGTTTTACAAAACAATGAGAATTGTTCGGAATGAAGACGGGACCATTTCAATAGCCTTCATCATCAATGAGCACGAGTACACCCTCACTCTTGTAGAGTTTGGAAGGATACTTCGTGTACCATATCAAGGTGTCTGTATGTACTCTAAAAAAATGGTCGTTGGCGGAGCTACATGACATGGTAGATCATCATGAAGTATACTTCACGGCCATCCCGGAAGAAACCATGGTAAGGGATACCGTCTTCATGGAAAGAGCATCTCCATCAAGAGTCACGAGAAACTCCAAGGTGATCTATAGGGATCCATTTAAAATAGAGCTTTCAGAAATGTTCCCATTGTACAATAAATGGGAACTCATGGTAAGGGAGAACGTGCTTTGCTTGGGAGGAAACAAAGATCATCCCAATGCTTGTTTAAGCTTCATGATTTATTGCCTTGTAACCAGCACTCACTTCAACCTCGCCTATTACATGGTAAAAAGAATGGCAAGCGTGAAAAGCACGGACAAGATGGTACTCCCTTATGCAATGCTCCTGACCCGTCTAGAAAACTTCATCTTTGCTCTAGATCCTTCTCCTTATTCCTATGACCACAGTTTTTGCAATAAGGACATGGTGCCTCTATCCGATGGAAAGACTACAAGGATCATGGTGGATGGCAAGAGACCTCACCCATCAACGGATTCATCGGATGAAAGAGAAAGACAAAGAGAAGGAGAAGAAAGTAGCAACCCCCTTGACAACAACGATCTCGACCCTTTAGCATACATCAATCAACTACCGGATATTCCAAGACCTTCACAAGAGTGGCAACAAACTAAGGGCATATTCAAGTGTTTTGCTAATTTATTGATGAAGAAGAAGAAGTGGAGATGGTGGGATGAAGAGTGAAGGGGATAGAGATGGAGATGAAGATGGAGGTGAAATGGAAGGATGAGTGGATGGAAGGTAAGGTCATAGACCTTAAATTTGTGAAACAATTTATGAAACAATGGTCTGTAAACATCTAAACAATATTTATGTAGATTAGGATGTAGCTTTTAGGAGTTGGCATGATTTGGACTTAGACACTTTAACTTAGGATCTAGGAAAATGAGATTTTACGACAACTTGATCTCATTTCAAGTAGTCGATGTCACTCATTTTTTATTACATTTTAGTCATCCCCATTTGCTATGCGTTATATTTGTTGTTTGCATATGTTTACTGAATGTAGAAATGATTAGGATGAGCATTTGCTAAGAGTGCAAAAACTACACAATTTCTGAGAAGCTACTAGCCGTGATGAGCGGATCTCAGGCTATAACTAGCCTGATTCCTCGATGAGGGAACCGTGGGATCCGGCAAGCAGATATCGACATGCACTTTTACATCAAACCATTCCCCTATATCACATCATACTAGCTAAACATGATTCTTTAAGACTACTTAAGTCTTCCTCAAGCTCGAGAGGTCTCACACTCACCCATAGCTAACTTAAGATCAAATTCAAAGTGCTTTTGATTTATCAGATGAGTGTCTAAATACTCATCATTTTTGTACAATCTAAACTCGCAAAATCATCCGAAAACACTCAAAATGCATCAAAATGATGAAAATATCACAAATCAGTGTTTTATGTGTTTTAAATGCAAAATATCAAAATCGATGAAAATGATTCAAGTTTGCAAAATTGGCGCTTTAGTCCCCAAGTTTTAAAAGTTGTCAAATCTAGTCCCTCGAATTCAAAATGTGAAGTTTTATCATTCAAGGTCCCTGAAATATTCTAAGTTGTTAAAATTGGTCCTTGAATGATTCTTTGGTCAAATGGCGTAAAAGGTCCCTAAACTTTGAAAATTGCAAAATTAGTCCTTGGATATTTTAAAATGGAATTTTATGCAAAAGGGTCCTTGTACTATCAAAGTTTGTCAAGTTTGGTCCTTGTGATAAGTTTGGAAAAGTGTCATGTTCATCCCTCAAGTTTGGAGAAATTGCAAAATTGGTCCTTGTGATACTATCAAACCAAACCGGACACCCTTTTAATATTCAAAGCCCAAATCCCATATCAAGTCCAATGCAATATCCAAGCCCAACAACCTTGAACCCATGGACCTTGAGCCAACCACAATACCCTGACCCTGCCATATTGGACCCCCTTAATATTATATACCACTCGGTCAAATTAAGTCAAACGCGCAAAAACCGCCACTCGTTCATCTCCTCTCCACAAGTCGAATTCCAAAACCGAGTGGTTTTCCATTTTTTCCTCCTCCCCTTACCTTGTCCCTCCACCTCCACTAACACCCAAAATCCTTTAATTGTTTCAAACCACCCAATTAATATCAAAACAAAACCGCTATGAGACTTTTGGCGCCAAACCGCCATTTGTCAAAAATGATGAGTTGGATGATTTCAATGGTCAAGATGAAGTGGGATTGTTTCGAGGTCATCAAGGAGTCCAAAAGTCATTATATAGAGGAAGAGATGCAATGTATATCACTATCTAGAGTTTTTAGTTTTATGTATGTCGTTTTAAGCACTTTTCAATTTCAAAGGTATGTAATTTAAGCTTTCTTAGCTCTTTGTTTAAGTTATTTCAAGTATTTGTGAACCTTTTTCAGTTTCAATTTCAAGTGTTAAGTTTTAAGATCAGTTTATGCAATTTCAAATTTCAAAAAAATCTCATGAATGCTTTAATGTTGTTGTTGGTTGTTATTATGGACTGATATAGTACATATAAGCTCCTAGAAAGCTTATTTAAGCTTTTAGAAACACTTAAAATCAGTTTAGAAGTTAAAAAGCAAAAATCACCAAAAATCCAAATAAATAGTTGAAAAATAAAAAATCCGTTGGAAATGGCATTCACAGCTGGAGCAGGGTGAATTTTGGATGGCCTTGGGTTAGTGGCTTAGTGGTAAGCCTTTAGGATTGGTCTTGATCATTGGTTCTGTGATTGCAGTTGGATACCCATTTGTAAGCCTTTTGTTCATTTTGCATTTCATTGTCTTGGTTATTTAGTAGCTTTAATCTTTGTGTTTTATTGTTTATTAGTTCTAATTAAGTAAATCTAACCATTAAAATCGCTTGGTTGTTATTTTAAATTTGTAGTTTATAAAAATCTCACTTTGACAGCTTTTAATAGCATAAGTTTAATCTCTTTGTTGTATGTTGTTATTGTTGTTATTTAATGTTCATTTAGTCTCATTACATGATATTATAAAGTTTGAAATCCATTGCATGGTCCGAATCGTGATTTGGCTTTGAAAATCATAAAAACAGCTTTTAGAAGGTAGTGTTTGGTTCATCGTGTTTGAGAGTGTTCTAGTTATTGTACCTTGGTGTTTGTTTAACATAGTCATAATAGTCAATACAAACAAGAAAACCGCCTTTGTTCATCAAAAGTCAAAATCTCAATTGATCACATCTTTCTTGTTCATCGTTGGAATTTCATGCTTAATAATCATGTATTTGTGTTTATAAGTTGTTAACACAGATCAAATAAGTCTTAATATACCTTAAAACAACATAATCGGTGAGTAGTAGTGATTCAAAGTTCATATTAGTCAACTCTCTAGTTTTTATAAAAGTCAAATGTTTCATTTGGTCGTTTTGATTAAAATAGATAATTTTAGTGTGTGTTTAATATTAAGATTTAGGATATAAGCTTTTGGAATATCAAAGTTTAGTTGCTAAACTAAATTAGAAAATACTAGTTCTCTTTTAATCACTTGTTAAGTGCTTTTGTCTAGCTTCTTTAGAGTACCTTGTCTCGAAATGGTGCCTGCAGGCACGCTTGAGTGGTCCATCTTGATAAGCTCACAAGTAGCTTATTAGTTGGTCAAATCTTGTGATTCTTGGTTCTTTGGGTAGTGACCTAGCCATCTTGAGAACTCAAGCTTAAGTTTTTCATTTTCTAGCTTGTTTGGTAGGTCGCAATAAGCTCAAACTTTGTCCCATTTTGTTTTTCAACACAAGAGTCATAAGTGCTTATCTCGCTTATTCTAGCTTATCAAGTGTGCTTATCTTTGTTATTTTAACTTCATTTGAGTAGCTTGTAGCTCTTGCATCTTATTTGAGCTTTTGTTTCAGTTTGTGAGCTTGTTTGAGCTTATTTCACCAAAATAAGCTCTTAAGCCCATCTGCTGGCTCATAAGCTCACTCAAACCGCTTATTTTAAGTTTGTAAAAATTTTGTGTTTGTTAAAGTTTCATATTTTAAGTAGTTAAGTAGTTTTCAAAAGAAAAACCGAAAAACATCAATTTAAATATAGTGATAGCATTTATTTAATAGTTTTAGCTTTTGATTTTTCTTTTCAGCTTATTATTAAGCAAATCTAGTTTTTATATTTTTCTTAGTTTTCTGTCATCTTAATTTATTTTTAGAAAAAGTTTCATAATTTTCCTAATCTGTTTAGTATTTATTATAATTTTAAATAGTTAAAAGTATTAAATAATTAGTAATAAATAATTAAAAAGCATAAAAATATCTTTTCAGTTTTAAAATTAGTTTTATCATATTTTAGATTTTTCCAAGTTAAAATTTCATTTTCCGTGTTTATTTTATATTTTCTAGTATTTAAGTGTATTTTAAATAATAATTAATTAGTAATAATTAGATAAAAAGTGTGAAAAATATATTTTTAATTTTAAAATTAGTTTTATAATATTTTAGATTTTTCTGAATCATAATTTTATTTTTCTAGCCTTATTTCATATTTTCTTTTATTTTAGAGTATTTATAAATAGTTAAAATAGTTTTTAATTAATAATAATTAAATAAATAGTTGTAAAAATAATTTTCTTTTTCTAATAATTTTCTTTTATTTTTAGGATTTCAAAAATGTCATTTTCATATTTTTAGGTCTTTTATTTCTTAGATTCACTTTTATTTTGTACGATACGTAGTTTTTAAACGACGCTTTACGCTTCTTTTATCCGATTGTTGTGTTTTCCAATTCGTGTCCAAATACATTCCAATCAATCAAGAGTGTAATAATTCATCTAAACCTTTATCGATCACTATCCTTAGTGATCATTCTATCATCCGATCAAGTGTTTACACACCATCGAGTCTCCGTGGGACTTAACGACCGGAATTCATTATATTCTCCGATCTTCATTGTATTGGTTTCGAGCGCTTTAAGTTTATTACGGTTAGCCATTCACAAGTGGCTAGCTTGTGTGATTAAGCTTGACGTGTTTTCAAGACCAATCAAATTTTGGCGCCACGGGAGGCTTTAGCGTGTGTTAAACCATTTTCGCACCCATTCTTGCACATATACCACCATTTGTAAAAAGTTTTTGTAAAGTTATAAGAAAATCAAAAAGTTCATTAGCACTTTTCCTAAAGTGTTAAAAACACCAAAAAAAATATAAAACAACAAAACAATCGAACGCTTTCTATCTTGTATTTTCTTTGAGGTGATTCTTAAAGAGATACGATTTGGTTAAACGAGACGATACCAAAAATATTGTCCAAAAGTTTTAAACCCTTTGCACAAATCATTACCTACGCCTTTTCGGTGGTACTTAATATATACATAAAATCAACCACCGCAAATCAAGGCAAGACACCTACTAACCTGGGTGTGACCATAATAAGTTCCCGAACAATGATTTAAAACTTGCCTTTGTGTCCTTGTGATTTGGTGTACCTTTTTCAAAGAAGCCATTTCATTTGTGATTATTGGTTAAGTTCACTTGTCGCTTTGCCTCGCATTTGTTTTGAAAATTGATTTTATACTTAGTGCATGCGCACTGCTCTTCCAGTTCTACAAGTCCACTTTCCGAGCTTGGAAACATTCCTCGTAGACGAGAGGACGCTCGCTCCTTCACCGTGATCGAGGAACGCCTACCACCACCACCACCGTCAGAATGGCGTAAGATAAGCCCATGAATGAGCTTCTCCAAGCACCCATCGAGGGTTACGGAGATGCTATTGTTGTCCCACCATCGTGGTCGACACCTTCGAGCTCAAACGGGTTGCTTAATCTAGTAACCCAAAGCCAATTCTATGGTTTTGAGCGGATGATCCTCATGCACACATTCGATGGTTTAACAAGATTGCATCTACCATCAAGTACAAGAATGTCCCACATGAAGCTATCAAGCTTCTTCGCTCCCATTTTCTGTAGGACAAGCCCGGAATTGGCTTCGAGAAACAACCCCTCGCTCTATTGAGACATGGGAAGATCTAGTCACCAAGTTCGTTAACTAGTTCTATCCTCCATCCCGAACCACAAGTCTTAAGAATGAGATAATGAAATTTTCTCGTAGATTTGATGAATCATTCGGGAGGCATGGGATCGTTATAAAGAGTTGCTTCGCAAGTGTCCGCATCATGGTTTTACCGAGTTAATGCAAATGGATACTTTCTACAATGGTCTCAACCGCACTAATCAAGACTCTTTGAATGCCTCCGCGGAGGTAATTTCTGAGCAAGACTACCAAAGAAGCCTTGCAAATCATTGAGAACAAATCTCGTGTCCGCCTTTCCGAGCAAAGACATATCGCCTCATGTCGGACCTTCTTCTTCATCATCCCGTGAGTACATCTAGCACCGATGCTAAGATTGACAAACTCACGATATTGTTCAGCTTTGGTTCTTGCTAACCAAAAGAAAGTGACCTTCACACGACACCAACACATGGTGAAGTGAAGAAAGTCGAGAGTTGTGTTACTTGTGGTGGTCCTCATGCATACTACAATTGTACCGCCACCGATGGTAGTCCATTTGAAGCCAATGCTCTAGCCGGTAGTTCACATCGTGGAGGTAATCAATACCGCCCTCAAATGAACCACACTACCGTGCTAACACTAATCGTGCACCACCCGGTTTTAACCGTAATCATAACATGCAAAACCGAATCGAACCAACCTAGAATGAACCAAGGTTATCAAAACCAAGGTAATTTCTATCCCGACCAAATCAAGGTTTCCAACATCAAGGAAACCTTAATCAAAACAATTTCAATCGAGGGAATCAATTTCATGGGAATATGAATCCTAATCAAGGAAATTTTCAAAACCAAGGCCCTAATCCTAACATTAGAGGCCGAATTTTCCTAATCCACCTCCCGCCATTGTTCCAACTGGACCATCATCCGATGAGTTGTTGAAGCAATTCATGAAATCCCAAGATGAAATGAACAGTTGTTGGTCACCGATTGTCGATCTTAAGAAGTCTTTAAATGATCAACCCTCGGCTCGTGAAAACTTCCGAGCAACACGATCGCTAACCCGAGGGGCGATGCAAAGGCGATCACAACCAAGTGGTGTTTCATATGATGGACCCGCTATTCCTACTACCTCTTCTTCTTCTCTCCCAAAGGTAGTGGAAAGTGAACCTAGGACACACAATGGACCCACGACTCCAATGCCTCCTCCACTAGGAGCAATGAGTCAAGTTACCAAGGATACAACGGACAAGGTGCATTATTCAAGCCCACGGCATCAAGACACGCCCCACCTTCTGTAGTCCAACCTCAAGTTGTCCGAAACCCAAGTCAAATCCAGAGTTGTTTTGAACCTCCAGAGCTCTATTGAAAACCGAATCCAAATCTTCTATTCCTTACCCATCACGCTTGAATGAGCAAAGCTCGCGAGAAAGCTACCATCAAATGGACAAATTTTTCCAAATTTTCCAAGAGTTACATTTTGACATAAGCTTTATGGATGCTATCATGTCGATGCCCAAGTTTGCATCAACTCTCAAACACATGTTAAGCAATAAGGAAAAGTCTGTTTGAAATGGCAAAACTCCTCTTAACGAGAACCGCTCATAGCTTATCCTCAAGAAGCTTCCGAAAAGCTTGGAGATCCCGGGAAATTTCTCTTACCTTGTGTATTTCCGTGAATGGTTGAATGCTTTGCCTTAGCCGATCTTGGTGCAAGCATCAACTGATGCCTTATTCAAGATGGAAGAAACTTTCTTCCGAACTTACTCCTACATGCATGACTCTCGAGCTTGCGATCGTTTCCATATCCCGTCCTCTTGGCATTGCCGAGGACGATTTGTGAAAGTAGGAAAGTTCCATTTTCCACCGACTTCGTGGTTGTTGATTTTGATGCCGATCATCGGGTTCCTCTCATTGTTGGTCGAGGATTCCCGAGAACGGGCCGTGCTCTCATTGATGTATTTGAGCAAGAAATCACATTACGTGTTGGTAATGAAGTCACACCTTTAACCTTGATCAAACTTCGAGGTACTCCGCAAACTATGATTCCGAGTCGGTTAACCGAATAGATATCATTGATGTTGCTTCAAGAGTACTCAAGAAGTTCTTGGTTATTCTCATAATTTCGTGAGGGATCCCACCACATCTTCTCAACCTATCATAGCCAATTCTACTCCTTCCTCACTCCTTTTGAGGGAAGCGACTTCATCTTAGATGAGATTGAAGCATACTTGGCTAGTGATTCTGCTCCATGGGAAATTGATCACGCCCAATTGACATTGAGGGGACATACTTTCATTGAGAAGTTGCTTAATGATGATCCATCATCAACCCCTCACACTAGTGATTCAATTCCGATGAGATTAATCAAAATGAGATTAACTGAGGAGATATTCTTCTAAAGAAGTTGTTAAATCAGACACTTCTCCTCCTCTCCTCCCGTCAAGCTTCATAACAAGGAAGTCAAGTCGCTTGAGAAAATCAAGAATTTCCCGAGGTTGAGCTTAAGGACTTACCTCCTCATCTCGAGTATGCATTTCTTGAAGGTGATGATAAATTACCCGTCATTATTGCTCGAGATTTGAGTAAAGATGAAAAGATCGCCTCATAAAGGTCTTGAAGTCACACAAGCAAGCAATTGCTTGGAAACTCTCCGACATTAAGGGTATCAACCCCGAGTTTTGTACTCACAAAATCTTGATGGAGGATGACTTCAAACCAATAGCTCAACATCGAGAAGAGTAAATCCAAAATCCATGATGTTATCAAACAAGAGGTTATCAAACTTTGATGCGTGATTGATTTACCCGATCTCGATAGTCCTTGGGTTAGCCCAATTCATTGTGTTCCAAAAGGGTGGCATAACTGTTGTCACAATGAAGATAACGAGTTAATTCCAACTCGATTGGTTACGGATGGCGTGTTTGCATTGACTATCGTAAGTTGAATGACGCCACCAGAAAGACCATTTTCCTCACCCTTCATGGACCAAATGCTTGAGAGATTAGCAGGAATGAATACTATTGTTTCCTTGATGGTTTCTCGGGTTATTTTCAGATCCCCATTGATCCACGTGATCAAGAGAAAACCACATTCACCGCCCATACGGAACTTTTGCCTACAAACGTATGCCTTTTGGCTTATGTAATGCTCCCGCACGCTCCAACGATGTATGATGGCCATTTTCCACGACATGATCGGGAAACAATGGAGGTGTTTATGGATGACTTCTCGGTCATTGGGGATTCGTTTCAAACATGTCTCCCATTTAGATAAAATGCTTCAAAGGTGTGAAGACACCAATCTTTGTCTAAATTGGGAGAAGAGCCACTTTATGGTCAAAGAAGGCATAGTCCTTGGCCATAAAATTTCAAAAATGGGATTGAGGTAGATAGAGCAAAAGTCGATGTTATTGCTAAATTACCTCATCCTACTACCGCCAAAGGTATTAGGAGTTTTTAGGTCATGCCGGTTTCTATCGAGATTCATACAAGATTTTTCTAAAATCGCCCGCCTATGACCCATCTTCTTGAAAAGGATGCTCCTTTTATCTTCTCACCGAGTGCATGAAGCTTTTGAAACATTGAAGAAAAAGCTATCAAGCACCCATTCTCGCTGTTCCCGATCGATTTACCCTTTGAGCTCATGTGCGATGCAAGTGATTTTGCTATCGGTGCGCCTTAGGGCAACGAGAAACAAGCATTTTCACCTATCCACTACGCAAGTAAAACTATGATCAAGCTCAAACTCATTACACCACCACGTAAAAAGAGCTATTAGCCGTGGTGTATGCATTTGAGAAGTTTCGCCATACTTAATCTTGACCAAATGCGTGGTGTATACGGATCACTCGGCTCTCAAATATCTCTTTGCAAAACAAGATGCAAAGCCGAGATTGCTCCGCTGGATTCTCCTCCGCAAGAATTTGATATCATTATACGTGATAAAAAGGAGCCGAGAATCTAGTCACGATCATCTCGTCTGATTAGAAAACCCTCACCAAGATGTTTTCGAGAAAAGGAAATAAATGAAACATTTCCTCTCGAGACACTCAATGCGGTTTCTTTTCGTGGAAATTCTACTACCCCATGGTTTGTCGACTTTGCAAATTACCATGCGGGTAACTTCATAGTGAAAGGGATGTCGACCCAATGTAAGAACAAATTCTTCAAAGATGTTAAACATTATTTCGGGACGACCCTACTTATTCAAAATCTGTGCGGATCAAGTCATCCGACGGTGTGTTTATGGACGTGAAGCTATTGACATTCTCAAAGCTTGCCATGCCGGACCCACCGGGGCCATCATAGTCCAAACTACACCGCCAAAAGGTGTTTGATTCCGGTTTTATTGGCCCACAATCTATAAGGATGCCCACGATTTTGTCAAAGCTCGTGACGCTTGTCAACGCCACGGAAATATATCTCAAAGAAATGAAATGCCGCAAAATGCCATTCAAGTTTGTGAGATATTTGACATATGGGGTATTGACTTTACGGGCCATTTCCTTCTTCTCGTGGTAACAAATACATACTCGTGGTCGTTGACTATTTGTCAAAATGGGTTGAAGCAAAAGCTTTACCTACCAATGATGCCCGAGTTGTTGTGAAGTTTTAAAATCTCTTTTGCCGTGTTTGGAACTCCGAGAGCGATAATCGTGATCGTGGTACACATTTCGCAATGACCAATTTGATCGTGTCATGCAAAAGTATGGTGTTACCCACCGCCTCTCATCGCATACCACCCCAAACAAGTGGGCGGTGGAAGTTTCCAACCGTGGTATTAAAAGAATTCTTGAAAGGACAAGAGGCGAAAATCGTGCATCCCGGTCGGATAAACGGATGACGACTGGCCTTCCAGATACTTACAAAACACCCATCGGGTGTACTCCATACAAGCTAGTGTACGGAAAGGCATGTCATCTTCCGATTGAGCTAGAGCACAAGGCATACCGGGCCTTAAAACATGCAAATTTCGATATTCAGATAATGGTGATCACGTAAAAGTTCAAATGAATGAATTAAATGAACTTCGTGATCAAGCATACGAGAACTCTTTGATCTACAAACAAAAGACAAAGAAGATTCATGACTCTAAAATCAAGAACCGCGCTTTCAACGTTGGTGATCGAGTCCTTCTTTTCAATTCAAGATTGAAGATTTTCTGAAAGCTCAAGTCCCGCTGGTCCGGTCCATTTACTATCGCTAAGGTTTATCCTTATGGTACCATTGAGTTATCTCAACCCGATGGTCCTAATTTTAAAGTGAATGGTCATCGAGTGAAGCATTACTTTGGAGAGGACATTCCATCCATGGTTGTCCCGGATCTACAAACTTTCCCATGAACCAATGAATGCGGGATCGAGTCAAGCTAGTGACTCGGAATCAAAAACATTAGCACACACCATATGGGTTTTCACCCATATTTCGCCTTCTTTCTCTGTTCTACCACCCTAGTGTGGGGAGTTGCCCACATCGTTGTATATAAAATCTTTTCAAAAAAAAAAAAAAAAAAAAAAAAAAAAATCTCTTTCAAATAATGGCCGTAGTATTTCCCTTTACGTTTTTGTTTCGCATAACCGCTTTGACTTTGAATATTGAGGGCAATATTCATTTCTAAGTGTGGGGAATTTCACGAATTTTATCATGTATTATCCACCCAATTCCCCTGCTTTTGGCCAAAATTTTTTTTTGGAGTAAGTGTTTTCACTTACTCATCGATGGTAATCATCCGCCATGTCTAAAAAACAAAAGGATTGGCTAATCCAGAGCAAACGGCTCTTGGTAAAGATTTCTCAAACCGCTTATGGCTTGCAATTTGCCCAAAATTGTATGGTATTCAACTCACCATATCCTAAAAAGTGAAGAGTGGCTAGCCCGCAAGTTTATGGCTTGTGGTAAAGGCAGTGGAAAATCCATAATTGGTAATCACCACCAAAGATAATTCGATAATTTATCTAAGAGTTGGCTAGTCCAGAGCAAACGGCTTCGTAAAGACAAATCAAACCGCTTCTGACTTATGATTTGCTCAAAATCATTTGGTTATCATTGTACCAAGGTTCTTACTTGAACCAAAACAATTGGCTACCCGTAAGTGATGGCTTTTGGTAAAGAGTTTTAAAATCCATTAAAGATCTAAATCATTGCTAGGGACTAGCAATATCTTAGTGTGGGGATTGATGAGTGTCTAAATACTCATCATTTTGTACAATCTAAACCGCAAAATCATCCGAAAACACTCAAAATGCATCAAAATGATGAAAATATCACAAATCAGTGTTTTATGTGTTTTAAATGCAAAATATCAAAATCGATGAAAATGATTCAAGTTTGCAAAATTGGCGCTTTAGTCCCCAAGTTTCAAAAGTTGTCAAATCTAGTCCTCGAATTCAAAATGTGAATTTTATCATTCAAGGTCCCTGAAATATTCTAAGTTGTTAAAATTGGTCCTTGAATGATTCTTTGGTCAAATGGCGTAAAAGGTCCCTAAACTTTGAAAAATTGCAAAATTAGTCCTTGGATATTTTAAAATGGAATTTTATGCAAAAGGGTCCTTGTACTATCAAAGTTTGTCAAGTTTGGTCCTTGTGATAAGTTTGGAAAAGTGTCATGTTCAGTCCCTCAAGTTTGGAGAAATTGCAAAATTGGTCCTTGTATATACTATCAAACCAAACCGGACCCCTTTTAATATCAAAGCCCAATCCAATATCCAATGCAATATCCTTAGCCCAAATCACATGAACCTTGAACCATGGACCTTGAGCCCCCAACAATACCCCAACCTTTGGCCCAAAACCATTTTGAACCCCCTTTATTAATACCCTCGGTCAAATTAAGTCAACCCGCCAAAAACCGTGCACTGCTCATCTCCTCTCCACAAGTCGAAATCCAAAACCAGAGAATGGTTTTCCATGATTTTCTCCATCCCCCCCTTACCTTGTCCCTCCACCTCCACTAACACCCAAAAACCTTTAATTGTTTCAAACCACCCAATTAATATCAAAACCGCTATGAGACTTTTGGCGCCAAAATCGCCATTTGTCAAAAATGATGAGTTGGATGATTTCAATGGTCAAGATGAAGTGGGATTGTTTCGAGAGGTCATCAAGGAGTCCAAAAGTCATTATATAGAGGAAGAGATGCAATGTATATCACTATATCTAGAGTTTTTAGTTTTATGTATGTCGCTTTTAAGCACTTTTCAATTTCTAGTGTAATTTAAGCTTTCTTAGCTCTTTGTTTAAGTTATTTCAAGTATTTGTGAACCTTTTTCGCTCAATTTCAATTGTTAAGTTTTAAGATCAGTTTATGCAATTTCAAATTTCAAAAAAATCTCATGAATGCTTTAATATTGTTGTTGGTTGTTATTATGGACTGATATAGTACATATAAGCTCCTAGAAAGCTTATTTAAGCTTTTAGAAACACTTAAAATCAGTTTAGAAGTCAAAAAGCAAAAATCACCAAAAATCCAAATAAATAGTTGAAAAATAAAAAATCCGTTGGAAATGGCATTCACAAATGAGAGCAGGTGAATTTTGATGGCTTGGGTTAGTGGCTTAGTGGTAAGCCTTTAGGATTGGTCTTGATCATTGGTTCTCGTGATTGCGTTGGATACCCATTTGTAAGCCTTTTGTTCATTTTGCATTTTCACCGCCTTGGTTATTTAGTAGCTTTAATCTTTGTGTTTTATTGTTTATTAGTTCTAATTAAGTAAATCTAACCATTAAAATCGCTTGGTTGTTATTTTAAATTTGTAGTTTATAAAAATCTCACTTTGACAGCTTTAATAGCATAAGTTTAATCTCTTTGTTGTATGTTGTTATTGTTGTTATTTAATGTTCATTTAGTCTCATTACATGATATTATAAAGTTTGAAATCCATTGCATGGTCCGAATCAGATTTGGCTTTGAAAATCATAAAACAGCTTTTAGAAGGTAGTGTTTGGTTCATCGTGTTTGAGAGTGTTCTAGTTATTGTACCGCTTGGTGTTTGTTTAACATAGTCATAATAGTCAAGACAAACAAGAAAACCGCCTTTGTTCATCAAAAGTCAAAATCTCAATTGATCACATCTTTCTTGTTCATCGTTGGAATTTCATGCTTAATAATCATGATTTTGTGTTTATAAGTTGTTAACACAGATCAAATAAGTCTTAATACACCTTAAAACAACATAATCAGTGAGTAGTAGTGATTCAAAGTTCATATTAGTCAACTTCTCTAGTTTTTATAAAAGTCAAATGTTTCATTTGGTCGTTTTTGATTAAAAAAGATATTTTTAGTGTGTGTTTAATATTAAGATTTAGGATATAAGCTCTTGGAATATCAAAGTTTAGTTGCTAAACTAAATTAGAAAATACTAGTTCTCTTTTAATCGCCTTGTTAAGTGCTTTTTGTCTAGCTTCTTTAGAGTACCTTGTTCGAAATGGTGCCCTGTGCACGCTTGAGTGGTCCATCTTGATAAGCTCACAAGTAGCTTATTAGTTGCCCAAATCTTGTGATTCTTGGTTCTTTGGGTAGTGACCTAGCCATCTTGAGAACTCAAGCTTGGTTTTTCATTTTCTAGCTTGTTTGGTAGGGTCGCAATAAGCTCAAACTTTGTCCCATTTCGCTTTTTCAACACAAGAGTCATAAGTGCTTATCTCGCTTATTCTAGCTTATCGGTGTGCTTATCTTTGTCTTTTAACTTCATTTGAGTAGCTTGTAGCCTCTTGCATCTTATTTGAGCTTTTGTTTCAGTTTGTGAGCTTGTTTGAGCTTATTTCACCAAAATAAGCTCTTAAGCCCACTGCTTGCTCATAAGCTCACTCAAACCGCTTATTTTTATTTGTAAAATTTTGTGTTTGTTAAAGTTTCATATTTTAAGTAGTTAAGTAGTTTTCAAAAAGAAAACCAAAAACATCAATTTAAATATAGTGATAGCATTTATTTAATAGTTTTTAGCTTTTGATTTTTCTTTTCAGCTTATTATTAAGCAAATCTAGTTTTTATATTTTTCTTAGTTTTCTGTCACCTTAAGTTATTTTTAGAAAAAGTTTCATAATTTTCCTAATCTTTTAGTATTTATTATAATTTTAAATAGTTAAAAGTATTAAATAATTAGTAATAAATAATTAAAAAGCATAAAAAATATCTTTTCAGTTTTAAAATTAGTTTTATCATATTTTAGATTTTTCCAAGTTAAAATTTCATTTTTCCAGGTTTATTTTATATTTTCTAGTATTTAAGTGTATTTTAAATAATAATTAATTAGTAATAATTAGATAAAAAGTGTAAAAAATATATTTTTAATTTTAAAATTAGTTTTATAATATTTTAGATTTTTCTGAATCATAATTTTATTTTTCTAGCCTTATTTCATATTTTCTTTTATTTTAGAGTATTTATAAATAGTTAAAATAGTTTTAATTAATAATAATTAAATAAATAGTTGTAAAAATAATTTTCTTTTTCTAATAATTTTCTTTTATTTTTAGGATTTCAAAATGTCATTTTCATATTTTTAGGTCTTTTATTTCTTAGATTCACTTTTTATTTTGTACGATACGTAGTTTTTAAACGACGCTTTACGCTTCTTTTATCCGATTGTTGTGCTTTCCAATTCGTGTCCAAATACATTCCAATCAATCAAGAGTGTAATAATTCATCTAAACCTTTATCGATCACTATCCTTAGTGATCATTCTATCATCCGATCAAGTGTTTACACACCATTGAGTCTCGCTTTAAGTTTATTACGGTTAGCCATTGGGACTTAACGACCCGGAATTCATTATATTCTCTCGATCTTCATTGTATTGGTTTTCGAGCGCTTTAAGTTTATTACGGTTAGCCATTCACAAGTGGCTAGCTTGTGTGAGTGCCTTAGAGTAAGATTAGCTTGACCTTTGGTGTTGTGGCTTACCCTAATTACTACACTACAACGATTAGGTTCAACGCCTGGGGTGTTATAAAACTTGCTCAAGAAAAGGAACTTTCCATGACCCCGAACGACGCGTGTAGCGTTATCAAGTTTTTGGCGCATGCCGGAATAGAATAGCTAGTTAGTAGTCCACCTCGCTTAGGTTTCTTTGCTTGATTCCTATCAAGTAAACTTTTTCTCATTTTTAGCTTTCTCTTAGTCTATCCCCTTCTTCGTAACCTTTGTTCGTAATTTTATCACTTTTCATCATGGAAGGTGATAACCAACCACCACCATCAACCCACCACCAAATGACCCGCCAAGAGCCCGCACTCTTGGTGAATACTCGAGACCAAGCCACCTAGGCTATAGGAACACCATTGAGCTTCCCGACCAAGCCCAAACCATCGCTCATGATCCGACACCATCCGGTTGGTGCAAAACGGATGTGCATTCCATGGACTTCGCTCAAGATCCAAATCAAGATCCGAGGATTTCTCAAAATTGTCGATTCCATCGACCTTGATGCTACTACTCGGGAGACCACGCGCTGCTGCCTCTTCCAATTCTCTCACGGGACCAAGCTAGTAATTGGCTTGAGCGACTTCCACCGGCTCCATCTCAAGTTGGGATGATCTTACTCGCTTCCTTGCTCAATTTTTCCCACCGGGAGAACCACTAAGCTTAGGAATGACATCTTGATGTTCCAACAACGCCAAGGTGAATCTCTACGAAGCATGGACCCGATTCAAGGACTTACTTCATAAAGTCCCTCATTACGGCATTGATCTTTGGCTCCAAGTCCAAATCTTTTATGATCATGTCAACTTCTCCACTAAGCGATCCATTGACCAAGCGGCCGGTGGAAAACTTAGTGATCTCACCGCAGAAGAATCATGGGGTATAATAGAGGACCTCGCCCTCTATGACAACGAAAGTTGGGATAACCCCCGTGAGCTGCCCAAAACCGTCAAGGCAATCTCCTTGCCTTCCATCAACTCACAACCTTCCGACCGTAGGATGATCGAACTTGAAGATCAAGTTAAATTCCTCATGAGTTCCTACGAAAATCCTAAGTCTTCACACCATGTGAACAAAGTTTCTTCCTCGTGCGAGCCGTTTTGTGATCCTCATAACACGTGCACTAGCACCCGATCCCCCGAACACGCTCATTGACTACGATCTTCACAGACACGGAGCGGGAGGAAGATTCCCTACAACACCCGGACCTAGGAATTTCAATGAAACCCGTGAAACATGGAAAACAAGTCCGACTTCATCGGGGACAAACCAAAGAATTCACCTCTAATGATTTCTCATGGCCCCCACCTAACGGTCCTAACCAACAAAACATCAAGGATGTTGCAAAACCTAGTTGCATCCCAAAACCCAATGGCTAAGCTCTCGGACCGCTTTAACCATCAACAAGCCGAGATGGATAGGAAAATAGACAACCTTTGAAAGCCATAACTAATAGTGATAAGAAGGTCGGTGCTATCTCAACTCCCGAGCTTTGTGTATAGAGATTAAGGATCCAAGCAAGCTAACTAAGCATGTCCAATTGGCAATACCATCGCCTTAGTTGAACCTAATGAAACAAATGACGAAGAGGACTATACACTTGTGGATGAGGAAATACCCGAGGAAGTAGATGAAGTAGACATTGACTATTTTAACAAATTTCCTACGGAAGAAGAACTATCTCGCCACCTCACTTAGTGCGTGACCTCCGTCACATGTATCTTAGGAAAAGTCCTCGAATCAAGTTTGGGAACCCTTGGAATCTTAACATACCATGTGTCTTAGGACACCTTTGTGGCAAAAGCCTACATTGATCGCAAGTCCCCAATCAACATAATGACTAGCACCTATTACAATTGGATATTGAAGAAGTTTATTCCAACTAGGCAAGACCCCAATGATCCTAATGTTAGTTGCAATTTTCTCGGAAGAATTAAGGGATTGCCCGCTTATGTAGGTAGTTTCGCTTCCTACGGACTTCATAATTATGGAGGATATTAGCACGGCCATAGACCCTAGCTTGTCCCATGTTATTCTAGGAAAACCTTTCATAGAAAGCACCGGATGACCTATGACCCTCGTTAGAGTAGTGCGATTCAAGAATGAGACCGATGACATAGCTTACCAAATGCCGCTTAAGATTGAGAAGTTTTCATCACTCTCTAATGATGAAAAGGAACTTAAACCGCTTGGTCTATTATAGGAATGATGAGGATAGGGAAAAGGTGTTGATTATGTTATGGCTAAGATTTTCGGATTCTATAAGGATTGCTTGAGCCTAGGACCGAATATAGGACCGATTGGGAGAGGATGAACTCTTAGAGAAGTGCATTTTAGGGCACTTCTACAACATGGAATCCCCATTAGAGACCGTCAAGAGGGCGGTAATGAGGAAACGTAGGAGCACGACTATGAGTCTAGCTACAAGACTCTTAAATAAAGAAAAGCGCTTCGTGGGAGGCAACCCATGCTTAATTGTTTGCTTGTTAGTGTCATATATCTTTTATTAATTGTTTATCCTCATGTTTGAATTTGTAAAAATGCTTTATTTTGTTTTTAACCTCGTCTTAATTGCATGTAAAGGTATTTTACATAAGGGATAAGTGTAGGGAGGATTACACACGTTTTCAAGAGAAATGTAAACATGAGAATAACAATAAACTAAAAGATATTTATGTTTGTTTGTTCGAGTCAAATGCTTGTATCGAGTCATAATGGATGTTTTGCGTAAATTTTTCCGATTCTAAAGATGTAAATTTTCGAAATTTTTCCGTAAAATCGCACCGCTTTTTGTCGATAACCGACAAATGTCAGATTGCAACTCGACAAACGTGAAGGAGTAAAACATCGATTACTTTTTCTCATTTTTCGAGCTACTTATAAATTTTTGGAATTTTCCAGTCTTAATTTTCTTAGAAATTCAGAAACATCCATTCCACAAGCATTATATCCTAGTTTAAATCGAGTCTTATATATATATTTACCGCCGATTTTACGCGAAGGTTTCGTTTTTTTCTTCAAGTGTGCGTGTTTAGTTTGTCAAGAAGAAGTTACATAAGATTGGAAGGAGCTTTTCACGCAATAATTCTTCTTGAAAAGGATTTAACCACCACTTTACACGGATCCTACCAAGCTAATCGGGGAGTATTAGTTTCTTTCGCTTTTAATTACCTTCTTTATCATAACTTTGATACTTTTGGGGAACATTGGGGACAATGTTCGGTTTAAGTGTAGGGAGGGAAATAAAACGGAACTTTGAAATTATGCTTATCCTTGACTATCCGCTTTGTCCAATTGTGATTGTGTAATAAACCATGAGAAAATGTCGGATAGGGTAATTTTGGCACCAAATTTAAAATTTTCTATGACATATAGGAGTGGGCCATTAGTCTTAACAAAAGCGCCTCATGGATAGGAAGTTGCATGACTAGCACAAAACCCTTTACCACCCAAATTCCACCAAAATGCGAGGATCGCCTTAGATTAGTAGGAATTAAAGCATTCATCTTCAATGCTTAGAGTGTGAACCAAAGAGTATATTAGATTCTAGAACTTGTTTTGTGATGCATTCCGAGATCGCAAGTGAGGCTACACTTGTGTAGTTAGGAATAACTAAATGATAAGAGGCATTAGGATAACCCTTGTTCGACACGTAATATAATTACTTCTTCCATATCGGTTGAGTAATTCCCCACACCCTTTGCGTTGTACTCATCTTTAGTACACGATACCCTAGTTAACCCTCGAGCCTATCCTTTTCGCGGTTCTCTTGATGTTTCGGTTTTCCTAATATCAATGAAGAGCATTGTTTACACCCCACCCCAAATATACACCCAAATCACCTTAGCTCACCCTTATGCACTCACTTTAGTGCAAATGTTTGTTATCACCCTAAACCCTTAGTTCAATTATCTAGTTGCTTGCATAAGTTGCTAAGTCGAGTCATATCCTTTGTATACGCTTTGGGACGATTGGGATTCATGGAAAAGTTAAAGTTTATGAAATGACGGAAGGGAATGTTAAAATTCAAATTCCCTTTGTTCATGTAATAATGTACCCCAAGTGTTTGATCTTTTCAATTCGGGTCAAATTAGTGTTAGAGTAATAAAACTCAAGTGTGGATATGCCTATAAATCCCTAGTATTTTGATGTTATCTTAGAGGATGGTAGAGTAAAAGTGTATGAAAAAAAAAAAAAAAAATCGAAAAAAAAATATAGAAAAGAGAGAAGAAAAAATAGAAAAAAAAAAAAAAAAAAAAAAAAAAAAAAAAAAACATACGGCTACCATCCTACATCTATCCTTTAAATTTATGTTTATTTATTTCAGTTATCTAGAGTTTAGAGTGTCGAGTCTTGGCTTAGCAACGCCATTCTTCATTTGCATTTAACATAGAGATTTTGACTTGCCACCACTAAATAGCCTATCCCACCAAACCCTTGTTTCCTACCGTAAGCCTAACATTACAACCCTTTAAAAGACCTCTTTGATAGTCTTTCCTAGGTGCTTACGCCAAAGCGATGGAGGTTTGATCTATTCTCAAGCCTATGGTAATCTATGTACTAGGACCGGTTAATGAGTGTTTATCTTCCATTTCCTATTTTGTTATATTTCATATATACACCGAGAGAGATGCTAGTATCCAAACACCCCATGTGAGGTGCTAGTATGTATTCCGTGCTTGTTATGACTTTTAGGGGCTTATATGTGTTGTGGACCGTTTTGAATTAATGCTTCATGACCCTAACTTATAAATTAATTGGCTAAAAGCACATTTGCTTGAGGACAAGCAAATAACAAGTGTAGGGATATTTGATAAGGTTTTAAAAGGTACCATTTTGAGGGTCGTTTTAGTCCTTATTTGATCACTTTTGTATCCGTTATTGCTTAATATCGCTCCTTTTCACTTTTAGGTCTCTTGAAGGCAAAATGCTGGAATGGCACTTATTTGGACGAAAAGGCGAATATATGAAGAAAATGGCCAAAGTCAAAATCGAGACACTCACAACTTTGAATTAGAAGGCGACGCGTCGGTGCTAATGGCGACGCCGCCCCAAGATTTCGTGATGCTCGTAACCCAAAACTCAGATTTTCAAGTGACGACGTCTAGTTGTAAAGAGTAAGCCGTCGCTACTCGTGACGGCCAGATGCAATCCAGACGACGCCGTGGTGAAGAGGACGGCGCCACGGACATAAGGTGACGCCGCCGCAAGGTTAACGTGGCCAAGACGAAACCCTAATGACGGCGACACGACGGGCCACAAAACATAAGGTGACGCCGCATATGTAATCTTATATATAGAATCCGAATTTTTCGCCTTTTGTGGAGAGTCTTTTGGAGTGAAAACCTAAAACCGAACCTAAGGTGTCTTGTACAAGATTTTAGGTTTTAAACCCTATCTTACATCAAGATAAGTCTTTACTTCATTAATTCAATTATGTCTTTGATTATTTGTGTGTATGCTTGCATGTTCTCCATGTCCCGCTAATTTATTTGTGTGTTTGCTTAGGAAGTATGAAACTTAATTATTGAATATTGATTGGTTGTTTCTTGTCTTAGTTGATTAATGATCTAGTAATGCGATAGGTCATTCGTTGTGTACTTAATGCTTGATTCATCTTTGTGAACCTTAGAATATAATTACCGAGTAGTTGTAGGCTAAACCATCTAAAGAGTGCCTTAGAGTAAGAGTTTATCATCCCTAGTGGGTTTGTAGACTAGACCCTTTGGTAAGTTCAAAGAGTTAGGAGAAACGCATACCCTACAACTTTAGACATACAACGAACTAGAATAAGGACGTGACAACTCAACCATCAATAGAGATAATTAAGGAGTAATACGACCTAAGTAAACACATCTTTAAACTATCATACGAGCACACATTAATTAGACATAGACTCCCACAACCTTAGTTTAGATAATTAGATAATAGTAGAGTAATCGATAGAAATACCAACCCCCAAATCCAATACCGAGATTCGTACCTTTCCATTTCATAAAATATAAAAGATAAAAATAATCTTCCTCAACCTTAACCTTAGCGTAGTAACTCCTTACTAGCATTCCTATTCCCAGAGAACGATATCAATACCCGTGGCTTACCCTAATAACTACACTACAACGATTAGGTTCATCGCCTGGGTGTTATAAAACTTGCTCAAGAAAAGGAAGTTTCCTTGACCCCGAACGACGCGTGTGGCGTTATCAAGATCATCCTTAAATACTTAGTTACACTCTCATAAAGTCCACTTTCCTACCCAATACCATCATTAAGTATCCTCACCCTTATGGTTGGACATTTAAGTCACCTATCACTTAAGAAATCTAAGGAAAGTCAAACCTCAAGATTTATAGGTACTAGACCTTACAAGAGCATAATCACTTCACCATTTTTTGTCGACAGACGGATCCTCGGTTTATAACTGCACGGATCCCTAGTGAGAGGGAACCGGGATCCGTGTCTGTAAAGCTTCTAATCGCCTTTTCCTTCAAAATCCAAACCCTCTTTGGTAATCTAAACACTTTTGCTTACCATTTAATGATTCCCTAGAGCTGAACAACACCATAGTTGACCTTGGTACATGCCAAATTTTCTTAGTGGTCATGAATTTAATTCATTAACTCAAAATTCATCCTTTATAAACCAAAGACTCTTGAGAGCTTAAGTCACCATTCTTACCACAATCCTAAACATCAGTAGTTACATCATCACCTTCACTATGACTAAAGCATCTAGCAAGAACTCTTCAACCAAAGGTTCATCCAAAAGGAATACTTATATGGTCCATGAGATATCATCCACCGAGTCATCACCCGTAAGAAGTCCAAATGCTAGAATCCCACCTCAACAATCTCAATCAACAATAGCCAAAAGAACCGCGAGAATTAGTATTAGACTTTTCGAGTTAGAAAAGGCTTCATCAAGCTCTAAACCAAACGCACCTAGTTCTAGTAATACACCTAAGCCCACATTTCTAGAACCTATACTACATTCCTTTAACGAACCTCTTTCCCATCCAAATCTCTACTCATTAGAGCACTCACCACCAAGGACTTCCCACTCACCAACCTTCTCGTTAAATAGGGAACCACCTACATCACCAAATAGTCCACCTTTGGAGACAAGGAATCACCAAAGATCTAACCATATAGAGGACTTTCCATTACCACCACCAACTCATGCATCATCACCTTCATCCTTAGTAGAACCTCATCCTACATTGCTCAATATACCTCCACCATCATTTGTGGAGCCTCCCAAAACATACAATCTCCTCCGGTTCCTAGTCATGACAATAATTGCTCTAATTGTCAAATCACCCAAGGACTTGTTCAAGAAGTACGAAATGAGTTGCATTTCATGTTTAATCATCTTCTTGAACGATTGGACCAAATCGAGAAGTTTACTCATCCTTAGATTCTAGCACATTGATGCTTTTAAGTTTTTGTCACTTATTAGAATTAGTTGAAAATGTATTACATGTTTAAATCATTCTCTTAGTTTTAGAGATTTATAGATCATTTCTCGTATTTTTATTCAATGAAATTACATGTTTTATGCCATATTGTCTTGAGTATATGTTTGGTGCCTTGATACATATCTCATTTTGATATTGACATCATTTCTTCACATCACCATTATCGTCTTAAGGTTTCGCATGACGGATCCTCGCTTTTGTTTAGACGGATCCCTCCAAAGAGGGAACCGTGGGATCCGTGCAATGTAATACTTGTTTACTACTAACTTGAGTCTTATTTGCGGGAAATTATGCATTATATACTTGTTTTCGAACCTTTGTTTTGTAGATTTTCAATACACACATGAAGAATTTGACACCCTTAGCTAGGGGGAGTTCCGTGGCAAAGCAATACATTGCACTATCATAGGATTACATTACATGACGTCCTCCTTGCAAAGTTGCAATCATCAAGGGGGAGCATATTCGTCACAAAGACGAAACCATTTGCAAACATAGTTACAATGCACTAGTTTAGTATTTCTTCTAACTTGACGCCCTCACAAATGGATGGACTCGTCAAGGGGGAGCTAAGTCGAGAATATTTCTCCTCACTTACTCTCTATTTTTCATATTTTCTTTCACGTGTTTTTCTTAAAACACGGTGTTATTTTTTTCAAGCTCTTTTGTTTCGACAAAAAGAGAGAAGAGAGTAAAACTCAAATTTAAACTTTTACTTAATTTTAGTTTTCCTTAAAGTAATCTTATGTTTTGTCATCAACAAAAGGGAGATTGTTAATACAAATAAGTCAGTAAAACGCTTATTTATATTTTACGATCTTCTAATGTTTTGTCGATAACAAACGAAAATCATTTTAACAAAACAAATAAAATACGTAAATGGTTTGAGCCAATAGTTTACTAACACACTTACGCTTTCACATAAAACACTAAAAAAGTAATAGTGCTTTCATGATTTAGTAATACATATGTACAACAACTAGTGTTTACATATTTGGTAAATATATACATACTTAGTATGGGTAATGTAATGGGTAGAAGTTTAAATATTTGACCCATTGACCAAATACATTGAATATAGTTGGGTAAAACCCAAAGTCCATGAACCATACCCATGGAGCAAAACCCATAACCCATTGCACGACATCATGCATAAGTCATAAATGGGTATTATCCATGACCCATGGATTTAACGATGACCCATGGACTAGATGCATTGCATCTTCTAGATACATTGTATCTACTGATACCCATGGTCCAAAGTCTAGGACCCATGACCCATAACCCATGACCTATGACCCAAAACCCATGGGCAAAGAGGAGCGTCCTACGGTTCCCCCAGTTTACACTGGACGGATCCCTCAAGTAAGGGATCCGTGGAATCTGTGGAATAGTAGCATGTTTTCTCCTATAAATAGTGAGCCATTTCTTCATTTTAGGGTGTGATTCCTACACACACTTTCACCTAGTATTGTAAACTCTCAAACCTCATATCCAAAGGATCTTTCTATGTAGTCTGTGTTTGTTTTGGTGTGATTCTCAGGTTCCTCTTAAAGGCGAGATCACCACTCTTCAAGTCGAGCAAGCTCAAGTCCATGAGTTGCCATGCTTCGTCATCATCAAGACTCTCGAGGTTCTCGTGTTGATAGTTCTTTCTTCCATTAGAAGTGTTGTGTCAAAGGCATTAGTGAAGGATTCCAAAAGGATTAAGACGAAGGCATTAGTGAAAGGTGCTTAACGTCCGTGTCAAAGGCATTAGAGAAGGATGCCAAAAGAGTCAAGACGAAGGCATTAGTGAAAGGTGCCAAACGTTCGTGTCAAAGACATTAGTGAAGGATGCCAAAAAGGATCAAGTTAAAGGCATTAGAGAAGGATGCCAAGGGTGTACAATCGATATGGTGTGCCGATGTACAATAGAGATAGGTTGTATCCAAGGATGTTGATATCCTTGATGATGTTGTAATAAGGAGTGGTCTCCTTTGGATAGGTGTTGTGTAGTGTTGAGTAGTAGTTCCCCTTTGTAATGGAACTCGGTATCTAGCCTTGTAATCGGATAAAGTGTAGCGACGTTGTGATAGGTGTGGTTCTACCTTGTGGAAGAACCCGTGTGTCTAGCCTTGCACCGGAAAAAGAGTAGGCGACGTTGTGAAGGCTTCTCCGCCATAAGGAGTTGTGTTGTGTAGTGCCAATGAACTCGAGTAGGTGACTCGGGAGTGGAGTAGGCAAGGAAGGTGTCCTTGTAGCTGAACTACTATAAACACTCGTGTCGTGGTTTTGTGTTTCTTAATCTTTACATTTTCATTACATATTTACATATATATCTATCAATGTCCAACATACACATCTAAATAGATTGACATAAGTCGATCCAAATATTTGAAAACAAAGTTTTGATCGGTAAAACTATTCAACCCCTTCTAGTTTTCCACAAATACAATATGTCATATTAGTGATAATATTAGCTCCTATCGACATGGTATTATTGGAATTTGGGTTGTTTTTTTGTGTTCTGGAAATAAGGATTTAGATTCGGATTTTGATTTCCAGTTGATCGTTTCTGGATAAGGGTATGTTATTATGATTAGTAAAGGTGTTTGTTGGGTGGGTTTATTGATTCGCGCCAATAAATACTAGCGTATCAGGGTAGAAACGACTAGTTGCATAGTCATAATTACATTTGGTCCCTAGGTTGAGGGTTGTGTTAGATTTAACTAAGACATGTTATAATTGTAAATAGTCTATTATACCCTCAAGATACAAACAAAAAAGTAACGTTGACTTTGGTAATCCTGGTCAAGGGACTGTTTTAGCCTATAAAATGCATACTTTAGACTACCGACGATAAAAATGTCAAGTTTTGATTCAACGTGATATTTCTGGACAAGATTAGATACCAACTGTGTATTTTAGTCTAATAATTAAGATCATATTGAACTATTATGTAAATGCAATCATCATAGTGTGACAAAATCGACCGTGTTCCTTTAGAAGAATACAAAATAATGAACAATATATGTTTGAGTTTTGGGATATGAAAGTGTCAAGATATGAAAGTACATCAGAACTAATACGCAAAGTACCTAAATGGAAGAAGTCAAAGAAGTCAAAGTCAAATCGCTAAAGACAAAGTCAAAGCATCGCACTATGAAGTCAAAGTACCGCAAGAACAAAGAACTGTTATATTCGTTTATGGAAAGTATTGTATTCTATGTTTAGATTACTTGTCGACAAGAATACAAATTGTAAACCGACTAGGATATCCTTGAGCCTATAAAAGGACTCCTAGATTGGCATTAGAGATACGATTTAGAGAACGAGTTTATGAGTTTTAGAGTTTACTTAATTCACAAGTTATTTAGTGTTTTAGAGAAGTTCGATAATCTTAGAGTTGTTTAGAGTATCGCATAATAAGCGATTTAGAGTTTATAATAAAAGTTATTCTTCTTAGCTTTGTTAAGTAAATTTCGCAGACTTGATAAAGATTGCTCGTTGTTTCTTTGTTAATAACTTAGGATTTATCCGAGGTTATTAAACCTTAACAAGCTAGTTAAGTTAGTTTGATTAAAGTATATCGATCCAACAAGTGGTATCGAGCTTGTGTGGAAACTCGACTAGGAAGAAACCCTACTTCAACAATATTCAAGATGTCGATCAAGTCGCTCCACCACCCTCAATCACCTCACCGTAATTCCAATAATCAAGAAGGAGAATATGATCTCGTGCATGAAGATGAGGCAAGATATTGCCATTATGCACCATGCTCTATGGAATGTAATTGTGAATGGGAATGAAGTAGTTACGTAACCCATTAATGTTCCCGGACAACCAATAGCACCAAAGGCGCCTTACCAAGAAGAACCCTAAGGAATCAAGAAAAGGCACTAAACATTCTCTTATCTCGCCATTCCGATGGTCATCTTCTCAAATTTCATGATGCTAAAGATGCTAAGCCTGGGTCGCTCTCAAGACCAGATTTGAGGAATGAAGCCTCTAAGAAGATGCACGTAAATTTGTCAAGCAACACATTTGAAACTTTCACAAGAGGTGAAAGAGAGAATCTTGATGTCGATATGATAGGTTTCAAAATCTCCTCAACATGTTGGAGTTATACAAGGCGTATGTCATTGAGGATGCTAATTTGAAGTTTCTAGGAGTTTGCCATCTACATGGCATGTGATTGCTACTATGATCGAGGACAACAAGGATTGATGTCATGGACTTTGATGATCTCTATCATCAATCAAGGTGTATGAGCATGAGATGAGTGGTCAAACAAATTCTAAGTCTCACAAGATAGCTTTTCTATCATCTCGAAAAGAAGAGCAAGATTTCCAAAAGTATCGCTTCTCCTCAAAGCACTGCTTCTCAAAGCATCACTGCTTACAACCCCTTCATATGCTCAAGCAGCCCCACCACCTACCACTTTGCACTCGATGAAGTTGTGTGCTCCTTCTTTGCACAACAAGCCGCTTTTACTCGTCACTTATGAAGAGGATCTAGCATGATGAAGAAGATGCACTTGAAGAAATTGATATCGTGGCAAGTTGCTATGATCACCGCAAGGATCAAAAAGTATATGAAGAAGACAGCAAAAGTATTGATTTCAAACCAAAACAAGGAATAACTTTTGACAAATCACAAATTGAATGCTTCAATTGTCAAAAGATCGGTCACTTTGCAAGGAGTGCAGTTTGCTAAGTATCAAGCAAATGTAACATCCGAGAAGCCAAAACTTGAGCTCAAAGAAATTCCACCATCAAACAAAGGCTTTGGTTGCTCAAGAGAAGTTATCGAAGTTGACCGGAGTGAAGAGTTTGATGATGAACCGTGACTTCATCGTATGGTAGCAGTGGAAGATGCAGTTGAAGACACAAGGAAGCATTGACCGAGCATCGCTTTTGATGAAGAATCAACATGCCGCTTTGGAATCGATGATGGCTTTGGAGGATTTGATTGGAGCAAAGAAAGTGAAGATGATCCTGTTCTTCTTGCTATGGTGGCTACTTCACCAACTCGCCTCCTATCTCGAGGTATGCTCAAACTGTTATGAGTTTTATCTAAAATTACTTAACAGCTTATGTGATTGAAAGAGATAATTGTGTTAAGGCTAGGTCCGAGGTAGCAGTTATCAAATCACTTTAGAGTCTATGGAAGCCAAAATATTAACTCATGAAAATAATGAAATGGCTTCAATGAAAAATATGAACAACAGATTACCGCTAAAACTTAGTGAATGGAAACTAAACCGTAAAATTGTCGAAATTGAGAAATTAACTAAGGAAAGAGATGATTTGTTAGCTAAGTTTGATGCTTGGGAGAGTCTCGTCTGTCCCATGTTACTTATGTTGAAAACAAAGAAGAGCATACATTAGAACCGGATTAGGATTTGGAATGAACTTTAGTAACATAGATGAAAAACAACCTAGTGATCGTGATATAGGTGATTTTGAGGACATAACCACTAGTGATGATGAACTCATTAACTATGTAGATACATCTAGTAATGAGGGCTCAATAAGTGAACCACCTCCGAGTATAAGAAAGACAATGGATATAATGTTGTCCCACATCCCATTAGTCATCAACCCATAAGGCCCGATGTTTCTCGCTTTGGAGTAGATAGTCTAGAGTTTAGGAAGAAGCTTGTAGCTCAATCTAGGTCCGAAAACCCAAAGAAGTCGTTGAAAATAATGTTCAAAATCAAGCAAGACTTTAAAACAAAGTATCGCTCAACAAGCAAGACTTCGCAAAACCTTTTCAAAACAAGATCGCTAAACCTTTGGGGATAACTTTGGTCAAAACAGTTTTATCATTCACCAAGAAGGCGTAATAATTTTGGGCATAGACATAGAAGAAATCACTTTGGACATATGGGTCAAAAACCGTGTTTTGTGTGTTATAGTCCTAATCACTTAATCAAAGATTGTGATCGACACTCGTAATATCTTAGCAAATTTCCAAAGAATGATCCGCCAACCACACACCTAGAGAGCACAAACCGCTTTGGAATAATTCAAATAGGGTTAATCACGTAAACTTCACACCGCATCATAGATACCCACATCGAGAAGACCTTTTCAAAACCTTCAAGATCTCACAAGATTTTCCAAAGCATCGCCTCACCAAAACAAGGTACCGATCACACTATTTGGAATAGGAATCCTAGGAGATCTCACTATCAACCTAGAAGGTATTACAATACACATAGGGATCTAGATCACAGAACCACGTGTTAAACCGAATGGGTTAAGAGGAAGGTATCACGAGGACACACAAGACTTTCAACAAAAAGTGAATCGATGTTTTGTGATACAAGAAAATGCTAATAATCTTGTGAAAGAGATTTATGTTGAAAACCGTAAAGTTTTGAAAATCCACATGTTAAAGATCATAAGATAATTTTGGATCATCATTTGAAAGATAGTGGAATTACATACTCAAAGAATTTGAGTTTGTAACTCCACAAGGGGAACACAAGTCAAGAATGGCTTGGGTTCCTAAAATCACTAACTCTTTTCTTTGTGTGCGTGGCAACCCGTAAGAGGAGCTTAAAGATCATCTAATTGTGGATAGTGGTTGCTCGAAGTATGACAGAGACAAAGAGATCCCGTCTCGATTTTAGAAATATTAGTGGAGGAAGAGTTGCATTTGGGAATGATCCCAATGGAGGAAAGATTATCGCAAAGGAACTATCAAAGGTGGCTTATTGACTTTGAGAATGTTAGATATGTGAAGGAGCTTAAATTCAACTTGCTATCGCCTCTCAAATTTGTGATAAAAAGCATCCCGTGTTATTCATCGACACGTAATGTCTCATCCTTTCCTCCGACTTTAAACCCGTTGATGATGACATGGTAGTACTTAGAGTACCAAGGACAAATGATGTGTATAGTTTAGACATGAAGAGTCTACATTCTTATGGAAGAGCCACATGTTTGGTGGCTAAAGCAACATCCAAGAAGCACATCAATGGCATAGAAGATTGGGCCATGTTAATTTCAAGAATATCAACAAACCGGTCAAAGGCAATCTAGTTAGAGGTTTACCTTCAAAGACTTACAAGAATGATCAATCATGCTTGGCATGCAAGAAGGGTAACAACACAAAGCTTCTCGCAAGAAGCTTGAGGAAAGAACTATTAGAGAACCATTGAGTCGTTACATATGGATTTATTTGGACCTGTCTCGTGGCAAGTTTAAATAAGAAAAGTACTGTTTGGTTGTTACAGATGACCGCAGAGATTCATTGGGTTTTCTTTTGGGTTTTAAGGATGATACTTTTGATGCTATTCGACTCTCATAATAGCTCTTGAAAATCAATTGAGACTCAAGGTTAGAGGTATTAGATGTGATAATGGAACCGAGTTCAAGAACAAGCCTATGGATGACTTTTGTGCAAATAAAGGCATAAAGAGGGAGTTTAGTATTGCTAGAACACCACAAAGAAATGGTGTTGCAGAGAGGAAGAATAGGACTTTGATTGAAGCAAAGAAGGACAATGCTAGCGATTCCCATCTACCTATTCAATTTTGGGCGTGTCGTAAGCATCGCATGCTATGTACTTAATGTAGTCTCGCCACCAAACCACGATGAAGACACCCTATGAATTGTCGATGGGCAATAAACCCAACATTCGCTTTATGAAGCCTTTTGGATGTCCTCTTACTATTTTAAACACCATTGATAACTGGGAAGTTTGATGGCAAGTCCAAGAAGGATACTTATTGGGTTATTGCACTAACAAGAAAGGCTTTCGAGTGTACAATGAGTTACTAAGAAGATTCAAGATTGTCTTCATGTTGAGTTTTTAGAAGATCAAGACAATGAGAAAGGTAAAGGTCCCGATTGGATGTTTGATCTTGAGGTTTTAACTCCTTCAATGAATTATGTACCGTTAGAGAAGAAAATCAACCTATGCACAATGGAGAAGATTTACAATATGTTGTTCATGGAGTTCATATTAGACCCGATGTCGTTCTCGATGAAGATCCTGTAAGTCCAAAACAAAGTATCGATGTTCCCAAGCAAAGTAATCGATTCTCCAAAACAAAGTATTGTTGCACCACAATCCTCATTATCTCACGAGGATCAATCTATTCAAGAGGAACTTAATCGATGCTTCTTCAAGATGTATTAGCACATTCTTACACCGATGAACAAAGGAGAGCTTATGAAGAGGCAAAGAAGAAGAACAAGATCGCAGAGTACTCACAAGATTTCGACAAGATTTTCAACCAAAGTATCGCCGCACTGCTGATGATTTTAGATGATTTGGATGATCCTACCATGCCCGGATTAGAAGAAACCGATGATGAGCTTGAAGATGAAGGTATTTTCTCGATTCCAATGAAGGTGCCGATTATACTAACTGGATGATGCATATGGAGTTCCACAGCTCCAATCTTACGGATTCATAAGAATCATCCAACCGATCAAATCATTGGTCCATCTACTGGAGTTATGACAAGACACAAAGCTAAGAGTTTCACAAAACCTCATAATGCTTTACTTAGCTTTGTGTATAAACAAAACAGTGAATCATAAGGACCATCAAACCCGCTTATTTACTTGTTTCATCTCTCAAGAGGAACCCAAGAATATTGCTCAAGCTTTGACTAAAGAAAGCTGGGTTGAAGCTATGCAGAAGAACTTCTTCAATTTAAACTTCAAGAAGTTTGGTTTTATGTGATCTTCCGATGGGAAGAGAGTTATTGGAACCGATGGGTCTTCGTGAGTGAAAAGAGATGAAAGAGGCAATGTTATCAAAAACAAGGCAAGGTTAGTAGCTCAAGGCTATAGACAAGAAGAAGGAGTAGATTATGATGAAGTATTTGCTCTCAGTAGCAAGGATTGAGGCTATTAGAATATTTCTTGCTTTTGCTTCATACATGGGTTTTCGTGTTTACCAAATGGATGTCAAGAGTGCCTTTCTATGGTACTATTACGTAAGAGGTGTATGTGAAACAACCTCCGGTTTTGAAGATCCTAAACACCCAAACAAAGTCTACAAGGTGGTTAAGGCTCTTTATGGCCTTCATCGTGCACCTAGAGCTTGGTATGAGAGGCTCTCTACATTCTTATTACAACATGGATACGTGAGGGAGCTATAGACAAGACTTTGTTTATCAAGAGAGACAAGAAGGATATCATGTTAGTTCAAGTCTATGTTGATGATATCATCTTTGGGGCTACCAAACAGTCCATGGTTAAGGAGTTTGAGCAATGATGCGTAGGAATTTCAAATGAGTTCAATGGGAGAGTTAACTTTCTTTTGGGACTTCGTGTTAAGCACCAAAGGAAGGAATTTTATCACCAAGACAAGTATGTTAACGACATACTTAAGAAGTTTAATTTTGATGATATGAAGGTCACATTACACCTATTAAATCTATCAATTCATTGGGCAAAGATGAAGATGGACACTGTTGAAGTCAAGTTATACGATCAATGATTGGCTCTCTTATGTATCTTATCGCATCAAGGCCCGATATCATGTTTGCGCTTGTTTATGTGCAAGATATCAAGTCTCACCAAAGATCTCTCACATGAATGCAAGAAAGAGAATCTTCGTTATTTAAAACAACAACCTAAGTTGGGGTTGTGGTATCCAAAAGAGTCACCTTTTCACTTAGAAGCTTTTTCGATAGTGATTATGCAGTGATAATTATGATAGAAGATCAACAACCGGTGGATGCCAATATCTTGGAAGAAGGTTAGTCTCCGGCAATGCAAGAAGCAGACAATTGCAAAGAACATCATCTATCAAGTCGAATATGTAGTCACGCAAGTTGTTGTGGACAAGTTTTGTGGATGCGTAATCAACTCTTGGACTATGGGTTCAATTTCAAAATACTCCTATCAATATTGATAATGAGAGTACCATTTGTATTGTGAAGAACTCGCTTATCATTCCAAGACCAAGCACATTCAGATTAGGCATCACTTTATCGAGATTGTTATGAGCACGTGCTCATTAATGTTGTTAAGGTTCACACAGATGACAATGTAGTGATTTACTCACCAAAGGCTTTGATGTTTCAAGATTCAATCACTTGGTGGTGAGTATTGGTATGATTAACTACTAAGCTATATTTGAGGGAGGACTATAAGGTGTTAGTATAGTCCCTGTATTGCTTGAGGGAGGATAATTATGTATACTTAGTTTCTATGGAGGAATTTGGCAAAGTACTCGTTTTTCCCGAAAGTACCGCTTGGAAAGTACCGCTTTGGGAAAGTAATCGCATACGTGGAAAGTATCGTTTGTCGCTTTAAAGCACTGCTCCAACGGTTATATTGAGGGTAATTAATGCTAACGGTTGTTTTATTTTGGGCGTTGATTTTCAAATCTCACCTATAAATAACTACTTTCCGATTTTCCTCTTATATTCATACATTAGCATCGCTTCCATATTTCTCTCATTCTTATTCGATTTCAATTCTTATTGTGCTTCCATAATCACCAATGGCGAATCGACCCACTGCTTCAAAGCACAATATGGTAGCTAATTTAGACAAGATCAAGATAATGAGGCGTTTCATGATATTATTGATTATCTAACTGGTCGCCCATCGCTTATGCTCTTTAGTGGAGCCGGATATTATTGAGCCATGGATTCAAGAATTTTGGGCTACCGCAAGAGAAAACATGGAGAATGAAGAATTTTATATTAGGGCTACAGCTTGTTGGAAGAACTGTGAAGATTATCAAGCATCTATTAGAGAAGATTTGTTGTTTAATGATAATGATGGTGCTATTCGCTTTGCCAAGGAATTGATTTGGGAAACTTTTGGGCATATTGGTTATGAAGGTTCTTTAACGTAACAAACATTCGTAAAAGCGCTTGTTTTGTCCTCAATGGAAGTTTTAATACATGTGTTGTTACATTGTATTAGTGCTAAAAGTACTTCTTGGGAGCAATTTGGGTCTAATATTGCATCCGCTATGGTGGGATTAGCTACGATCGTGTTTTTAATTTTTCAAGGCTAATTCTTGATGGCATGCTTTCTCACATCAATCATGGATCAAAATGGTTAATGTATCCTGTGTTTGTACAAGTTTTTCCGAACAAACAACTTGATGATGTTCCTAAGCCTACTGACTTACACTCGTTATTGTTCAACAATCAAAGATTTTTACTTTTATGGCTAGAAGAAGTGATCTATTTAGAGGTCCAGATACACCATTAACTACTTCTATGATGGAAGTTGTTCAGCCGTTAGAGTCGATGATGAAGATGATGCGCAAGTGAAAGTATCGCATCCAAGGAACCGCATCGCAGTATCGTGATCAAGGTACCGCATCCGCAAGCACCGCTTCTCAAGAAGGTACCGCATCTCCACTGTGGTACTGCTTTCCCAAGCCCCGAGGTTCAAGAAGAAGTTGTAAGATCACCTCTCCATCTCCATCACGATCTGCTCCTCGCTTCTCAATCGAGGAACATTCACATATTCAAGGTGAAGATCCACATACTATACCCGTGAAGGTTTATCTTTGGATAATTATGCTTTGACAAGGAGATTGTTAAGTTGCAAAAGACTACTAAGGTTCAAGCTAAGCAGATAAAGAAATTGAAGATAAAATTTAGAAGGCTAAAACTTTTGTCCGCCTTTGATTAAAGAATTTCAGATCCGGGTCAAATCAAAGAAGAAAGCACAAAGGCGCCAAAGACAAGTAAACACCAAAGGTTCATAAACCATCTTCATCAACTTGGGAGGAATTTAGAAGAATGTAAATTGAAAGAAGATATGGTTAAAGAGAATGAACCCGAAAGTTCTAAAAGTCTCAAGAAAAGATCATTCAAGATATCGATGAGCAAGTTCAAGTTCAAAGCATCGCCGATGATCAAGGTACCGAACAACAAAGTATCGGTTTTCATGATACTTTCGACAAGAGGTAATAACTCCAAGAGTGTTAGATTTTGATGAGGAAGTCGGTCCTTCAACAACTGTATATGAAGAAGTTGTTGGTCCTCAACTGCTTTCCAAGAGGAGGAAGCTATTCTCAAACCTATTCATTCTCGCAAGTGATGATGAGTTCATTGCTACAATTTTAGGAGATTTATCACAACCAAGAGGAGGAGTTACTATTCGAGATGTACAAGAAGAAGAACAACAAAGAACTTCTCAACTCGCAATTGATCCTAAGGATAAAGGAAAGGGTGTTCGTTGAAACTAAGAAGAAAAAGTTAACTTTAGCGTAACTTAGAGCAATTGAAGTTGCTAGGAATGAAGTCGTAGCTAGAAAAGTTCAAGAAGAGTTAAATGCTAAAGATAGAGAAGCTCGTGAAGCTCAAGAAGCTCGTAATAGAGAAGCAACTCAAAAGGTACAAGATGAATTAGATGTCAAGTCACGAACCATTACACCATTGCTCTCGTTAGATTTATGCCAAGAAGACTTAATAAAGCTAAAGATGTAAATGCTATGATGGCTTATCCGAAAAGTCAAGGGTATAAAGGATTGCGTAAGTTTAATTATTTTGAGATGAAAAGATTATATGATGTCGCTAGGAGGATTATAAGAAGAATGTTGCGTACATCAAAGATTTTAGAGAAGAAGCTACCGGATCAAGTCGAAAGAAAGAAGAGTTTGAAAAGAAAAAGGAAAACCGATGTTACAGATGTTCGCCTCAAAGAAAGAAAAGTTGAATTAAGATCTGAGACTAGTGATGAATTAAAGAATTATCTCAGAGTGGTAGATTTTGATTATACAAAAGAAGATGATGACATGAAGATGAACAGATCAAAGATTAGTGCTTTTGAAGTTGTGAAATCCAAAGATGGAGATTATATGATTTTTCATAAAGAAGATGAAAGCTTCAAAGTTTTCAAAAGGCTATGGGACTTACTGCACATTATAGATAGAGTAGACCTATTCTATTTATATCATGTGGTGAAAGCTTATTTTGAACATAATCCATTAGAAGGGATTGGTTTAGTTTTACATGGTGATCTCATAACTATATGGGAAATCAAGAAGAGAGCATCGATGATATTTGGAAGAATCAAGAAAATTGGGAAATTGTTTGTTGGAGATTCTTTGAAGAGTCCGAGTTCATGTTTTAGAGTGGAAAATGGAACAATGATACACATGTTTGCAGTAAAGAAGATATCCTCTCACAATGAGCTCATGAGAAGAATGCTAGAGCATGGAATGGAAGTAGAAGAGGATAATGAAACCGCTTGCATGGTTATCAACTTGTTTATAAACCGGACTACTATTGTCAAGATGATCAATAATCGGTATGAATTTTATTTGAATAAATACTTTTTGATATATCAAGATTTTTATTCAAAGTATCGTTGATCGACAAGATTTCATCAAAGTATCTGCTTGCGTAAATAAACCGCTTAAATGAATTTTAGAAGAAACCTTTGCTAAGTAATAAATATTTTGAAATAAAGGTTGAATAAATGGTTTTGTGATGATAACATCAATAGGTTATCAATCCACCATGGTTACAAAAGGATTGACTAATCCATGAGCAAACGGCTCGTAAAGATATATCAAACCGCTTTTAGTTGACAACTTGCTAATAAGTTGGATGGTAATCAACTCACCATATCAAGAATGTGAAGAGTTGGCTAGCCCACAAGAAAATGGCTTGTGGTAAAGGTCGTGGAAAACCATTATTGGTAATTAGTTCACCATTAGATAGAAGAACTAACTAGTCCGTATGGTACAACTTTTGGTAAAGACAAAACAAACTGTTGATAGTCGATGATTTGCTAAAATCATATGGTTATCAATGTACCATGGTCTTACACACCAAAACATTTGGCTACTCCGAGATAATGGCTTTGGTAAAGAGATCTAAATCCATTAAGTTTTCAATGATTCACCTCTCACAGAGTTAACACACCGAAGTGATGAGAATAGTATGCAACTTTAAACCGAATTAATGTACAAATTGTCATATGTTGTTGTGTTGTCGAAAAGATGGAGTTTGTTGGATGTCTTTGTGAAAGAATAATTTAGAGATACTTTGACAAGCACGTACACTACAGAGATACAATCCAAAGACTAAGAAACAATCTGTCCTTAAAGATGAAGTTGTTAAAGATATATTCATTAAAAGGGAACTTGAAGTCAAGCAAGTAGAATTCAAGTTGGGGAGGATTGTTGGGATATGAAAGTGTCAAGATATGAAAGCATCAAGATATGAAAGCATCAGAACCGCAGCACGGAAGAAGTCAAAGAGTCAAAGCATCGCTAAAGACAAAGTCAAAGCATCGCACTATGAAGTCAAAGTACCGCAAGAACAAAGAACTGTTATATTCGTTTATGGAAAGTATTGTATTCTATGTTTAGATTACTTGTCGTACAAGAATACAAATTGTAAACCGACTAGGATATCCTTGAGCCTATAAAAGGACTCCTAGATTGGCATTAGAGATACGATTTAGAGAACGAGTTTATGAGTTTTAGAGTTTACGAATTCACAAGTTATTTAGTGTATTAGAGAGAAGTTCGATAATCTTAGAGTTGTTTAGAGTATCTGCATAATAAGCAGATTTAGAGTTTATAATAAAAGTTATTCTTCTTAGCTTTGTTAAGTAAATTCGCGTTTTACTTGATAAAGATTGCTCTGTGTTTCTTTGTTAATAACTTAGGATTTATCCGAGGTTATTAAACCTTAACAAGCTAGTTAAAGTTAGTTTGATTAAAGTATATCGATCCAACAATAGTTCCACGCTCTTTCTCCAACATGCTCACACGCCTTTAACATTGGATTTCAAGATCGACGTAGTTCTCTTAGTCTTTAAACTTTGTAGATTCTTTGACTTTGACGAAGAATCATTCTGACTTTATGTTGCCTTTTGAGAGAACTTCAAATTGTGTTGTTGTCGATATGAGCATGTGGAGAATCTGCACGATCTTTTCCACCCGCAAACATCCATAAGAAGAAAACATAAAACATGGGTTAGAAATAATCCAACACTTACAAGCTTGAACTTCGAGAGTGTTAATAGCATAGTGTGAAAACAAAACTCTAATTCTCACAAAGGTCGTCTCGAACCTGAGTCCCACAAATGAGATAACGCGATGTATCAAGCACACCTCTAGCTCGGATGAGTCGAGGTACACCAAGCATCACCCCACGATCGTAGACCGCTTGAGACACACTAAGCGTAATCCACGGGAGTTACCAAGTGACTGCTTGTCGTCGTTTGATGTTGACCACGGCAGGAGTTTCCATTCAATCACCGAGATCACAATGTGAACCTCTCATAAATGTTCTCGATGATTGCTAAAATCGTGAAGGACTCGATAAAGTATCACTTGCGTCCTTATTGTTGAACAACAGCGATGAAATGTCAAGTGTACCTAAGAGATCTTTGATGAATCTCGTGGCTCTAGACTCAATAGTGCGCTTTGGTTTTCCGAGTGAGACTAGGAGAGGGTCTCCTTGCTTCAATACCAAGAATCTCTAAGAGAAAGCCGATAGTTTACGTAGGGTTCCCCATGAGAATAAAACAAGATTCGCTGAGAGAAACTTGAGTGGCTAAGAATGTTTAGTGCATGCGCCATCGGGTCCATGATGACTTTAATCTTCAATACTGGTGTCGCCAGTGACAACCAAAGAGATATGAATTGAACCCGGTGTCGCCTCTAAGTTGAATAACTGAGGGCTATTTCTTTTCACCCTTTTCTTTACTTTTCTTTTTAATTCTTCAACTCATTCTTTCTCCGATTCTCATTTTTCTCCGATAGTTTATGGGCCTTCTACATAAGCCTTAGCATAAAAACAAACATAAAGGCCATAATTAAGCTAACTATTACATATTAATTACTAACACTTGAATTCTAGTTTAGGAGTGATTCCAACAACATATTAATTACATTAAATAAAACGTTCTCAAAGTGTATATGTGCTCACGTATTTTCAACCGTATGGTTATTGATTTGAAGTGAGCACTACCAACATATAATTCATCTTTAAAATTCGATGTCGAGTAAATGTTATCTAAGTTGCTACATCACATATGAGAAAGAAAAATGCATTCCGTTCTCTTTGCTACATCACAAATATGACATTGATATTAAACATTGTTCCATTTAAATTTTGACACAATAAATACGAGCAATAAATGAGCTCAAAGAAATGATAATTAATGGTTAACATTAACTAAACGTATTAACTACTACTAATAATGTACTTTTTATATTTCCAATACATTCATTTACTTTGACTTGTTAATTTAATTTTAAAAAGTGTTTTATTAGTGGATCTTGGGTTTATTTAGTAGGACCCAAGGAATTAAGCCAGCTCAAGAAACGTTTCGTATATCATATTAAGGACTGGGAGCTGAAATGCACAAAAAGTCATGGCGAGTTTCGGTTCTGCTTGCAAATCTGAGCCAAATTGGCTAAACCACGTTCACTCCGGCCTTGTGGTCTTTTTAATTGCTTATTCGCTTATTTTTAATGTTTGTTGTGTTTTGGGAGAATCCTTTTTGTTTTGTTTTTGGTAACAATAACGGCCGACTAATTCTCATGACTTGAGCCCACTGGCAAACGCCACACAGAATCAAACAAGGTAAACCCCTGTCCTTCTTCGGAGAGATTGGCGTGGCTACCTTAAGGCTATTTGCATTACACATGGTTCCAACTTTCAAACTCTCACATTCTATTGATGATAGTTGCAAGTTGTTGCAAACTCGACCCTCTTTTACATCATTTGAAGCTTTAGTGATACCTTGCACATGGCTTAGTCGCAATCTAGAAGAACTCTATAATAAGTTAAAATAGTGACAGACAAGGTGACTACAGAGTATGTAGACTGGAGCCACTAATTTTTATCTGATTGAAACATATATATAACATGTAGTGTGATGTTAGTTCATTGATAAGGTTTGTCATTATGACAGTACCTGACTATGTTTCTATTGAGAATGTACAAAATGTCGAACAATGAAATTTATGTTACATTGGCTCCCGTGAAAAGATGTTATGAAAATCTCTATCTTTGGCTAATTTCGTACGTGTGTTTCCCAAATATCTTCTTTTCAAGTTACAAATTTATATAACATTTCAGAGCCATGAAACTTCAAATGGAGGCATGCAAATATAATGAGGCTAAAATATATATATATATTTTTTAATAAAAGGAACGTAATTTCTCATGTTTGCAAATGCTTGAAAGTTATGTTTAAAAAAAAAAGCAAATTATTTGAAAGTCACGACTCACGAACATTGTAACTTATATAAACAAATCTTAGCTCCTGTTGTCTTCTACGTCTTGCAAATTTATGCCTAGCGATCTTGGTTTAAAATTGCGTTTTGCGATCTGATGCGTTAAAGGTCCCAGAGGCCGATGCGTGATGCGTATTGCAAATACGAGCGCATTTTAGACGCAATGCGTTTTGTAGTAAAACATATATAAAAATTGTTTATACGCAGTATATTAAACAATGTACCAAGTAAATGCAATAAATTTACAAATAAGTAACTAAGATATATAAATGTATGCAAATATTCTATTTGTAAAACAAATAAGTCATTAAGTTATGACACAAAATACTTTGAAACAACATTATAAACCCCAACTAAATTCCTTTAATTACTTTCAAACGGAACGAACATGTAAATTCATTTTTAGTTTTTGGATCTTGATTTCTATAATTTCTTCATGGATCATTGTTATTGCTACTAGTTAATGTGGTTGAACGTGAACGACTAGAGTCCATTCTATACATATACATCATGGCATGATGTTATAATGTATTAAATGTATACTTATAAGCTATACCATTGGCTAGCACCAAAATTCGTTCATAACTAAATCAATAACAAAATTATAAAAAAAAAAAAAAAAGGAAACAAAAAAAAGAAAGTCAAATTTGAGTCTCACATATGATTTTCAGCTCATTTGATTAACATATATGATTACGTATGATCAAAGAAAAATATAAGCCCTTGCACAACATGAAGTGATGAAATATGAATAAGAATATTGTTTACGGAATTTCAAATCATGTTAATGGTGCATGATCATGAACCAAAGGGTAATTTGGATGTTGGGTAAGTTGTATGTCGTTATTGTGTTTTTTTGGACGTCTTTAAACAATGTTTGTTTTTCAAAGTTCATTAAAATATTTTAGTTTCTTCTAAATGGTTTAATTTTTCCAAAATGACCTAAAATTCATATTGCGACAATTGCAACCGTTGCCAGCATTACACAAATGCAAAAAATTGCGGTTTAATGCGAGCGTATTTTGGGATGGCCTCGCATTAGACATTTTAAAGTGAAATCCTAAATGCAATGCAATAATGCGCGCAATTTATGCAATGATTCGTGCATATTTAAATCAACATAGAGATATTCATCTTTTGCAATAATTTTCTGTCTTGCCTTGAAAATTTTGGTTAATACTATTCAGTTTTTTTTTTTCTTTCTTCTGTTAGCATTGGGTTCTAAGTTAGGTAGTGGTGCATGTTCTTTTGTTTTTCTAAAGTGGAATGAAATTACTCATGTTACCAAAATTGCAGGAAACAAAATAATAAAAAGACAATTATGATTTGTGAAATTTAGAAAGCTGTAGTTCGATTATGTGAGGAACAAATTTGATGGTTATATTAGTCTGTGACTCTCTGTTGTATGATACCGAATATATGTATCTTTGGTGTCTAATATAGATATGGCCAATCTGCACTTTGCTTTCCTTCTAACTACCAAAACAAATCTCAAAATATATTATCAAGAGTAGAAGACTGATAAACATCTATCTTAAAACATAGGGGCGTGGCTAAGCTAATGAGGTCATGTGCAAAATTTTAAAAGATAGCTAAACATAGAGTTGAGTTCAATAAAGATTAAAGAAAAACTAATAAATTATTTTCAACCATTTATTTTTTTATTAAAATAATAAAATAAACTTTTACCTTCATATTTAAAAACTAAATATCTCACAAACCATTGATCGTTAAACGAAACTAATCATACCATCACGACAAACATAAAATTATCTTTAATTTGATATCGCACATCATATACTTTCGACGAATTTTTTTTTCCGGCTTTTTTGTGGGTTTAGGGTTTACGGTTAAAGTTTAGGTTTATAGGGTTTAGTAGCTTTGACTTTTTTGGGTTAAGCTTTTTAGGGGTTAAGACTTTAGGTTTCTTACGGTTTAGCTGATAAGGTTTAGGTTTTTTGGTTTAGCGGTTAGGGTTTTAGGGGTTTAGGGTTTTTAGGGATTTAAGGTTTTAGAGGTTTAGGGTTTTTTAGGGGTGATTGTTTTTAGAGTTTAGGGGTTAGGGTTTTTACGGTTTAGGGTTTGTAGTTTAGGGGTTGTGTTAACACAAAAGAGTATTTTTAAAATTTTTATTTATAGTGTAATATATCGAAACGCGCAAAAAATGATAAAAAATAAGTTCGTCGAAAGTATACAATATTGGATCTTTATATGAAGATAATTTTATTCTTGTCGCAATGATATAATTAGTTTTATCTAAGAATTAACGGTTTGTGAAATATTTAACTTTTAAATAAAAGAGTGAAAGTTAATTTAATTAATTTGATAAAAATGAATGGTTAAGATTCATTTATTTGATTTTTAGCTTTTATGTGATTTTTATTGATCTTAGCCCACTAAATATGACAATAAAAGTTATATCAAACCAGCTATTGATATAATAAAACGTACTATTTTAACGATCTAGCTTACATTTTTTTTAAATCCTCATCACTTTAGAAGTAGAATTTAATTAATATCTAGAACAAAAAAAAATATATATATCTTAAAACACTTTTTTTGGTGCAAGTGACTTTGGGGGCCGGGTATATAACAAATAATAGGTTTTAAGGCCCCTACAACTTTGAGGCCCTAAGACATTTTACACATCTTCGTATATAGCTCTGCTAAAACAAATGAGTGTAAGAAAAAGAGTATACATTTGGCAAATATTATTTCAAGTGTCATCATTTGGTAAATAATTCCTTTTAAATGTAACTAGTTGGTTAAGTACTCAATAATTGGGGCACAAAGTTGGCTCTTTCATTTTTCTAAACATAACTTTTAGGCTTTACAGCTTATTTCCAACTATTATATTAAATGTAGTATCAGTGTACACCCCAAAATAGATGAAATTAAAACACTTTCCATTTTGGGAAGCACATAATAATGAAGTATCTTTTTTGTGGCAAAGTTTGAATTAGGGATTACCACACCTTGCCTATTAGAGACCATCAAAAGATATGATAGCTATTATTGATTTTAAACAACGAAATTTGCGACTATTGAGTAAGACATATATACTATTTTCCTTACGTCGACAGTGGGGTTGCTATTTTCTCAAATAATGTATATAGCGACAAAGTAACCAAACTATTTATGCATGTTATATTTTGGAATTCAAAGATTTCTAGCATAGCTTGTATGCATTGTGCAATTATCACTTCAATATAGAAGAGCCTTTTAGCTCATATTCTAAATTTAGATAAATATCATCTTCAATCTATGCAGGCGCTATATATAAGATTCGCAATTCAGTGGATGTTTATACCGCTTAAGATTCAGCTTCCATCGAATGACCAAATGACGATGGTGAAAAAACCATCTGCTTATTCTACATGCAAAGAAAAAGAAGTAGATATTGAAAAGGGGAAGTTAGAGACACATAGATTTAATAATGAAACCCTTAGAAATTTGAAGAATGAGGAAGAGCATAAGGTGAGTTAAAATCTATGAGTATGCAAATGTAAGGTCTTTCATTTAGAGAGTTTTTATTTTATTTATTTATTTATTTTTTTTGGTATATTTTTACAATATTCCAATTTGGCCTATTAACCACTTTGCAGAAACATATGAGCTTTGAAATGGGAGGCAAATGCATGAAGCTGTTGATGAATCACAACCTAATCTTACCCAAGTTCTCTCCTCGAGGTACTTTGCACATTCTAAGCTATATATATCTATATGTGATTATGTATACGTGTGTATGTGCAAGCGTGCAGGATTGTGCGTGTTTGTTGTGTATGTGTATGACTGATATTGAAGATGCACTTGTCATCAAACAGATAATTCTACAATTAAGAAAGTTCTTGAGCCTCTAAGAATGAGGAAACATAAGCACACTTCATTTGGTCCAAGAAACGTTGCTCTTCTCTCCTCACTAGTGTAAGATTACAACGATGTTGGCAATTTTTTTGCATTTTAGCTGCTATGTTTTACTGATATATTAATAATTTTTTAACTATAAACCCTCAATTTTTTTGTTAATGGGTTAATCTATATATATACTATATTATAATGCATCTATAATCCAAGCCAAATTTCAAACCTAACCTTTAACCAAAAATTAAGATAACGAGCTTCAATCATGGGATGACATGTGTCACTTCTTAACAAACTCCAAACCTAACTCCTAACTATTAAAAATTAAAATAAAGAGCTCCAATTATAAAGTGACATGTGTCACTTCTCAACTAAAAATTTATCTTTATTTTCAAATTGAAATATCTTTTTATCTGTTTATTTTTTATATAATCTAATTTCACCATATTTTCTAAAATTTGTGCTATTTAATTCAACATCCATTTTGATATATTTTTATGAGTTTTTAGTTTTTATATTTTCAGTGGGTTTATTTTATTTTAATTCAAATTTTTACTACTTTAACCTTTATTTCAATCAATACAATATTGATTCGTCAAAATCATATGCTTTTGGGAGGAGTGTTTGACGGGTAAGAGATTGCGAGGGTATTTCTATCTGCGGGAATAATGATGTCACGGGAAAGTTACGGGTAACCCAAACAAACACATACAACTAACACATATACATTCGGAGTGTTGTGAAACGAATTCACTAAACGGATAAGCAAACACATATAACTATACTTATCGCCGCCACTGTGCGCGAGTATCATTAAACTTGCCATTTCGGTCTTTGTTCTGTAATGAACTATTTCTTTTCCTACTTACTATACAAGCTGTTAATAAATCATGTTGTGTGTATATATAGTTATTAATGAACTATTTCTTTTCTTTCTTTTCTTACTTAACTTACAAGTGTCAAGTTGGATACATTTTGAGATGATTATCCTTTTCGTTATTAATGGGAATGTTTAGGATGTGATTATTAATTATTGTTTCCTTGCTTCCTTATTCTGCCATTGTGTGTTCATGTTTCTCTTCAAATTCTTCAGGTCGTGTTTGGGAACAACTATACTAATATATTTGACGCTCAAAGTTAAACAACTCGGTGATGCCTCAATCTAGTCATTCTTCATTTCTTCATAAACTTATTTTGCATTTACTCACTCACTTCGTTTGCTTTGTTATGGATGATAGAATGCATGTAACATGTACTTGTAAAGAATGGATTTATAGGCCGGATCTGGAAATTTGAAAGAAGACCCAAAGATGGATCTCAACGAGATAAATGGACGGAGCATGCTAGCTTTTTGGGAGACGAATATCTTGTTTATGGCCCAGCCGAGTAGGGATACGAGTTGGTCTCTAAGTCGTCACGTTTAGGGGTTATGTATGTTATAGGGTTTTATGTATACTTCAATTCTATTTATTTTCCTAATATCGGCTAAATCATATATGTTACATCCCCGTGATGTTGTTTAGTTTCTCATTCGTTTCTTGTTATTGTTTATATATTGTGTTTTACCTAACATTGGAAAATATTGTATTGCATCCCTTATGATTGTGTTTGAATGTTTAGATGCATAACCTACTGTGAACCTTGCATAACTTGAGAACTGACACTTGAGTAGCATTATGCATCAAAACTATCTTCTTTATAAATAACCTAGTGTCGAAGAAGTGAATGAAAGGTTTATGGATATTTTAATGCATTAGTATGATTTTTATAACGGATTTTTTTGGAACTTGAAGACTTGTGGATTGTATCCTTTTACCACATTACGATATGAGAATTAATGTTTATGGAATAATTAATATATAAATGTATGGGAATTATTAATTATTTAATTATTAAATAAATCACTTAACGAAAGTTATTATTTAACGAGTTTTGACTAACGGTCATTAAATATAACGTTAAAGGACTAGAGATGTAATTAATGGTCGGGAAGGATCTAGAACCCTTTGGGTTGAGATGGCCGATCGGTTGGGTTCCCCAACCCATTCATAACCTAACTTGGACTCCAAGATTTGTTACCTATAAATACAAACCCCTTGTATTCATTAGAAACTAATCTTGATGACCTACAAACCTAATTTCTCTTCTCCTTCCCTCTCCCTTGTGTGTGGTCGATCGTACACCTATCCCTAACCCAAGGGATTCGATCAAGTGTTTGGTTTGTTTGTGATCAAGAACCTAGCTTTTCACATTAACTCGTTACCAATACGTGTGTACAAGAACGAAGAACAAATACACTTATATTTGTGGTTTTTAGGTAATTCGACTAGGGTTAGTCTAAAATTAATAAACCCTAATTTTTAGGGTTTAGGGTTTCTTGGTTCTTTGTTACTTGTGATTCCTCATACGATAAAGATACGCATGTTCTTTTAATTCGGTTTATTAATTTACAAGTATTATTTCTATTACTTCCGATGCATGCTTTGATGATATTTATGTGTTTTCTATAATTGTTATGATTAGTAAAACCCAACAGTTGCATCACGAGCCGTTAATATGTTGTAATTAATTACCGAAACACATAAAAATTGAATCTTTATGATTATTACATGCTTTTATGGTTTCTAGGGTTTTGAAAATTGGAACCCTAATTTTTTATTGTTTGGGTCGATTACCCTTTTTATTTTTAATTAGATTTTATTTTTTGTAAAACTTGTAAAAACCCTAGGATTGCATGTATATTTTATGTGGTTATTATGGATAATTGTTATGTACCATAATTATATGCGTATCTTGAGATTATAATTGTTATGAGGAATTCATGGTGGAACATGCATGTTTTGCTATGGATTATTGTTTATTGATTATTTTGATTAATTGTTAAGTAAAATTCACATGTAATTAGTTTGATAAATATAAAATTGGGAAAGACCTCAATATATCTAACAATAATTCATTATGTGCAATATGGTATATCGTTAACAAAGGCTTACGCAATCGACTTGTCGATGTATGTGGCTCACTTACCATAGTAGGTGAAAGCCCTAGTTAATATATGCATGGTTTTACACCTAGAATTGATTATTAGGGTTTTATCGAACAAATTATGCATGTGGCTATTTTTTTTACATATGTTAATTGTTAAGTTATATGTATATTATTTGAGTTCGTTATATTTTTATTAATTGTTTTTGTTTATATTAGTATGACACGTTTATAAGCAAAAAGGGTTATTTGAGAATAGAAAATTAACCGGACTAAATAATGGTGAAATTGGATTTGTTTTCTAAGTATTAAATCTTGAACTTTTAGTCGACTGATGCGACTGTACTAAATGGTTAGAACGGCTCACCCATTATAACAAACTATAAGAGTGGTTTAAGGAGGGTTCGACATTAAATTGCGACTCGAAAGAAGAAGGGTTATTCATAATATGCTTCACGCTGACCAACTTCTCTGCCACTTTGTGCGTTGTATTTGGAGCTACCTAGTATAACTATTCTATGTACGAAGCATCTTAATGCAAAGTTGTAAGTTTCTCAACGCATCGATTAAAACTTTGTAGAATTTAATCTTAGTAATTTAAAAACTATGAGTAAAGTTTTGGAAAATTTTATGTTATGAAGATGTATGCATGCTTCTTCGTACACAAGTTTCGATTACACATAAAAAAATTGTACCCTTAAAATTTAAGTTTATGCCATCTAAAGATAAGAAACACTTGAAGTTGTAATTTATGTTATGTGGGAACTTAGCTAGATTACAATAACAATGTAAATCTTCATGTTGTGTGAGATCTCAGCTGAAATAAATTTGCAGTTTCTAAATTAGACAACTTAATTAAGTTAGTTAGTGAGATCTATGACTTAAGGCATAAGATGGGATAAAACATGCTTACATTTGCATAATTTTTGGCAAAATGGTAAATCTCATATTTTCTAGAAATTGAAAACTTGTTTGTCAGTTATTGTTCTTCGACAATTAACTATTGAATACTTTCATCACTAGCGGATCAACTGGTGTGATGAAACTATGACAATGAGGGTCCTAGATTCAAGAAAAATTCTATGGTTAATATGAATATTGACCAAGGGTATTTTATTTTCTTGAAAGGTTGAATTATCGAAAGTACTAACTTTCGAACTTTTATTTTCTATAGAAATGGCTCAACCTGAAACTAATGCAATAACTTCGTCGTTCAAATCCATGTTTGATCGCGAAAAATTGACTGAAAGCGCTAATTTCAATGACTGGTATAGGCAACTCAGAATTGTCTTGCGTGTTGCCAAAAGATCAGAATATTTGAATATTCCTTGTCTTCCTGAACCTGAAGCAAATGCTACTCCTCCTATAAGGGCAGCATGGCAAACAGAGTATGACAAGCATAATGAGGTCGCCTGCCTTATGCTTGGAAGTATGTCTCCAAACTTCCAAAAACAGTTTGAAAATTACTTCCCAAAGGACATGCTCACCGAACTTATTCGGTTGTTTGAAAAGCCTGCAGCTGTAGAGTTATATGATTTGATAGATTCTCTACACAGTTGCAAACAGGGGGAAGGGAAACATGTGAGTGCCCATTGTCTGGAAATGATGAGTTACATCGACCAGCTTGGGAGGCTCAACTACATCTACCCTAATGACATACAAATTGGCCTTATCAATGATCCCTTAACAAGGAATTTGATGGTTTCGCATGCAATTACAATATGCATTGCACGGGAAGACAGTTAGTGAGGTACATGCAATGCTCATTGACTACGAAAAAGGTTTGCCCAAAAGGCTCCTACACCTCGTGTACTTGCTATTCGTAAGGGTAGGATTACTAAGCTAATAAGCCGCAGCGAACAAGAAAGGAAAGGTATGGGTAAAGGCGATAAGAGAAAGCAAGTTATGGCTTATCAACCAGAACCCAAGAAGTACCCTCCTAAAAAGAAAGAGAATCCTAAAAGGATTAGGCTTGTCATCACTGCACGGAGGTAGGACACTGGAAGAGGAACTATCCACTCTACCTCGATGAGTTGCGAACAAAGAGGTATAAAAATGTTGGTACTGTTTCCAGCACTTCAGGTACTCTCTTGATGATAGAATTATTTGCGTTTCCTTATAAAATAAATTCCTGGGTATATGATATTGGATGTGGTATTCACATTTGTAATACATTTCAGGGACTTAGAGGAGCAAGGAAACTCGCCTATGGACAACAATACCTGCACGTGGGTAATGGAGCACAGGCAGTCATTGAAGCTATAGGCACGTTTGATTTAGTTTTGCCTTCGGGCTTAGTATTGTCTTTAAACGATTGTCATTACGCACCTTCTATAATTAGAGGTGTCATTTATTTTTCCTTGTTGAAAGATATTGGTTTTATTCATACATTTACTGATTATGGAATTTCGGTTTCTTTAAATGGTGTTTTTACTTTAATGTTATTCCAAAGAATGGTGTGTTTGAGATTGATATGCATGATAATGTGATTGATAAAAATAATTGCTTTTAGCATCAATAATAAAAGAATCAAAAGTGATTTGGATTCTTCATATCTTTGGCATTGTAGACTTGCTCACATAGGCAAGAAACGCATGCAAAAGTCGCAACATGATGGGCTTTTCCAAGATATCAATGATGAATCATTTGATAAATGCGAGTCTTGCATATCTGGGAGGATGACCAAGAAACCTTTTGCAAATCGTTTAGAAAGGGCTTCTGATCTTTTTGGTGTGATACATACTGATGTATGTGGACCACTAAGACATGTGTCAAAGAAGGGTTCTAGCTACTTCTTAACCTTTATGGATGATTTCATTCGTTATGGTTATGTTTATTTGCTTAAACATAAACATGAAGTCTTTGAAACATTTAAGTTTTTCAAGAATGAAGTAGAATTGCAAATAGGAAAGAAGATTAAAGCTCTTCGATCCGATAGAGGTGGTGAATACCTAAGCCAAGAGTTTAAAGATTATCTTGTTGAGTGTGGGATTGTCTAGCAGCTCACTTCTCCATATACTCCATAACAAAATAGTGTATTTGAGAGAAGAAATCGTACATTGTTGGACATGGTGCGACCGATGTTTAATCATACAACTCTTCCATTATCATTTTAGGATTATGCTTTAGAAACTGATGTTCGCATTTTGAATATGGTTCCAACTAAGAAGGTTGATAAGACTCCATATGAACTATGGTATGGAAAATCTCCCAACTTGTCTTACTTAAAGGTCTGGGGTTGTGAGGCGTTTGTTAAACGTGACTCAGCTGATAAGCTACAACAAAGATTTGTTAAGTGTATCTTCATAGGATACCCAAAGGAAACTATGGGTTACTACTTTTACTTTCCACCTGAAAACAAAGTAATTGTTGCTAGGTATGGAGACTTCCTTGAAAGGGATCTCATATCTCATGAATTCAGTGGGAGAGTTTATGATCTGGAAGATGATCATGAAGATACATCACCTTCTTAAAACACTAGCCAACCTCAAGTAGAACCTGAAAGTCTGAGTGTTCCACCTAAAGTTGAAGTGGTTCCCATTCGTAGATCTGTAAGGACTACGCGTGCACCTGAACGTCTATGTCTTAACGTAGAAGTTGAGAAAAATATGTTAGGGGATCTTGGTGAACCTGCTAACTATAAGGCTGCTATGATTAGTCCTGAAAAGGATAAATGGTAAGTCACAATGAATGAGCAAATGCAATCCATGAGAGATAATGAAGTTTGGATAGATATTAACTTACCTCCAAATGCTAAGGTAGTGGGAAGTAAGTGGCTCTATAAGATAAAGACTGACATGGATGGCAATGTACACCCCTATAAAGCTCGTCTTGTAGCTCAAGGGTTTACTCAAACTTTTGGGGTGGACTACGAGGAGACTTTTTCTCCTGTAGCAGACATTAGAGCTATTAGGATTCTTATAGCAATAAATGCGTACTATGACTATGAGATATGGCAAATGGATGTACAAACCGCCTTCTTAAACGGTCGCCTAGATGAGGACATCTATATGGCGCAACTCAAGGTTTGTGAATCCAAAGTTTTCAAAGCGTGTATGCAAACTTCAAAGATCCATTTATGGATTGAAGCAAGCATCAAGGCAATGGAACAAGAAGTTTGATGAAGAAATAAAATTTGGTTTACTCAAAATCTTGATGAGCCATGTGTATATCATAAAGCTAGTGGGAGTAATGTTATTTTCCTTATCTTATATGTCGATGACATATTGATCATGGGAAAATACATTCCAAGTTTACAAGATGTAAAGTCTTATCTTGGAAAGTGCTTTTCTATGAAGGATTTAGGGAAAGCAGCATATATTATAGGAATCAAGATCTACAGAGATAGATCAAGGCGGTTGATTGGACTAAGTCAAAGTACTTACATCGATAAAATATTGAAGAGATTCATATGCAAAATTCCAAGAATGGATATTTGCCGATGCAAGTTAAACATGGCTTAAGTAGTGAACTATGTGCGTCAACACCTGATGAGGTGGCACACATGAGGAAAGTTCCTTATGCTTCGGCTGTAGGATCTATCATGTATGCGGTAAGATGTACAAGGCTTGATGTGGCGTTTGCACAAAATATCACATGTCGATATCAACATAATCCATGTGTGAAGCACTGGCATGCTGTTAACAACATTCTTGAATATCTAAGGGCTACTAAAGAAATGTTTCTAGTGTATGGTGGGAATCCAGATGTAGAATTTGATGTTACAGGGTTTTGCGATGCGTCTTTCCAAACCGATAAAGATGACAAGAAGTCTTAGACGGATATGTCTTTGTCATTAATGGAGGAACAGAGATCGGAAGAGTAAGAAGCAAAGCACGACCGCAATGTCTATTATGAAGTTGAGTACATAGTCGCTTGAAGCCATGATGGAAGTCGTTTGGATTAGGAAATTCATTTCGGGACTCGGAGTTATGCCCTCAATCGAATTACCTTTAAATGTGTATTGTGACAACTCTGCTGCAATAACATTTTCCAATGAGCCTGGAGTCATGAAGGGCACCAGACATTTTCCTCGACGATATCACTGTGTTCGAGAACAAGTCAACATAGGGGAGATCAATCTACTCAAAGTTCACACAGATGACTAGTTAATCCGTAGCCTTTAACAAAGGAAAAGCTTACTCACCATGCTGATGGTATAGGACTTCGTTTAGCTAGTAGTTTCATGCAGATCTGTGATTAGTATTTGGATAAGGGATTTTATGAAAAAATATTACTTTAATGAAATAAAATAGTTTTTATGTTTGTTTTTCATTCTCTTAATATTATATCTTATATTTACATGTTTAATCCGTGAATGACTTATGTTATTCTAAATAGTCCGTTGTCGATCAATGATGTTGGAATGTCATTGAATTAAGACAAATCTGAGTTTTGGTAGAATATACTTAAGTTTATTGATGCGTGGGACATACCAGATTCACATGATATTCAATGAATTGAATATAGGAAAGATCCTAGCTTAACATGATTGTACTTTATGGATCTTTGTCATTAAGTAAGTCATGAATGTTTATCCTCAGACTTGAGATACCAGATAATTGTTATTAATGTAGCACACTTGTGTGAAATAGTAACGTTGTCCGTAACTAGTAGTAATAAGGGTTGTTTTCAGAAGTGTTGCAAAGTTCATGAGTTTTGCTTGTAGTCAAGAGAATTTATTCCTTTGAATTTGTTTCAAAGCATAATACTATTTTGGGCCACTCGTAGGGTTGACAAGATGTTTGTATGGCCATACCCAAGATCAATCTGGAATACGTTCGGATGTTTTGGTAATCTTGTTCAATCAGATATAACGAGAAACAGAATATTAACTTATGGAATAACTTGATCCATATCCATAGTTAAATATAGTATTAGTAGCAAAAGGATGAGTAAAAATGATGAATCATTAAATGGTTTTTCCAGGAGACCATACTCGATTCGATTTGGGGGCATTGGCATGTTAAGCTAAACTAAACCAATGTCATTACTATATTAAGTAATATCCAAGTGGGAGCTAAAAGGTTTATGGATATTTTAATGTACGTATGACCGGACTTGAACTCGAGACTTCGGGATTGCACACATTACGTATGAGAATTAATGTTTAGAATAATTAATATATAAATGTTATTATTAATTATTTAAGTCACGAAATAAACACTTAACGAAAGTTATTATCTAACGAGTTTTGACTAACGGTCATTAAATATAACGTTGAGGGACTAGAGATGTAATTAATGGTCGGGAAGGATCTAGAACCCCTTTGGGTTGATGTGGCCGATCGGTTGGGTTCCCCTAACCCATTCATAACCTAACTTGGACTCCAAGATTTGTTAGCTATAAATACAAACCCCTTGTATTCATTAGAAACTAATCTTGGTGACCTACAAACCTAATTTCTCATCTCCTTCCCTCTCCCTTGTGTGTGGCCGATCGTACACCTATCCCTAACCCAAAGGATTTGATTTTCCATACTCAAGAACAAGTGTTTGGTTTGTTTGTGATCAAGAACCTAGCTTTTTACATTAACTCGTTACCAATACGTGTGTACATGCACGAAGAACAAATACACTTGTGTTTGTGGTTTTGGGTAATTCGACTAGGGTTAGTTGAAAGTTAATAAACCCTAAATTTTAGGGTTTAGGGTTTCTTGGTTCTTTGTTACTTGTGATTCCTTGATACGATAAAGGTACGCATGTTCTTTTGATTCGGTTAATTAATTTACAAGTATTATTCCTATTACTTCTGTTGCATGCTTTGATGATGTTTATGTGTTTTCTATAATTGTTATGATTAGTAAAACCCAACAGTATAATGGTCAATTAGTACACAAAACTGGTCTATGATACACAAGATAACGAAATTCAAAAGTATGATATACCAAAAAGAGAAAGACTTAATACGCTACACAAAGTTAGAAAAAATATAATGAGTAACTTATTCTCCCATGTTCTCAATTCTTGTGAGTTGTGCTACGAACACATTTTTTGCATTATTAAGGTTTTTCTTTTATTATCGCTAGGGTTTTGGCATGTAATTCATATTCAATCATTGGCATTTATTACTCATCATTAATTATTTTGTTCATTAATTGTGTTGTTCACTTCGAAAAACCTTCCTAGGCTTACTTAGCCATTGAAGCTAGGGTTTATTTAGAGCATCTTCAATCCATTAAATCATTTTGAGTATAATCCAATGCCACATATACATAGTATAATTTTATATTAATCATCTACAACCCATTAAACCCACTGCAACCTTCATTGCAGTTTTATGGAGAGATAAATGAGAGGTCTTTCTATAAAAAAAAATTATGAGTATGAAGTAGGAGGACCCACCTTTCAAGTTTAAATATGGTGCAAACAGAAAAGAACTCATTTTGCACCTACTATCCTCACAATGCAATTGAATGATGATGTGTAGTGTAAACCATTTCATTAAACCATGCTAACTCATCCCATTGTGGATGGCCTTAGATCTTCTTGGTTATTGTTGTTAGTTCATATGTGGTTTAGGATGAAGCAGGGTTTTCTAGCAAGGGATATGTGTTAAACAGAAAAAGGGTACATCTACGATGAATACTGGTGTGATCAAGGGTATAATGAAGGTGTTGCTACTGATGGAAAAAGTTCTATTGTTAATAAGAGGATGTTGTTAGTGTGGAGGACACGAGTTCTCTTAATGCTACGATTTGTGATATGGAACGTAAAATGCTTGAAGGCAAACTAGTGTTAGTGGGTGATGATGGGGTTTCGTTAAAACCTCTGAATGCTGATCAACCGACTACTATAGAACCCTTTCCTTGCTTGTCGAATACGTTTAGAACTCCTAATTCATAAAAAAAAAAGCAACCGTTGGTACTAACGAGACTATATCAATAAAAAGGCAGGAAGATTTTGTTAATGATGATAAATTGAATAGGGGGCCTGCTTCCTATGTTGATCGTCTAAATGGTGAACAAAGTAAGAAAGTTGCTAACTTTCGGATCTTAATTGCCCTGGTTGGTAATGGGGCTAATGTTATAGTTTCAATTGAAATTTTACTACATGTAAAGGACCGTCTTGAGAATTCTGTTTATGAGCTCTTCTGGGAAAAAGAGTTGCTTTTCCTATAGTTGAGTACTATGTCAAGAACGTGTGGAGCAGATTTGGTTTGAATCGTACTATGATGAATATAAAAGGTAATTTCTTTTTAAAATTCAATTCTAATACTAGTATGGAATCAATGCTGGAGAATAGACCATGGAAGATACGTAATGTGCCATTGATTCTTCACAAGTGGTCTCTTGTGTCGAACGTGTCTAAGGAAGACTTGAAGACTGTACCTGTTTAGGTTAAACTCCATGGTATCCCTATTACGGCATTCACGGAGGAAGGATTGAGTGATATTGCTACAAAACTTGGTACCCTGTTCATGTTAGATACTTATACAGCCTTAATTTGTATGGAATCATGGGGTAGGTCTAGTTTCACGAGAGCAATGATTGATCTTCATGTTGATGTTGAGTTAAAAAAACATTGTGGCAGTGCCTAATAATGATGGTAAAGGATATATCATGCATTCAATTCATGGTGAGTACGAGTGGGAACCGATTAGATTTTCATCCTGTAAGGTTTTTGGGCATTCGTTGGATCAATGTCCTAAGAAAATTATAACTGATGTGAATATGAAGAGGCAAAGACAATCTGGTAGAGATCTTCTTGTTGATCCAAAATCTTGGTTAGTCTACGGACCTAATAAGACGGATAATAAGCAGGATAATCGAAAAGGTTCGAATTCTAATATGGTTGAGTATTAAATTTTTGATGTGGCAAGTTCAAGTAGTACGAAAAATGTGACTTCAAACCCTTTTGATGTTCTTAAAGAGGCGAAAAAGGATGATGAGATTATTCCTAGTGATTCAGCAAACGTGAAACGTGAGGATCGGAATGTAGGTAATAGTAAAGTTGCTAACTTGATTAATGAGGACAATGAGGATAATGATAGCGAGAATGAAATGGAAGAGGTTTCTAATGATACCGCGAGATTTATAACATCGACATCTAAGGCTACAAAATCTTCACAAAGCGGAGGTGGAACCAGGGCGAAAAGCTTATACGAGCGTTGGAAATATGACTATAATGATACCCATATGATGATGAAGAGTGTGATGATTTAACGGAAGCGCAATTAGCATTCTGTGACGCCTATGATATAAGGGGTCATAGCCATACTAGGTGTAAGTAGTTTATCTAGTAGTTTTTTTTAGACTAAAATACACCGTTGGTCCCTAAACTTGTTCATGCGCATCGCGATGGGACAAAGTTGGGCGTTATCATCGTTGGAGGTCCAAAACATGTGTTTTATACTCTAGACTAGTCCCTTGACCAGGATTGCCATAGTCAACATGAATTTTCTGGCTTTACATCAAGGGTATAATAGACCATTCACAATTTTAACCCAACATAGTTAAAATCTAACCCAACCTTCAACCATATTAGTACCGGCAACACACAACATTGAACCCTAAAATACAAGCAATGAACATTCTACCCAAAACAAAAAAAACTATAATGGCACAAAACGATAAGGGGAAGGCTTTGTTGAGTTCGTTGAGGAAAGAAGACTGCCCAAATGAAAAGGATTTGGGTGTTAAGAAGGAGAAGGAAGAGGCTGACATCGTGTTATCAAAGGTTAACGATTTGGAAGAAAGGATTACATATCTGGAAATTTTGTTTAAGTATCTTAAGGAAAGGAAGGAAAGGAAGGAAAATGATGATAGGGAGAGTTGTGGGCCTAGCTAAGTGTATGTTTAGATGATAGGAAACTTTGTAGTTGTTGAGAACATGAAATCGATCAATAAAAAATTGGGTTCTTATGTAAGTAATAGTGTTTGGTTGTGCATTGTAACTGCTTGAAAGCATTTTGCATTTCTTAATAGGTTTGACTTACCCAAGTCATACCACAATAGTAAGTTACAATTTTGTGGCCTTTCATAAATTTGTTTGACTTGGGTAAGTCAAAATTCAAAATGTTACAATTTGAGGCATTGGGCGTGTTCAGTCCCACTGTCAACACTAATACCAAACCAATTTCTTCCTAAGCAATACACCATTGTCAATACATTATGATTTAGTGCTAAAGCATTTTCATTTTCAACACATATTTTTAAACCACTGCCTTTGCTTTTGCTGATACAAGGGGGTGTTTGGTTTTGCTGATACAACTTTTGCTGATAAAAGGGGATGTTTGGTTTTGCTGATACAAGGGGATGTTTGGTTTTGCTGATACTAATTAGAAATAATACACCCAATATCACAATACAAGAACAGATTAAATACATAAAACTTAGATGATATTTCATCATTAATATAGTCGGTTACAAGATCAGAAACAACTACATCAAACCAAGACCAACAACCAAACAAAAGATCCAATTTACATACCCTTTTTACCAACCTATATTTCCAAAACTAGCACCCAAAAGACCGCATTTATCTACCTCCATGAAATACTCAAAATTCAGGCATTATGCTCAGCCAATTTCTTAACAAACCCTTCGTTGAAACGAATAGCTTCATCAGTTTGACTAAGAATTTGTATGAATTGAACAAGTTGGTGTGTGTGCCTTGCCTGGATTTTCCTCAGCGCATCCAAACAGTCAAGCGCTATTCCTCGAGGTCCCAGAGCTTCGTTCTTTTCAATCAGCTCCCTACGCTTCATGATTCCCCTCTTTAGATGATCAATGCACTGACGAACTAGCTTTTTCAAATGCCCTTCTTGTGCAGCCTCTTCTTCAAACCACACTGCTATACGATCATTCAACTTGGATGAACCAGCAATATCCATGAGTTCATTCAAAATAGGGAAATTTTCCATTGGAAACTGTTTGTGTGTGGAAAAAGTGGTGGATGGGTTTATCGGTTCGTGTGCACAAGTAAATAGCGTCTCCGTTAAGAGACGGTCAAGGGTCTAATAGAACTTTTTTTCACACTCGGTCCCTGAATTTGTCTTGGTTACCGTTGTCATACTTAAAACTCTCGCCCAATAATCACTTTAAAATACACAATTGGTCCTCAAGTTGCCAAGTTACATATACTACAACTTAGTTGAAGATTAAAAAACACAAAACCATTAGAAGTTTGAATTTGTTAAGTCAAACTTCTAAAACATATCAATAAACTTCAAAATAAATATTGAGTAATGGTTTTGCAATTTTGACTTTACAAAGTCAAAATGCAAATACTACGTACAAAATAGCCATTAACCATTTTCAATGTTGACTAACTAAAGTAAACTGGAAATGCAGTTTAACTTTCTACAATCAAATTGAAATGCTAAATGGAAGTTTGACTTTCGAATGTCAAACTTGCATCACCTACAATACGCACAAACAACAACATATGAACAAGCTAATTGTAAGCAAACCATATAAACAAGGGCTAATAACCTATTAAAGCATCATACTTGTCACAAATGTTAGTTCGACGTAGCGAACAAAAAAATAGCCCATTTGCCCACTTATCTCGTCTATTTTGTCTCTTATGCTACATTCATTACCCCCAACTACCGGTATAGGCCACGTAGGCAATTAATAGTCCACCTCACCCTCCACATTAATACACCCTTTTCCAATTCAACCTTTTTTAAACGTTTTTTTTTCTTTATCCACCTCTTATTTTACCCTTTACCTTTCGCAAATTCATTTCTCTTCACATGAACCCTAAAATGCAACTCTTTTAACAGTTTGCTAATAAAATGGCTTCATCATCATCCTCATCTCGTTATAATCGAAGGACATATACCAAAGAAGAAATTGCTCGTTTGACTCATTGTACTTGTGGGTTCCCAATCTATGAACAGGTGTCATGGACTCCTGAGAATCCTGGTCAAAGATTCAAAGCGTGTCCCACCCGTGTAAGTTCCAGATTCATAATCTTTTGCGTTTGTTGATTTAGTTTTTTTGTTAATGACAATTGTTGTACAATTTCTATAGAATAAAGATAAAAATGTGAGGTGTATGGATTCCTTGATGATGTGTTACCATCACAATACTACAAAGACCTCATGTACAAGCTGTACAAGGACAACCAGATTTTAGAGTGCAACATAGACAGTTTAAACCACCAAGAGGATTGTCAAAAGGTAGTTGCAAACAAGCAAAGTGATGAGCTACCTATGGAACAGATTTACAAAGAATTGAATAAGTTAAAGTTGAAGGGAAAAATGTACGACATGTTCTTGGTTGGTTGCATATGCTTCATGGTTGTGGTTATGGTTTTCGTTGTTGTTATCATTGTTGTGTCTGTTAGAAACTAGTGCTTCTGGTATTGTAGTGTATTATGGATTAGTGTATTTGTATGATTGACCAATTGAAGAAATCTTTCTTGTATTCTATGATCAATGAGATTGGGCATATTGTATAAGTTCATTAGACCAAACTTTCTTGTATACTGCTATAGGCTTGTTGTTATTGACATGATATTCAAAATTAGCCTTACAGTATTGTCTTTGCAGCAAATGACCAAAAGACTGTAATGAACTTTTATAACTCACCTTCAAACTACATCATAACATAAGTAGATTACAAATTTCTAGTGCAGCAAATGGAAAAAATAGATTACCAATTGTATTGGCAGCAAATAGGTGTAAAACCTTCAAATAAACTGACCAAAGTACTGCACATACTAATTTTTGTTGTATGTGCATCAAATGGTGTAGCTACCAAATAACCATTTTGCTTTTCAACCAAGATCTATCAACTGTATAATACAAAGTCATTCATATATTACCAGATAACACAACATATAGATACACCAAATGTGTTCTTTCATAACAGATTGTTTGTGCATGAGCACTTTACATTGTTACAACCAGAACACAGGCATAGAAATTTAGTTACAATGCCCTTCTAGATACAAAATAGGGCTATGTAGTGGCATCAAAAGCATCACTACATCTATCTTACATATCCAAATAGTGGCAATAATTATTGCACTATATCAGTTTCAGTTACTAATTAAAGTAGGCCCTTCGATGGACAAAATAGGGCATGATAATTATACATAAACATGATATCAGTTGGTCTTTTAAGGTTCTAGTCTAAGACTATTTCACACTAGAACCAGGTCCTTTTGTTGGTGTAGATAACTTTTTACGGATAATTCTTTGATTGGGCAACCTTGGTGGTAGCATTTGAGATGCACCTTTTTCTCTTGGTTGTTGCAATGGCTGGGCTTCAGCTGATCTTGTTTGTCTTCCATCCACATTTGATGTTGCACCCACCACTGCTTTTCTAACTTTTCCACTACCCACTGAGGATGCACCTCTTCCACCCCTTGCTCATCTTCCATCCCTTGCTCCTCCCGTCATTCTTCTAGTTTCAACTATCTCAGATTGTGCAGCTTTCTTAGATCTTGTCAGAACCTTACTGGCCAATACAACTGATCCACCCACTTGAGATTCTGGAGTAGCTATCAATATATACAAAAATGTCTAAGTTAATTGAAGCAGTGTATACTGATAAACAAATATGTCTAAGTGAAATGAATCACTGTATACTGAATCAATGTATACTGATATACAAATATGTGTAAGTAAAGTGGAGCATTTACTACAAAATAAGTTAACGCATTAGAAATATATGTTGACTCAGAAGTACCTGTTATGTTTGCATCATTACTAGCTCTCTCAGTTCTGCCCGGCATAACAAAATTCATATGTTGTTGATCCTCAATAGTATCTGAACTTGCATCATCCACAGCCAACCATGTTCCCATCCTTGAGACCCTCTGAGCTGGAATAAGTCTACCACTTTTGGTTTTCCCTCCTCTCATTTTCAAGTGACCCCTGTTAGAACTCCCACCTCTTTTCTTCTTTTGCTTTCCTAAATAAAACACTCTACAATTAGCTAAGACCCCTCTCATATTTGTAGCTCCCATTTCAAACTCATTGATATCATTGTTAACAAACCTAGGAATGTCATGGTTATCTACCAAATCAGTTTCAATGTTCTGTTTCTTTTTTGGCCTTCCGGCTTTGCCTTTTTCTTTTGAAGCAGGAGGTTTGGGTTGGTTTGTACATCCTTTCCTATTATGCCCAGTTTCACCACAGTTCTGACAGGTCATTACAATTCCTTCCCTACTGATCTTAGTTGTAGAATTTTTTTCATGGGATGCCTTGACCCTCTTTCTCTTAGGCCTACCAGGCATTGACTTAGGAATAGGACCTAAAATCCTAGATAGATGACTAACATCTGGCCAAAATTCAATGCCATCAACTGGTTTCATATACTGACCATATGTTAACAAGTACCTTTCCTTCCTAAAACAATTAGGCACATACTCCTCTACCATCCTATTGAGTTTAAAAATACAGGTTATGGCATGGCAACAAGGAAAACCTGATATTTGCCACATTCTGCACGAGCATGTTCGGATCGGCTCATCTACCTTGAATGCCTCATATCCTTTCCTCACTTCAAACTTGTTACCCCCACATGAGATTACATGCCAGAACCTGTCAATGTTACGCAAGTTAAACAATGTAATTCAATGAGTAACAAGGAAACTGTTAATGCTACTATTTACCTTTGTTGATCCTTTGACTGTTCCAATATATTCTGAATGTTTGGGCATATATCACCATTCCACTTTTCCATCAGCAGCCTCATTGTATGCATCCTTTCCATAACAATTACTCGCATTGACTCCAACATTGTTATTATGGGTTTATGCCTTATACTTACCAAGACAGCATTGAAACATTCGCTAAATCCATTCTCGACAGCTTCACATCATACACCTTCTTTGAAAAAGGCTCTTGACCAAGTCTTTGGATCTTTCTTGACCAAGAATTCATGTGCTCTTGGATTTTCTCTTTTGATCTTCTCCATAACCTTGTTATGTAACGGTGGGTAAGATGCTTTTGAAGCTGCCCAGAAAAGTTTTCTAAATTCAACACCTGGGAACTGTTTTCGAAAGCCTTCATAAATGTAGCGAGCACATTGACGATGCTCTGCCAGAGGCATTGCCTCTTTCACTTCTTCAATCAATCCTTGATCCAAGTGTAACAACAACATGGGTTAGTATGCATATCATATATAATAACTTTTGAACCTGATTATTATAAAGTGTATTGACAGATACCTTGTGTTGCTCAGACATTAGTGTCAAACCTTGTCCACTTGGAATATCCAAATCGTCACCCAACAACTGTAAAAACCAACTCCAGTTGTCTTTATTCTCCACCGTCACCACAACCCATGCCACGGGAAATATGTGGTTATTGTCGTCCCTACCAACTGCAGTTAATATCTCCCCAGTGTTTGGTTTTTTTAAAAAACATCCATCCAAAGCTAGTATCCTACGAAACCTTATTTTCCAACCTTCTTTCAACCCACTAAAACACACGTAAAATCTGTCAAAATAAGTCTTCTCATCAGGATTAACCGTGACACCTACCTTAACTGTACTACCCTCATTTGAGTCCACTAATGCCTTAGCATATGACCTAAGTAAACCGTAATGATCCTGGATAGTAGCATCCCTTTCATTAAGTGTATATGACCTAGCATTCCGACACTGTGTACGGCTAACATGGCATTTGTATTTTCTTAACACTAGTTCATGTATATTAGTAATACTAATATTTGGATTCATCCTTATCTTATCTCCAAATTGCTTACCCATCCATTTAAAATTAACAAGCCTACCATAATGGAAACTACAAACACAAGTGTGGTTATCCTTCAAAGAAATTACTTGAAATGTAGATTCTCCCTTTAGCATCTTCCCGTAACACCTCCAAGGGCACTCAGAGTTCCCAGCTTTATCTGAAGGATACTTGTGGTATGAAGTCTGCTTTCCAATGGATGGATCCTTAAGCGTCTCCTTTCGTTGACCACATTTTGCAATAACGTTGGTCCCTATGCTCCTCTCAAACCATAGTAAGAAACCGTTGGCCAATGCATAGTACGTAAGGCACTCTTTAAAATTGTCAACATCCGGGAACTTCTGTCTAAGCTAGTAAATGGTCAAAACAAACAATCGAGTTAATTAAACATTAAAGTAAGCATGTGATACAATGATTTGATAAACAATTTTAAATATGAAAGAGTGAAAGTATTACGCTTGGTTTCTTTAATCTCCAATGTGTTTGATCATCATAAATAGGGTATTTTTCATCCTTTTTGGATTTTTGAACAGCGGCAAACGGGTCTGTTACCTCATTTCCTTTACCATTTATATGCTTCAACAAAGCTGCCATGTACTTTTCATGCTCCCTAACTAATGGTCCTAATCCTGTGGGCCCATCTGCAACTACATCTTCATGTGTATCCTGATCATCATCATCATTTCCTTGTTGGGCCGCCTCCTGCTCATCAGACAAACTGTTATTGTCATTAAGTAGCCTCTTTCTCAGTTGGATAACCTCGTCTTCACCATTGCTCAGATAATCGTAGGAATTATCTGATTCAAGCTCTGACTCATATGACTCATAACCTGATGAATGATGACCATACTTATCCTTCTTTTCTGTAGTTTCACCTTGTGAATCTGAGGAGACTAGAGGATCAGTGTCATTGTCTTCTTCACTGTCACTCTCAGAATCTGAGGATGCAGAAGGATTGGTGTTCTCTCTAATGACTATACATGTTGGTCTACGAACATTGGTGCTTATCTTCTTTGCTAGCTTCTTTTTTCGTGTCACCACAAACTTACCTTTATCTAGTTTTTTTTGCCTAGCAAGCACAACATCTGACAAATTACCATCTGATTCAGCATCCAAATGCAATCCATCTACATTATGGTCCTCTCTATCATTCTCCACAACTCTATCAGTCTCCACATTCATATCAGTCACATTGATATCAGTCTCCACAACCCTATCCGTCTCCACATTCATATCAGTTTGGCTAACCGTATCATGCTCCTCAACCCTATCAGTGTCCACTGCCCTATCAGTCTCCTCAACATCCAGTGGCCTAATAGTGTCCATAGCCGTATCAACATCCTGATTGTCCAAAGCCTTACCAGATTCAAGACCAACATTGTCCACTACCTTATCAACTACAACATTGTACTCCCTATACACCTCATCTTCAGTTAGCATAGGGTAATCATAGGTAAACTTGTCTTGATAATTCCAAACTCTAGTGAATGTAACCATACCCTCAAAGTCCTTTCTAAGTGGTTTATCTTTTAGTGGAGGAGACCTTAAATAAGGGGATTGTGCTTCTTCCTCAGCCCAAGCAACCAACTCCTCACAAGACATATTACCAGCATCCTTTTCATCTTATTATGTTTCTTTTTTTTTTGACGTAACTTCTGAGTCAGAACTATCTAAACAAAGGTTCTTGTGGTAGTAGGGTGCTAAGTTTTGGGGGGAATGAGCAACAAACAACTCCACTGTCTTATGTTGTTTAGCTAGATCATATAAAAAGTTCACATCTGCATCCCTTTCAATGATCTTTAAGCCTCCACTATCAATGTCTAAGTTAGGAATGCACATGTATAGAGCCCATATATTATTCTTAATCTTGGCAACTAAAATATCTAACAGAGGGCTACACATAATTCTATCTGTTGAAGAGGCCTCAATTATTATCTCCCTACCATAATCATACCTTAAGGGGTCAAACATAAATACACCATTGTAGAGAATTTTGAAGACCACATCAAGTTCACACATGTATAAACTGAAAAAAAAATCAAAACCCTAATTTCAGAAAACCCTAAATAACAGAATATTTTTTATTATAAACTTATACAATTGGGGTAATAAAACATTAAAAACAAACAAGGAATATACCTTTTGTCTTGACAAATTGTGGAAACAGACAATCAATTGGAATTATTTATACTGATTTAGGGTTTGGTACGTTTTGGGGATCTTGAATGAAAGTGATATATGAATGGATGAGGATATCTATTTCTGGTTATAAAGAAGATAAGTGTACTATTTTATCATAAACCTCGTACTTTGAATTCCACATCTACAGGAATGTGGGGGGAAGAAGAAAACGTGTGTTTAAGGTTGTTTTCATGTACGAGGTTTCCAGCGTGGAGTCCTAGTAGGATAATATCATGTTAAAAAACAGGATACCGGTTGTATAAGTTACAAAATGTATCAAAATAGTCAAAATAGACAAGAAAAGTGGACAAAGGGGCTATTTTTTTTGTTCGGTACGTCGAACTATTTTCAGTTGATTGTTTCTGGATAATGGTGTTATTATGATTGGTAAAGTTGTTTGTTGGGTGGGTGTATTGGTTCGCGCGAAATTAAATGCTAGTGTATCACGAAAAAAACGGCTAGTAGGCATAATCACGTTTGGTCCCTGGGTTGAAGGTTGGGTTAAAATTGTGAATGGTCTATTATACCCTCGATGTAAAGCCAGAAAATTCATGTTACTATGGCAATCCTGGTCAAAGGACTAGTCTAGAGTACAAAACACATGTTTTGTACCTCCAGCGATGATAACGCCCAACTTTGTCCCATCGCAATGCGCATGAACAAGTTTAGGGACCAACGGTGTATTTTAGTCTTTTTTTATATAAAATTGGGTTGTCTTTCTTATGATTGGTTTGGTTTGAATCACAAATGGTGTATTTGTTTTCGCCTTTATAATGGTTGAGATGTGAGATTCACTCACATTCTATGTATTTAACTGTTTTTTGAAGTAATAAATTTACCGGATATAATTACATTTTACCTTAAGAGCACAAGGTATGAGGTGTCATTGGTGAGCCATTCGTGAACCATTGGTGTGCCAACCTTACCAGCCAACATGTCAAACTTGTGCCAAATGCACATTTTTATGTTTTGAGCCACTCCACTAGCTCAAGCCAAATGCATCTTTTGTGTGTGTGTATTTTTTTTATTGAGAGTGAGTGGTATATCTGGTGGGGTATTTTGCGGGACTTACAGGTGATGTTAGTGGTGTGTTATGAGGGAGGGTTGTTTGAGTTATTGGTATATTATTGAGAGGTGTATGATGTGAAACTGAAGTGACATAACAATAACATGTTATTGGGTCTTTACATACCTTGTGCTCTTACAAATAAGTTAGAAAACATTGTAAATAAGATACATAGAGATGCAATTACCCCTGAAATATAATATTGTGGTTACTATTTATAGCAGTCACATCTCATTTTTCTCACATATATAATATGATAATGATAATTTGAGATGAAGAGGTGATATTCACACGTTTTTTTTTAAGGGAGATGATTTGTATACTCAAACAAATGATTGGGACACTCCAAAATATTATGTTTGGACATTTTTACCTTCACAGTGATCCTTAAACTTTTACCTATGTGAGTGTATAAATGTCCAAACACAATATTTTAGAGTGTCTCAATCATTTCTTAAAGTGTACAAATCACTTCCCTTTTTTTATTGGTCCAAGAGAAATTTAATGTTGTATTACGTTTATACCCTTCTTTATTTATCCATTATTTTCACCAACAAAACGAAAAGAGAATTGATTTGTACACTCTATCAATTGATTTGTACACTCAAAATATTTGTATCATGACATTTATGCCCCTACATCACTTAGTGGAGTGTGCAAAGCAAAACACAAATATTAAGGGCATAAATGTCATGACACAAACTTTTGAGTGTGCAAATAAATTGAATGAGTGTACAAATCACCTCCCAAACGAAAACCCGCATATGCTATTACATGCAACTTTTCCATCACGATTGCTTACACCATCGCAACGCACTTCCACTACTGGCAATTGCTTAGTCGTTGCTAAGAATTAACGACTTAATTAAAGTTCCAGTTCTGCCTTGTTGCTAGGAGTTATTAAGTAATTTTAAATTGAAATTTTTATAACACCTGAACAAAATTGTGAAATTAGAACCAAAAACAAACCTTGGTTAAATACTTGAATAAGATGAGCGACTTATTTCCCTGTTGTTGCATATATTTTGAATGTAATTATCACCATGCGATACATTGTCGAACCAGGGATGGAACTGAGGGTCTCATGGTGTCACGGGACCCGATAAAATCAAGGTTCGTAGTGCTAATTTTTGTATAAATAAAAACATTGAATTATTCATAACGCACCCGATCTCAATAGGTCAAAAGTGAACTTGGTTTTTACAAACTCAATCAATTTAACTGAAAATTTTACAGTTATAAAATTTTGTGCATTTGGTTACGTTTAGCTATGGTTTTATTCCTTTGTCGAATACGTGAAATCAATCAAGAAGACATACTTAAAAATGAAAAGAAAATTGTTTTATTCCTTTGTCGAATATGTGAAATCAATCAAGAAGACATACTTAAAAATGAAGAGAAAATTGTTTTATTCCTTTGTCGAATATGTGAAATCAATCAAGAAGACATACTTAAAACTGAAGAGAAAATCGTTTCGTTATGTCTTGTTCGTTATATTATTTGTTTTTATATATCACGTGGGCTTTTGATTAGTCAAACAAACATTATTATGTTTGCTCTAGTAAATACAAAAAAGCAATAAGAAGTTTCCGTAAGAATATAATTCTCTATTAGATGACCATACTAGTAGAAAACCCTCCCTCAATGTATAAAAAGTTATAAATGCTTGAGAGTTAAGATCTATTAAAAAAAAAGTTTTAGAAAAAGTTTTGCAAACTATCCCAATTAAACGTATTAGACATGTTAATACAAATAAGCCGTAAAAACGTTTATTTATATTTTACGATCTTCTAATGTTTTGTCGATAACAAACGTAAAATCATTTTAACGAAACAAATAAAATATGTAAATGGTTTGAACTAATAGTTTCTAACATATTCACATTTTCACATAAAACACTAAAACAAGTATAAGTGATTTTTTGATTTAATATTACATATGTACAACAACTAGTGTTTACATATTTTGGTAAAATATACACATAACTTAAGTATCATAACCCATTGGGCAAATACATTGAATGTAGTTGGGTACAACCCAAAGCCCATGACCCATAACCCATTGCATGACATCATGCTTATATCGTACATGGATAATATCCATAACCCATGGATCAACCCATACCCAAGTGACTAAGTGCATTGCACTCTAAAGATACAGTGTATCTGGCTAAAGATCTATGGTTCAACCCATGACCCATAACCAAAATACCCATGGGTAAAAGGGAGCGTCCCACGGATCCTTAGCTTAACGCTAGACGGATCCCTTGTGGAAGGGATCCGGGGAACAGTAGATTTTTTCTTTTATAATAGTGAGCCATTTCTTTATTGTTTCTCACCCCTTTCTAGTATACTTTCCCCTAGAGTTAAAAACTCTCTAACCTCAGATCCAAGAGATCTATATTTGTAGTTTTGTTTTTGTGTGATCTTCTATGTTCCTCTTAAAGGCAAGATCACCACCTTTGAAGTCGAGCAAGCTCAAGTCCATGAGTTATCATACTTCCTCATCATCAAGGCTACTGAAGTCCTCTTGTTGATGATTCCTTTCTTTCTTCTAAGAAGTGTAGTGTTGAAGAAATTAGTGAAAGATGTCTTAAGGGTCAAGACGAAGACATTAGTGAAAGGTGTCGATCGTCCATATTGTAGGCATTAGTGAAGGTGCCTAGAATCCAAGTTACAAGACATTAGTGAAAGGTGTCTTGAAGATCTAGCCACAAGACATTAGTGAAAGGTGTCTTGAAGATCTAGCTAAAGGCATTAGTGAAAGATACCTTAGATGTACATTCGATATGATGTGTTTCGATGTACAAGATAGATTAGAGCTAGATCCAAGGATATTTACATCCTTGATGATGGTGTAAAAAAGAGTTGATCTCCTTTGGGATTAGTCGTTGGTGTAGTGTGGTAGTAGTTCCTCCATTGCACTGGAACTAGGTGCCTAGCCTAGTACCTAATAAAGGGTAGGCGACGTTGTGTAGGTGTGGTTCACCTTGGAGTGAAAGAACCCGGTGGTTAGCCTAGCACTGTATAAAGGGTAGGCAATGTTGTGTAGGTGTGGTTCGCCTTGGTGTGAAAGAACTCGGTATTTAGCTTTGTACCGGAAAAAGGTGTAAGCGACGTTGTGAAGGCTTCTCCGCCATAAGGAGTTGGTGTAGTAATTACGAACTCTCAAGTAGGTGACTCGGGGAGTGGAGTAGGGCAAAGAAGGTGTCTTTGTAGCCGAACCACTATAAATACTTGTGTCGTGGTGATGTGCTTCTTACTCTTTATCTTTCATTACACTTTTATATATCTATCTATCAACGTCCAACATAAACAACCAAATAGATTGACATAAGTCGATCTAAATATTTAAAAGGAAGTTTTAAATTGGTAAAACTATTCAACCCCTCCCTTCTAGTTTTCCACAATTGGCATCAGAGCTTCGTTACCAAGTTATTTAGAGTATGTTGTACTTTAAAAACTTGATACGATCCGTGTATGTTTGAAAATTACAAAGAAGAATTTTTTTTAAGTCATGTTTTAAAAATCATTATAATGTTTGTTGTTGGACAATGATAGAATGTTCTAACATTTTTCTTGTTAAGTATTCTCCATACGTGGATTTGGGTATCTTAGAAGATCATGAAGTATTTCGTGTCTATGGTTTCTAAAACCATAAAAAGGGAATCTAACAAAGGATTTGGGTATCTTAGAAGATCATGAAGTATTTTGCGCCTATAGTTTCTAAAACCATACAAAGGGAATACAACAAAGGTATATTCTCTTAGTTACAATTACTAGTCAAAGACATGCTAAATTACTTTTGGATAAAATGGTAATATATGATTCTATCTTATAATAAGCATAATATGAAAGGTGTTTTAGTGATTTTTTTTTTTAATATATGTTCATTCAAGCTTGAATAAATATTGGAATGGGTAATATAACCTCACTAAAAAATCTACAAAGGTTAAACCTTTTCGTCGGGTCAAAACATGCATTTTGTAATTCGTGTCGATCCGGGATCCTCATTAGATTGGACGGATCCCCAAGCAAGGGATCCGTGGTACGTAAGGCGGTTTTTGCGAATTTCAAAAATTCATAACTAATTAACCGTAAGTCGTTAGAAGTCGTGCCACCCATCGTTTTAAAGGTATTTGAGTCTACTTTCATTTAAAAATAATTTCATAAACTGATTCAAAAAAAAAATTTACAGAATCATTGATTTATAATAAAAAGTCATTTTTTTTGTCATAACTTTTGCACAAACTTTTGATCTAATTGGAGACGGATGTTTTCATCTTTGAATAACAATGTGTCCTCTTTTCAAATTAAGGTTTTGATCACATTTATAAAAGAAACTAATCAAGCTTGGTATACATGTTTAACACAAAGCGATGAAAAGAACTTTCGTATGCTATGCTAAATGATAAATTGTCTTCCTTGCATTACTTGATATTTGCTTATCTCAAATAGCTTTTGTGCTTGTTTGATTGAATAACATATGTGGTTTCCTTACCTTGCTATTCATTCTCTTGCTTGTCGATTTAGTAATATTCTACTAATCAATGTGCTACCTGAAGGAGTGTTTTGGGATAACATCTAGTTGTGTCAAAAATGTTAGTTTTATAAGTTGAAAAAAAGTGTTTTAAACATATAACACACTAAATGGATTTTTGATTGAGTTTGTCATGTGTGCAACATAAATGTTTTATGTGCTTATATGATTTCTTGATTTCATATTTTCTTGTATCGTTTTCTAAAAACAACAAGAATGTACATCGGATCATAACCTACACTTTTGTTGATGATGTACTCTCCCGTTTTCCTTTTCATGATCGCTCTCCAAGCTTCATAGTAGGATTGACAACTTGATTATTTCATCCGATATACTCAAGTAAATTATTTTGCAAAGCAAATATAATTGTTCATATCCGAAAGCCCAATCTCTAGCTTTCCAACAACATATGTTGAACTAGCTCATCCAACCATTTTTTTTTTTGTTCACCATATGGACAACTTTTAATTATTTCTTTTTACACCTTCGTCACCTTAGTTGTTTCAAGTATAATATTAATAAAAATGAAGCAAAGTACCATCATTGTTACTCTTCGATAGGACATTGTAGGAATATAAATTTTCCTAACTTGAGAATGAATACTGGAGAACTTATTGCACTAGAAACTCAATTTGACCTAACGGTTGAATTGCTTCCTTGATAGAAGTTGGGTATGTGGAATCGCCCGTAAAAATGGTCGTGTTTAGCCATAATTGAGCACCGCTAGTAATAGTCTCATATTCATTCTCTCACTTGAGAAATTTATACTCCTATGTTTTCCTAAAGTAAGTTTACAATGGAAATACTTTGCATTGTCTTAGGATTACAAATCAAACAAGTTGTAAAATTAATTTTTCTTTTAGTTAATCACAACCACTTGCCTCATCAAGCGATTATCTTTCTTTGATCGAGAAGAGCTACATGACTTCACGGATGAAGTTCAATGTATGCTAATCACCATCCATAATGACTATACATAGCTCATTGCTTCCGTTGACCAAACAACAACTCCGGATGAAGTATAGGATTTTCTTGAACTAGCACCTCACAACTCTATTGTCGTGAATACTATCAATTACTATTTTCTTTCTTGACATATACCTTGCACGCCATTATTAATACAAACGATTTACTAATCTAGATTGTAAATATGTTTTGAGTTTCTTGAATAGTGCTTGTTAAGTTTGATAAACCTCTTTGTTATTTGTGAGCTCGATCGCATTCGATATCTTAGTGTTAGAACCTCTTAAACTTGAAATATGATGCATTGTCAAAGTCATTGCATACCTTTTGTAAAGGTTCTGCTTAGCAGATAGACGGATCCCAAAAGTTGTACTAGACGAATCCATACCCTTAAGGAACCGTGGGATCCGGCAAACAGAAAATGCAATTGCAATCATTGTATTTCAAACATGTCCTTAGAACACCTCACACTAAGCTAGACATAGTGCCTTAAGGCAAATTAAGTCCTTATCAAGTTAAGTAGATCTTTTCTAGTCACACATAACTCACCTAGATCACACTCAAGACGTTTGTAGATCTATCGTTTCATTTAAAACCATTACTCTTCCGCTCTCAAGCTCACACATCATCTCTCACATGATTCCTCGCATCTAGCTTTGGAAATCTTTCAAATATGGCTAAAATTGGTCATAATCATCCTTACCTCAAAATTGGTCAAAGGTAATCAAATTCTAGTTCTTCTACCTTAAACCTTTAGGATCTTCTCCAAGACATTATCCTAAGTCACTATCTGATCACTAGGATCATTTAGCTCCATTTGACATCCTAAAAATCTTTAGTGTTATCCTTGTTCATTCATTGATACTCATGAAGGTTCCAATTTCTTCCATAAAAGGCAATCATTTGCTACAACACTCATTACTATAAAGTATCCAAACACCCCTTCATTTAAGACACTTAGGAGGACTGAAACACTCAAGATGATATAGATCTTAGATCTTAGAAGCATCATTTCTACTATTTCATAGCTGCTGAGAGCAGGATCCCTAGGATTAGCCTAGACGGATCCGGATGACAGTTTATGTCAAACCTTGCTAAAACAATCATTTCAACTCATCTTTCTAACTCAAACACTCCATCTCATCTTAAATGAGTTCCTAAATCAGTACAAACTCTGAAGTTGACTCTTGTGCATGTTAATCATCACATTCCAATGAATCTTAGTGGCTTAAGGCTTAAATGCACTTGCCAAATCTCTTGCTTTATAAACCACATTGTTAGGACTTCCATAGTCATCACCTTCATCCTAACTTTCAGCACTCTAGAAACCCTTACAAACCTCTTGAAGTCATCTCATCATGAGGAAAACTCCAAGTAGTAACCTATCCACCAAAGAACCACCCAAGAAAAGGGCTCGTGTTATACACGAAATCTCCTCAACCGAATCATCTCCGGTCAAGCCAACAAATGATATGATCTTTCCTCAACCAATCAAACCAATTCCTAAAAGGATAGTACCCACAAAACTACCTATGCCAAACACCACCATACCTCCTAGGCCAAACAATATCATCTCCACTAAACCATCACCATTGGTTCCTAGAGCTATTTCTTTTACATCTCCACCGCCGACAACATTCTCCTCATTAGGAGGAATAATGGTACAAAATCAAGGTGTTGAGTCAACACTTGCTCCGGCTTCCTTTTCGCCGTTTCCATCATATAATCCCATTTGGGTTATGAGAAATCATCAAAGTCAACCACCCGACCATATGAAAGTTGACACTTCTCTACCACCACCATCATTCTTGGTCGAGTCATTCTCAAATGCACCTCCACCAATCCTTCCATCGTTTGAAGCTCCACAAGCCACTTCACTTGATCCTTCGCTTCAAGCCATTTCATTTCTTCCACCACCACTACCTAGCCATGATAATGATTGCTATCATTGTCAACATGTTGAAAGTTTGATACATGAAGTACGAGAAGGCCAACGTTTCATGTTCTATCATCTCCTTGAATGTTCCGACGAGATTAAACCTAAACAAAACATGAGCTAGAAGATTTTAGTGGTGTCCTAGCATCAAGCGATAGTTGGTCTTGATATTCCTAGTCATGTATTTTCTTATTTTCTTAGTTTTTAGAGTCATGTATATCATAACTCTAGATTTATTAAATGAAATTACATACTACTTGTTATACTTCTGAGCATATGATTACATTGTATTCATATCTCATTTTTGTGATAACATTACTTGTTATATCACCATTGCTGAAATTGATCATCAGCTATACGGATCCCTCAGAATTGCCTAGACGGATCCCTACTAGGAGGGAACTGTGGGATCCGTGAGACAGAAAACTATTTTCTACTAACTTGGACCACATTTGCAGGAAATTGTGAATTATATTTGTTTTCTAACCTTTGTTTTGTAGTTATTCAACTTACACATGAAGACTTTGACATCCTAAAGCTAGGGGAGCTTTATGTCAAAACAATACATTACAAATTACTTGCAATATTAGGTTTACATTTCGTGACATCCCCTTGCAATATTGCAATCATCAAGGGGGAGCACTTTCGTCACTTAGACGAAATCTTTTGCAAACTTATTTGCAAACAAACTAGATTAGTATCACTTTCTTGACGCCCTTTACATAGGGATGGACTCGTTAAGGGGAGTAAAGACGAGATCCTTTCCGCTACTTGCTCTCTATTTCTTTTATTTCTTTCACATGTTTTCTTAAAACAATGTGTTTTTTTCAAGCTCTTTTGCTTCGACAAAAGGGGAGAAGAAAGTAAAAACTACAAATTCAAACTTTACAATTTTAGCTTTTCCTTAAAATAATTTTATGTTTTATCATCAACAAAAATGGGAGATTGTTAATACAAATAAGCCGTAAAAACGTTTATTTATATTTTACGATCTTCTAGTGTTTTGTCGATAACAAACGTAAAATCATTTTAACGAAACAAATAAAATACGTAAATGGTTTGAACTAATAGTTTTCTAACATATTCACATTTTCACATAAAACACTAAAACAAGTATAAGTGATTTTATGATTTAATATTACATATGTATAACAACTAGTGTTTACATATTTGGGTAAAATATACACATAACTAGTATGTACTATATTGGGTAATATAAATGGGTAGAAACTTAAGTATCATAACCCATTGGGCAAATACATTGAATGTAGTTGGGTACAACACAAAGCCCATGACCCATGGAGCTTGACCCATAACCCATTACATAACATCATGCTTATATCATACATGGATAATATCCATAACCCATGGATCAACCCATACCCAAGTGACTAAGTGCATTGCATTCAAGAGATACATTGTATCTAGCTAAAGATCCATGGTTCAACCCATGACCCATGACGATAACCAAAATACCCATGGGTAAAGGGCGTCCATGGATCCCTAGCTTAACGCTAGATGATCCTTGTGGAAGGGATCCGTGGGATCCCGGAACAGAGATTTTTCTTTCATAAATAGTGAGCCATTTCTTCATTGTTTCTCACCCTTTCTAATATACTTTCCCCAGAGTTAAAACTCTCTAACCTCGGATCCAAGAGATCTATGTTTGTAGTTTTGCTTTTGTGTGATCTTCTAGGTTCCTCTTAAAGGCAAGATCACCACCTTGAAGTCGAGCAAGCTCAAGTCCATGAGTTGCCATGCTTCCTCATCATCAAGGCCATCAAGTCCTCTTATTGATGATTCCTTTCTTCTAAGAAATGTAGTTTTGAAGACATTAGTGAAAGATGTATCAAGGGTCAAGACGAAGACATTAGTGAAAGGTGTCGATCGTCCATATTGTAGGCATTAGTGAAAGGTGCCTAGAAGCCAAGTTACTAGACATTAGTGAAAGGTGTCTTGAAGATCTAGCCACAAGACATTAGTGAAAGGTGTCTTGAAGATCTAGCTAAAGGCATTAGTGAAAGGTGCCTTAGACGTACATTCGATATGGTGTGTTTCGATGTACAAGATAGATTAGAGCTAGATCCAAGGATATTGATATCCTTGATGATGGTGTAAAAAGGAGTTGATCTCCTTTAGGATTAGTCGTTGGTGTAGTGTGGTAGTAGTTCCTCCATTACATTGGAACTAGGTGCCTAGCCTAGTACCTAATAAAGGGTAGGCGACGTTGTGTAGGTGTGGTTCACCTTGGAGTGAAAGAACCCGGTGGTTAGCCTAGCACCGTATAAAGGGTAGGCGACGTTGTGTAGGTGTGGTTCGCCTTGGTGTGAAAGAACTCGGTATTTAGCTTTGTACATGAAAAGGGTGTAAGCGACGTTGTGAAGGCTTCTCCGCCATAAGGAGTTGGTGTAGTGTTTACGAACTCTCGAGTAGGTGACTCGGGAGTGGAGTAGGCAAGGAAGGTGTCCTTGTGGCGAACCACTATAAATACTTGTGTCGTGGTGATGTGCTTCTTACACTTTATCTTTCATTACACGCTTATATATCTATCTATCAACGTCCAACATAAACAACCAAATAGATTGACATAAGTCGATCTAAATATTTAAAAGGAAGTTTTAAATTGGTAAAACTATTCAACCCTCCCCCTTCTAGTTTTCCACAATACGAATACTCGCGTGAACGATAGTATTTAGCGGCAAATAATTATATTTGCGAATTTGTGTTTTGGTGTGACCCTTGATGCTATACTTACAAGTTTAATTTGTAGTTATTGCGAGAAACAAATCTATGTGTTATAAACGAAAAATGAAAAAAAATTGAGGATCAAACAATATTTAAATTATTAATTAGTTGTGAATGTTGTTACCATTTTTAATCAATGATATTTAAAAATTTGTCATTTAAACCGAATTAATTACAATACCTAAAACTTTCTATTTGAACTTGTTTTGTAAAAAGTATTATAGACAATTAACATTAATCAAATTTTAAGTATTCTAAATTTAAAAATATATATATATATATATATACATGCATCATAAGTAGTAGAGATTAACTTTTTAAACTAAACTAACCTCTTGATTTTCAAAAGCAGAATAAAAATATTGAATCAATTAAAGTTAAAATTAAACTAATGAGAATGCTCATTGGCCAAAAAGAAAAAGTGTAAGACTAAACAATTTAGTCAAACAATAATGTATAAACCATGTATGTTGATTTTGTTAAAAAGGATGAGATGGCCCACTTTCTAGCTCAAAAAACTCAAAGCGTAAAATAAAATTATACGACTGATTGGCTATGCGTTTCAATTGATAATTTTAAAAGCATCGGTGGTTTGTGAGATGTTTTTATGGGCGAATAACTCTATTTAATTTCATGTAATCAAAATTTGTCTTTATCTAGTAAAACAGAAAAAACTTATTTTTTTTTTTTTTTTTGGAAAAAAAAAAACAAAATTTAGTCGCACAAAGTATAATAGACGCTAGTCACATACAAATTGTAAAGTCAAATCAATTTAGAGTATCAGGTATCGTAACATCTGAAACCGCTATTTTGGTGTCACGTCGTATCACATCAACTTTAACAGAACACCGTCACACCACCAAAATCACCATCCCTCATAACATGCCATAACACTACTTTTTAAGACTCATTATTTTATTTATTTTCTATTTTTTAAACCGACGAATTTTTATTAAATCAAATTACATTAATTTTTAAAAATAAAAGCCAATAACTTTACATTTTTTCTTTCAAAAATAAATTTTTAGATTAGATATATAATTCTTTTAACTTTGATGGTGTGAAATGAATACCTTTAAGATATATCAATTATCAAGGTTGTAAATGCAAAATACTTGATGCGTAAAATCTCATTTTAATATTTATAAAACCGGATCTAATGAGACTTAACAACATTTTTGGGCAGTTTTCTTGATCGCGTATAGTACACACAATAACACTGGATCGTTTGCTGGAACAAGTGAAATTAACAATATTTTAAAGTAAATTATTTAAAACGACAACTTGAGCTCTAAATTCTCACGATTATTAAAATGGTAAATAACTAAAATGACAATAATTAAATATCATGAAATGGAAAACTGATAATAAATCAATAAGATGAAAGACATGCTCGCTAAGCTAATCTTCAAACTTATCAATGACATAAAATATATGTGCAATGTTAAACAAACAATGTTCCAGTGAGTCTTTAGTAGTGTAAGTCTAATTCGGGTTGTTAGTCATGCTCACTTCGTCTAATAACAGGCCATTGTGTTTTTGGAGGCTCACTAAAGTGGGTATAACTTAGGCTACGGGGCTCCGTTTCAGGCGAATGACCAGTCGATTCGAAGCTTGGAACGAGGAGCACATTGTGGTAAATGGACCACCTCGAAACACTGTATTTTATGAGTTATTTGCATTTTAATGTTTTTTCGGGTTTTTTGGACTTTTGTTTTTGTAATAGTTTTTGGCTCGTTTGCCATTTAGGGCCCATTTCGACTTTTTATCTCTATTTAATAAATGTATTGCCTTTGTGGCTATTCAATTCAAAGTAATATGAAAAGTCTATATTTGGCGGTTTGCTAAAAATTATCCCTATAATCGGCATTCGTATGAACCAACGATTATTGGTAGAATTGTTCCTGGTATTCGTGTGAATCAACAGGTCCGATTTGTGCTATCTCGTTACTAGTCTACATCATTAGGTAACATAAACAAATATCATTTTCTGCTTTATAAACTACATTAGTACCCCCTCTGACCCATAATAACTTTCAAAAACACAAAGTTTTAGAAAATTTTACTAAATATACTCTTTACCAATCAAATATTATCTTTACACACTAATATTTATTTTCATGAAATATAAAGTAAACAATTACTTAGAGATAATAAAATCACTATGAAATGAAAGAGTGTAAAGTTAGTTTCTTTAGTATTGGCAGGTATCATTCCCTTTTGGAGTTGCATTAAAGAACTTTATGTTCTAACTTCTAATCAACCATTTTGAATCGCTCATTTTACCACGTCTAAGTTGTACATAGATCGAGTCCGTATCAATAATCCACAAAGGCACTATAACAAGGATATGCTAATAAAAGGTGTGAAACTCATAGCCCACAATCATGACCACATGATGATGACCTTCTATCGCACAAAAGGGACCATAATGTACCAAATGTCATGATTTACACTGAAGCATGCAATTTTAGAGGTGAAATACATAGCAACATGATCACAAGATCATTATTATTGTTGTCACAAGAAGGACCAAACCCTACATAACTGATACATCTTACTAACCCACTAACGCGAATAACCCGGCTTTTGTGTACACCTCACGGATTAAAAGCCATGCAATAACGCGAATAAACCGGCTTTTGTTTAACACCTCACGGATCAAGAACCACGCATCAATGCACAATTGGTCTTGACCTTATGTTTGCCAATTTGGACTAATGAGGTGTTTGTCGACAAAACATAAAATATAAATATAAGTTTCATCTGACTCAAACTGACAAACAGTCATGAACTCTCCCATGGGAAAAATGTATTATTGATTCAAAGATATGTATCTTACTAAGATAATTTTCAAACTCTTTTTATGGGCCTTAAGCCAATTGACTTAGCCAAGAACTCAAAACTGCTCTTAATAAAAGTAAGTTTTTGCTCATAATTGTCAAAGGTGTTATACTGGTTAGGTGTCTCCAAATTCTCGTAAAATATAAGGGTACAAATCTCGTTGGGTTAACATCTTGGGATGGCCAGGGAAAAGTTTTAAAACAACCGCAAAATACTGGTTGGGCAGCGTACATCTGAGACAAAAAAGCTAGATTTTGCCCGGGTAACCTTAATGGGAATCCTTCTCCATTTATATTATATCATATACCCATGATACATATGTCTGAACATGAGACTCGAACTTACAATCTTTTGTTTGATACATACTGTTAGGTCAAATATATTTATTAGCCCCACCAAAGCACAAAATATCAAACCCCATCAACAGCCTATTTCACTTCCACGACCAAAAAAACAGTGTCTTTTCCCTTGATCTGTCTGCTATAGAAAAATGATTTGGGTGCCTAAAACCTACACCTAATATTAGACCTAAAGATGTGATTGGTGCATTTAAAAATTGATTAACGGGAAATGATAAAAGAGAAAAAACAAATATGCAATTTTATGTTTGTATCTTTGTACTCATTTGGCATATTTTTAACCAGTAAAACAATGAACGCTTTAAATTAAAGTTACTATCTGTAAAAAAATTTCGTTAGGATAGAAGTTTAGTGAAGTGAATACACGTTCTTATATAACAACGGGAGATGACTTTCACACTATCACTCACTGCTGTGTGCGTAATAAAAGACGGCTAAAGGCTTTAAGCAATCATATTGCTTGAGTTTTCCCTCGCATTAAGCAATCAAGAACCTTACATTGACATAAAAATGGATCGGGTAACAATTCAAAACTAGTTCGCCTAGTACTCCTAAAATGCCATGTTAAACACTCATATCTTGTCGAGTTAGATAACGGGTTGAAACATGTTTGGTATGTTTGGCAAAACACAGTAAGCAAGAGAGATATGGTCATTCAGTGATGATATAACTACCTGCACTCTGCACATACATCTTGATCGACGAGGTGAATTGATTTCATAAACCTATTTTGTGTTTATTTAAATGATAACTTATATATGCTTTAATAATCAATATCACAAATTATAATAACACAAGTGAAATTATTGCTTTCTAACATACTAGAATTTGTAATAAATGTTGGTGGAATATATGTCCCACATCGGAGGAAAACTTAAAGAAATGAGTGTATATACATGTAAGGTTAAGGCCTTATTGTGTGTTGTTAGGATGCTTTGCCTTGTACATATATAGCTATGCACAAGACGGAATATTCTAACAACTCAATTTTTATTAAGTTTTTACTCCTACCAAAATCACTTGTGGAGTCCTTTTTTTTAAATAAATACGCCATACGCCCATAACGTCTCCATGTTATAATGTCGGCAATCCTCGACACCATAAACATCATGACGAATTCACCCCTCACTTTTATATCAAAACACCCCTTTATTTCACATATACAACTACATATATATTACACCATAATCCAAACACTCATTTGTGCATATGCGGCTACGTGCCTCCATTATAGCTCTGTCCGACATATTTTTGACACAAATGTTTAGATGGTTACGTATAATGTTGTTATTTTGTCTTACTGATGTGTACGTGACACATTTATAAAACCTGTTACGTTTCTATTTCATAACAACTCTTATATTGTAATGATCGAAATCACAGATTATGTTTGTCAACAAGAAATATTTTCTTTCAACAAATTTGAAAGATGTAAAGTTTCCGGTGAAATCAATGTCCCGCATCGAATAAAGATAGAACCAAAAGCTTATATTTAAGTTTGATAATAGTTACTTGGTTAGGTTTGTAAAAGGAAATATACAAATTGTTTTATCGTTTTGATCCGTGACTTTTCCCTCAACTTGTCACTTGTATTAAATTTTCGTACCATAAGCTACTGGTTTTTTCGTACCTAAGAAATTTCAAATGTAAAGACAGTTTCCTGTCAAGTCCGATAAACAAGTCATAACATGAGATAATGTTGGTTTTTCGCAACTAGATGGTGTAAAAAAAAAAAAAAAAATGTCTCATATGTTTGTAATACAGACAACACTGATAAGTGATAACTTATGAGATGAACAAATTACAGTACAAATACATATGTAGCACTCGAATTTTAAGTACCTCCGACAGTTTTTATCTCTTAAACAGCAAAAACAAGCCGCGCCTGAGATTATATAAGCTTTCATCTAAAAGTTGGTTTCCAGTCGCCTTCAAACCTACATCACTGAAATATCAAAGATACGTTATATTGTAATTCCTTAAATTTTGGTCAAATGTCAAAAAACAGAAATATACTTTCGCCTTGGGTCATTTTGATGTAAGAATTATTTATTGTCAGATCTATTTGTTTACACTCGTAGTTCAGAACAACCCATTTTGCTAACTGTAGCACAAAAAATAGCAACCACAACCATATATGGTGGAAAACTTGTAATTACAATTTATCAAAACGGACCAAAGGCAAAAGTATAACATAAAGTCGTATACCCTTGATTAAAACTAAAATTAGGACTCATACCAGGGTGACTTCCTTCACAAAAACCGCCACCAATCAAAGAGCATGCTAAGCTCCCATCATATTTAAGTCTGGAAATTATCTCTATTTCTATGTTTGGGAATGCAAATAAGTAAAGTATGTAGTCTTCTTCGGTTGGTAGTTGCTTAGCAAGGGAAACAAGAAAACGGTTTAGGTGTTTTTCAGCTCTTAGTAGCTTTTTGTCTACTTTTGTTTCTCCTTCGCTTTCTACTGGTGTGGCATTACGGTCTTGTAAGGAGCAGAAATTTCTTACGAGTTTACGTAACTCCTGAAAAGGAAGATAGTGTCGATATATGTAAACAATGAGAGGCAAGGAAGTGTAACACTATTGTCAGTAAATGTAAATGTGCAAAACAAGGAAAAACTTACTTGACGATCAAAGTCAACAGTACTAAGAGAGTATATCTTGTTTGTAATGTCAGCGTCTTTATTAACTAAGCCATTAAACCATTTGGTTGCTATGTCATAGGAATGAACATACCCCTGTCATAAATCGTGAACAGAGCATTATAAGCTTATATATAAACCATACAGTTAGTTCGGGTTGAAACAGTGTAATTTAAGTACTGGTCAAGTCGGTTGGTTGACAAATTTTTTGCATTTTGCGTTTTGTATAAGATAAACAAAAATACTCCTTCTGACCCATAATAATTAACTTTCAAAATGTACGAAGTTTTAGAAAATTTTACTTATAGTATTTATCAATCAAATATCATCTTTATCCAGTAATACCTATATTCATTGATTGAAATATAAAGTGAGCAAATATTTTGTGATATTCTAATATAAAATCATTATGAAATGAAGAGAGTAAAGTTAGTTTCTTTAGTGGCTACAGGTATCATTCCCTTTTGGAGTTGCATTAAAGAATTTTATGTTCTGACTTCTAATCAACCATTTTGAATCGCTCATTTGACCACGTCTAAGTTGTACATAGATCGAGTCCCTATCAAAAATCCACAAAGGCACTATAACAAGGATATGCTAATAAAAGGTGTGAAACTCATAGCCCACAATCATGACCACATGATGATGACCTTCTATCGCACAAAAGGGACCATAATGTACCAAATGTCATGATTTACACTGAAGCATGCAATTTTAGAGGTGAAATACATAGCAACATGATCACAAGATCATTATTATTGTTGTCACAAGAAGGACCAAACCCTACATAACTGATACATCTTACTAACCCACTAACGCGAATAACCCGGCTTTTGTGTACACCTCACGGATCAAGAGCCATGCAATAACGCGAATAAACCGGCTTTTGTTTAACACCTCACGGATCAAGAACCATGCATCAATTTGGACTAATGAGGTGTTTGTCGACCAAATATAAAATATAAATATAAGTTTCATCTTACTCAAACTGACAAACAGTCATGAGGTCTCCCATGGGAACAATGTATTATTGATTCAAAGATATATATATTTAAGGGCTTTAAGCCAATTGACTTAGCCAAGAACTCAAAACTGCTCTTAATAAAAGTAAGGTTTTGGTCATATTTGTCAAAAGTGTTATACTGATTAGGTGTCTCCAAATTCTCGTCAAATTAAATATAAGGGTTCAAATCTCGTTGGGTTAACATCTTGGGATGGCCAGGGAAAAGTTCTAAAACAACCGCAAAATACTGGTTAGGCAGCGTACATCTGAGACAAAAAGGCTAGAATTTGCCCGGGTAACCTTAATGGGAATCCTTCTCCATTATATTATATCATATACTCGTGATACATATGTCTGAACATGAGACTCGAACTTACAATCTTTTGTTTGATACATACTGTTAGGTCAAATATATTTATTAGCCCCACCAAAGCACAAAATATCAAACCCCATCAACAGCCTATTTCACTTCCACGACCAAAAAAGCAGTGTCTTTTCCCTTGATCTGTCTGCTATAGAAAAATGATTTGGGTGCCTAAAACCTACACCTAATATTAGACCTAAAGATGTGATTGGTACGGTGCATTTAAAAAATTGATTGGTGGGAAATGATAAAAGAGAAACAAATATGCAATTTTATGTTTGTTTCTTTGTACTCATTTGGCATATTTTTAACCAGTAAAACAATGAACGCTTTAAATTAAAGTTACTATCTGTAAAAAAAATTCGTTAGGATAGAAGTTTAGTGAAGTGAATACACGTTCTTATATAACAACGGGAGATGACTTTCACACTATCATTCACTGTTGTGTGCGTAAAAAAAGACGGCTAAAGGCTTTAAGCAATCATATTGCTTGAGTTTTCCCTCGCATTAAGCAATCAAGAACCTTACATTGACATAAAAATGGATCGGGTAACAATTCAAAACTAGTTCGCCTAGTACTCCTAAAATGCCATGTTAAACACTCATATCTTGTCGAGTTAGATAACGGGTTGAAACATGTTTGGTATGTTTGGCAAAACACAGTAAGCAAGAGAGATATGGTCATTCAGTGATGATATAACTACCTGCACTCTGCACATACATCTTGATCGACGAGGTGAATTGATTTCATAAACCTATTTTGTGTTTATTTAAATGATAACTTATATATGCTTTAATAATCAATATCACAAATTATAATAACACAAGTGAAATTATTGCTTTCTAACATACTAGAATTTGTAATAAATGTTGGTGGAATATATGTCCCACATCGGAGGAAAACTTAAAGGAATGAGTGTATATATATGTAAGGTTAAGGCCTTGTTGTGTGTTGTTGGAATGCTTTGCCTTGTACATATATATAGCTATGCACAAGACGGAATATTCTAACAACCAAAATCACTTGTGGAGTCCTTTTTTTAAATAAATACGCCATACGTCTATAACATCTCCATGTCATAACGTCGGCAATCCTCGACACCATAAACATCATTAATATGACGAATTTACCCTCACTTTTATATCGAACACCCTTGTTGTGTGTTGTTGGAATGCTTTGCCTTGTACATATATATAGCTATGCACAAGACGGAATATTCTAACAACCAAAATCACTTGTGGAGTCCTTTTTTTAAATAAATACGCCATACGTCTATAACATCTCCATGTCATAACGTCGGCAATCCTCGACACCATAAACATCATTAATATGACGAATTTACCCCTCACTTTTATATCGAAACACCCCTTGTTGTGTGTTGTTGGAATGCTTTGCCTTGTACATATATATAGCTATGCACAAGACGGAATATTCTAACAACCAAAATCACTTGTGGAGTCCTTTTTTTAAATAAATACGCCATACGTCTATAACATCTCCATGTCATAACGTCGGCAATCCTCGACACCATAAACATCATTAATATGACGAATTTACCCCTCACTTTTATATCGAAACACCCCTTTATTTCACATATACTACATATCTATTACACCATAATCCAAACAGTCATTTGTCTAAATAGTGTACATATGCGACTATGTGCAGTGTCCATTATGGCTCTGTCCAACATATTTTTGACACAAATGTTTAGATAATTGTTTAGATGGTTACAATGTTGTTATTTTGTCTTACTAACGAGTACGTGACACAAATTTAAAACCTGTTACGTTTCTATTTCATAACAGCTCTTATATTGTAATGATTGAAATCACAGATTATATTTGTCAAAAGAAATATTTTCTTTCAACAAATTAGGAATATGTAAAGTTTAGGGTGAAATCAATGTCCCGCATCAAATAAAGATAGAACCAAAAGCTTATATTTAAGTTTGATAATAGTTACATTGTTAGAAATGAAATAGTATGGTTTACAGTGTACATCTATACTATATAAAATGGAAAAATGGTCAAAGTGGAAAAGTGAAAAATGTTGAAAGTTGAATGTTGAAATACTACCAATGGAGAGAAATAAATAATATAATTAATATTCTTATTAAAACACCCCATTACTTAAAAGACAATAACGTATTCACATCAGACACCCAATTAAAAGACATCTACTAAATTAAAACAATCAATTGAAACCGGGTTTGATTTGACATTTTTTTACCCAACCTATCGGTTTGACTCGTTTAAATCGACTGCTTTTTATCGTAACGGTTCAACCGGTTGAACCACCCGGTGAAATCGGGTTTCAAATTTGACAAAATTATATGAGAAATGATGAAGTAGTTATATGAGACCAAGTAATTGTAGTTTTTGGTTTATTTTGCTTTGACACATGTAATTTATTTTAAAATTGTTGCTTTGACCATTAAATGACTAACATATATGAATCGTCGTTTAAAAGTTAATATATATTGTATAGCCTTTGTTCAACAGATCAATAATGTTATGTAAGTTTATTAAAATCACAAATAAATAGTATTGTTATCTTTAGCGATAATTATTTGTACCTCAAACAAATAAACTTTGAACAATGATAAATATCTATACAAATTGATAGTACAAAATAATCTTATATGGTGATATCCAATTTGCAAAGTTACAAGTTTAAAAGCCACACACCAAACGACAAACGCTACACATGTAAAAAAATAGTTATCATCGCTTAAATTATCGACAAACAAGAAAAACGGTCACACACGTTGGCTATACCTTTAAACTACAATATAATATCGCTAACTATATAATACCGTTTTTAGAATGGTTGAATCTATTATTACTAAAAACTTAATAACTTAAAACAATCTTATTAGAAAATATACTCATTACACTTAGATCGACCACATAATTTTTTAAAACTATATATTATATCATTATGCAACCACACATCACAATTGTAGTTATTCAAAACGATTCTCTAACGCTACAAATACAGTTTGTTGAAAGAAACTTATGGGTCGTCGGAACTTTTAGAAAACTAGACATCGCCAGTGCCAGGTGCTGCATCGCTCTAAGATACATAATGTCTACTTTAAATCATTCGACTTCTTTTCATTTTTTACTTTTATGCTCATATGACATGTAAAAGGAAATATACAAATCGTTTTGCCGTTTTGATCCGTGTTCCCTCAACTTACTACTCGTACTAATTTTACGTACAATAAGGCTATCAGTGGCTCCCAACGACTCTCAATTTTCTTGTCATCTTAGTTTTTTCTCCTGCGAACCTATAGGCGATCTTTTAAGCACAGAAAAACGACCGACATTTTATTATATTTTTTTACAACTTTATTAACAACAAAATTAAAATTCATTAATAATAGAACACATTACATAATAATTCAAATAAAATTGAAACACTACAATAATAATTAAAAGAGTTAATTACATAAATCGTCATTGTGGTTTGGTAGAAATTACGGATCTTGTCCCTATAGTTTTTTTTAGCGGGTTTCGTCCCTGTGGTTTACAAATCTTACGGATCTTCTCCCTGATCTGACCCGGTCCCAAAAAAGGACCTCCCTTGCAAATACTCTCTAACGTGAGGGCTAACATATTTTGGTTTTAACGATCGTTATACAAACAACATGGACGATTTATGCAATTTGCTCTTTTAAAAAAAAAATTTTTTCTTTTTAATTTTATTATTCAAAATTTTTTTAATTTTATAACGATTAAATTTTTTAATAAAAAAAACTTTTTTTTTTAATTTAATTTTAATTTTATTATAATAAATTAAAATAAATAAATTTTAATTTTATTATAATAAATTAAAAAAAAAATTAATTTTTCTTTTAAATTTTAATAAAAATCAAAAAATTATAATAAAACTAAAAAATTAATTTTAATTTTATTATAATATATTTTAAAAACTGTTTTTCTTTTAAAAATTTAATTTTATTAAAAAAAAAAAAAAAAAAAAAAAAAACACATTTTTGAATTGTATTATAAAACGGATGAAGATAAAAAATGTTTTTATACGGTTTGTCCGTTTTATACGTTTATTTGCTTTTATACGGTTTCGCTTCGTTTTGTATGAAAACAACGACGATAAAACGAAACCGATAAAAACAAATGAAACGTATAAAACGGACAAAACCGTATAAAAACATTTTTATCACAAACGTTTAGATGGTTACCTATAATGTTGTTATTTTTGTCTTACTGATGAGTACGTGACACATCTATAAAACCTGTTACGTTTCTATTTCATAACAACTCTTATATTGTAGTGATTGAAATCACAGATTATATTTGTCAAAAGAAATATTTTCTTTCAACAAATTAGGAATATGTAAAGTTTAGGGTGAAATCAATGTCCCGCATCAAATAAAGATAGAACCAAAAGCTTATATTTAAGTTTGATAATAGTTACATTGTTAGAATTGGAATGGTTTAGGGTGTACATATACATAATGTCTACTTTAAATCATTCGACTTCTTTTCATTTTTTACTTTTGTGCTCATATGACATGTAAAAGGAAATATACAAATCGTTTTGCCGTTTTGCCATTTTGATCCATGTTCCCTCAACTTATTACTCGTATTAATTTTACGTACAGTAAGGCTATCAGTGACTCCCAGCGACCTTCAATATTTCTGTCATTTCAGTTTTTTCTCCTGCGACCTACAGGCAATCTTTTAGGCACAGTAAAACGACCGATATTTTTTATATTTTTTTTTTACAACTTTATTAACAACAAAATTAAAATTCATTAATAATAAAACACATTACATAATAATTCAAATAAAATTGAAACATTACAATAATAATTAAAAACTTAAACTAATAAACTACTCCTTGATTTCTCGTCGATTCGTGAATTATATAAGAAGATGTCTTTGTCCCGTTTTTTTTACGGTTAATTCAAATGTTTGACATTATAGTGCAAGTTCCTCTCTGTTCAACTCCGCTGCTTCCTGACGTGCCGCATCCTGAAGATCCAACTCCCGATTCTTCAACTGTAAATAGGAGTCTTGTTGCTCCTTGTTCTTTCCCTAGCTTGCCGACTTGATGTTTTTCCATTTATCGGCTACCAATTCAACGAGACCTCCTGCAGCAAATGAAGATTCAGAACGAGAGGAGGAGGATGCTTTCTTCTTAGCTTGGTCACCACCAATTGATCGCTATTTTCTGACACATCAAGCTATTTTCTGACACATCACACCAAGCTTTACACAACGCGATCTCTTCCTCCGTTGTCCATGGTTTTGACGTTTCCTTGTTATCATTCTTCTTCGCCTTTGAAACACATCTTGAAACCTTCTAAGCTTTGAAGGGTGCCATTTCTTCGATGGGAGATTCGTTTTTAACTGGAGCTGAACCGTGAGTCGAACCATGACCCAAACCGTGACCCATAAAATAATCTTGACGCGGATAATAATCTTGATTACCTTAACCAAAAGCTAGACCAAAACCTTGACCCGCATAAAAATCTTGCTATCAAATAAGTTTTCCAAATCCGTATCAAGATTAATACGGTTGAGGGGAGAATATACTTGATTTGGTTGGGGACGACGCCACCAAATCCATAGTAGTACGATACATTGCATTTGGTGATTGGAAACAAGATGGTTGGTTGTTATACGGAGGATTGAATGGACGATTTTGTGGTGGTTTTAGTAGTTGAGGTCGATATTGTAAAGTTGAGGGTCGAAAGCGAACGGGCGGTGATACATCGGATAATTGGAAATTCAGATCCGATGTTAAATGCAGAACGCTTTATTGAATTCGGGATCTTGCGGTTTTGGTTTGAGAGTTTTCTTATTAGACATTGTAAACTAACTAGCAGCGTACCCGCGCAATGCGGCGGCAGGTACTTGCGACCATATTTTGTGGCTAGCAAATGTTATTCGGTTACAACAATGGTTATTGTGGCTGCAGTAGGCGTCGACATTGGTTGATGGTGGTTTAGAGTGAGAGAAAAGAGAGGTGGTGTTACAAGATAGTTAAATAGGCTGTTACAAGATACTCTCAATGGTGACCGGACGATGGCGGCAATGGTGGTAGAGAGTTGTGTTAGAGAGAGAGTGAGATTCCCATAGATGTTTTAGAGAGAGGGGTGTTGTGTCTAAGGGTGAGCATCGGTCCGGGACCGGACCGACAAAACTGAAGACCGAATGAAGGTAAAAACCGGGACCGAGACCGAATGTGGTCGGTCCGGTCCGGTCTTCGGTCGGTCTGGTCCAAATAGGCAAGATTTTCGGTTTTTTGGTCGGACCGGACCGGACCGAGACCGAAATAAGGTAAAAAGCGGGATCGAGGGCGGTCCTTCGGTCCGGTCGGTTTCGGTTCGGTCCGGCCAGTTTTGTCGGTCGGTCCTGTTGGAACGGTCGGAATGCTCAGCCCTAGTTGTGTGGGGGGAAGGGATTTATATTTTTGTGGAGTTACGTGAAAGTTAATGGGTTGTTACAAATTATTTAATGAGTTTTTACAGGATATTTAATTTTAAAAAGGGATGTTACAAGATATTAAATTTTCGTGAATGGGTGTTACAAGATTTAGGGCTCGTTTGGTTTTGCTTGGGAATGATGATGGGTATCGGATTGGAATGAGGTGGAATGATAATGGGTATGAAAAAGTGTATCATTACGATTGTTTATGTTTGGTTGATAAAATATGGTATGAAAAAGTGTATAGATATTTTAATTTTGTAGTGGAAAAAGAGGCCCACTTGGAATGGATTTGACACTAAATTGGTGTGAATGAATCTATAACTATGATATACCCATTTCATTACGCCCACAAACAAAACAAAACAAACACCGACTATGACTTTGAAAGTCATAGTCCCATTCCCATTAACGCAAACCAAACGGGCCCTTATAGTAAAAGACAATTATTCCTATTAATGTCTTGTTAATTTCTTATTATAGAAATATTTTTTTGTCTTACTTTTTTAAGACTTTTAAATATAGATGTCCTAAATACATTATAAGGTAGTAAAAATAAAGATATGAGAAGTATAAGAGAAAAGTTGTTTGAATTTATGTATAAAATGATGAAATGAATTGGGTATTTATAGGGTAAGAGGTAGGATCAAATGAGAAATATAATTAAGATAAGAAGAATGAGACGAAATCACAACCATAAATATTAGATGCATCAAGCATCCATAAAAATAGATGCATCTCTTTATTATTATTTTTTTTCTTATTTGAAATATGTGGCTATAATTATTTCTCACTCTTCTCATTTAAATAATTTTTCTCACTAGATCCATAGGGTAAAAGGTTTAATGTTAAAAAGTTAAAACTAATTTTCTTTCCTTTTTTTTAATAATTTAACCGTACAATTTTTTTGTTTTTTATTTGGGGAATGGAATATCAGTCGTTTGGACTCGTGACCTGCAGTGGTGGCGACCAACAGTGACCTAGCGATCCACATGATCGACCGTTGTGGGCAGCCTAAAATACTGATTTTTATGGTACCTAAGAAATTTCAAATGAAAAGACAGTTTCTTGTCAAGTCCGATAAACAAGTCATAACATAAGATAGATACCCAGTCTACTATGTTGAGAATGTTGGTTTTTTGCAACTACTATTGCACCAATAATTTATAAACAATAGAAGTCCCATATCTTTGTAATACAAAAAACACTGATAAGTTATGAGATGAACAAATTACAGTACAGATACATATGTATCCAATTTTAAGTACCTCCGACAGTTTTTATCTCTAAAACAGCAAAACAAGCCGAACCTGAGATTATATAAGAAGCTTTCATCCAAATATTTAGTTTCCAGTCGCCTTCAAACCTACATCACTGAAATATCAAAGATACCGTTATATTGTAATTCTTTAAATTTTGGTCAAATGTCAAAAAACAGAAATATACTTTCGCCTTGGGTCATTTTGATGTAAGAATTATTTATTGTCAGATCTATTTGTTTACACTCGTAGTTCAGAACAACCCATTTTGCTAACTGTAGCACAAAAAATAGCAACCACAACCATATATCATGGAAAACTTGTAATTACAATTTATCAAAACAGACCAAAGGCAAAAGTATAACATAAAGTCGTATACCCTTTATTAAAGCTAAAATTAGCACTCATACCAGGCTGACTTCCTTCAGAAAAACCGCCACCAATCAAAGAGCATGCTAAGCTCCCATCATATTTAAGTCTGGAAATTATCTCTATTTCTATGTTTGGGAATGCAAATAACTAAAGTATGTAGTCTTCTTCGGTTGGTAGTTGCTTAGCAAGGGAAACAAGAAAACGGTTTAGGTGTTTTTCGGCTCTTAGTAGCTTTTTGTCTACTTTTGTTTCTCCTTCGCTTTCTACTGGTGTGGCATTACGGTCTTGTAAGGAGCAGAAATTTCTGACGAGTTTACGTAACTCCTGAAAAGTAAGATAGTGTCGATATATGTAAACAATGAGAGGCAAGGAAAGTGTAACACTATTGTCAGTAAATGTAAATGTGCAAAACAAGGAAAAACTTACTTGACGATCAAAGTCAACAGTACTAAGAGAGTATATCTCGTTAGTGATGTCAGCGTCTTTATTAACTAAGCCATTAAACCATTTGGTTGCTATATCATGGGAATGACCATACCCCTGCCCCTGTCATAAAATGTGAACAAGGCATAATAAGCTTATATATATAAATCACAGTTAGTTCGGGCTGAGACAGATTGATTTAAGCACTGGTCAAGTCGGTTGGTTGACAATTCTTTTGCATTTTGCGTTTTCTATAATTAGTGAATGACTTGCTGAGTTATAATGATCTATTAAGAATATTGATACCTCGTCTTCATCCTCACTTTCTTCTTCCACTTCACTGACTTCTGCAAGCTCGGATTTATCTGAACCAAGAACCTCCTGAAACTTTTGCATATCGCCATCTTTTGTTGCTCTTATCAACCCGTCTATTAATTCAGGTTCCACATCACGGAGTAATCTTCCTATAATATAAGTTAAAACAGAATTATGCTTTCTACTCAAACAACATTTGAAGACAAAAATTTGTCAATATCTTGCTGACAAAGACAGATGTCTTATGATTTTGTTGTACCTATATAACTGAACTGCCTTCGCTTCCCCTCTCGCACATCACGGCCTAATCTCTGCAGCAAATTAAAACGTTATTTATGACTGTGACAAACCATATATCAAACTTATGTCAATCTATTCATGAGACTTACCTTAACCAACATGACAGCATCAAACACCTCTTTTTCCAGAGAAACCGCTCTAGACATGAAAACAAGCTTTAGTACACTATAATATGAAATAACAATGCATATACATGGGTATACATAGGCATATATACATTTAGAAAAGTCCAATTATACAAATACACACATTAAAGTAATCTATCTACTCCTGAGTCCTGCTGTTGATGATCCTAACTGATTTGCATCGAGACACTGTATAAATGTTAAGCTCTTGATAAAAAAAAGTACTACTTGCAAAGTAAATGTTTGAAGCTAATAGCTATGGCATTGCGTTTTATAAGTGACTATCTAATTATGGTTTTCAAAAATAGACAATCAGTTTATAGTGTTGATTATCCAACCAATCGGAGATTAAAGGGGTAGTATTAGGATAAGGAGTTTACAAGTATCTACACCAAAAGTGATTCTAATAAACTACTGTAATTAGGGCCATTTTACATGTCAATCCTTAACTAACCATAGCTAACCAAGCGCTAATATTTTCCTATTATTAGGTCCTCAAACACAATAAGCAAATCCAAGTAGTGAAACTTTTTGTATAATCAGTTTTGGATAAACCAAAATCTAACTTTTCATTAGTCACTTGTATAATGATAAGTCACCGAACGCGCAAATTAGCAAAAGAAGGTGTTTGTGATTGCTAAAGAAGCTTATACTGTTTGGATTCAACATTTTGCAACTAATTGTCTGTTTTAATTATGGTGCAGAAATCATAAGCAGTTTCGGACTAAACATGCTTTATTTACGATGAAACCCAAAAATCCTTTTAAGTTTTAACTCTCATATCTAACCTAAAACGCTCAATAAAATAGATCCCGGGTCATACTGAATTTTTTCGGCATAAGACAATCCAAACACTATTTTTAGCAGAAATGCCCCGGAGGTGGCCCAATGGTAAGGCGTCCTGAATGTCTCAGAATATACCATGGTTCAAACCTCGCTTGGAAACGGCCACGGGAATTCCGATTAGCCCACGTACATAAGAGCCAAAAATAGCTCGACTTTCCCCGGACAGCCCGAACAGGGATCCCTCTCTGTTTATTTAGGTTCAATTAATGTTGTACGTATTTATATTACCTTGTTATCACTATATGAGCTTATCCGTTTATTGAAATACAAAAAAGCCAATAAAGTTCCCTTTTTTTCCAGCTTATCAAGTTTAGCTTTTGGACTTGGCATAAGCAAAAGCCACAAGGTCATAAGCTAGAAAGTTTGAGTTTTACTGACCTTTCCGTATTTCAATAAGCCGATAAGCTCATGTAATAATACTAATAAGCTAATATACACACATACAACACTAATTGAGCTTAAATAAATGGAGAAGGATCCTTTTAAACACTGTTTATATATTTTCTTTATCTACTTATTGCGTATTTTTATATCTTTCTAAAGCATAAGCAAATCAAAACACTATTTCCTGAAGTACTTATTTGCTTCTGCTTACAAGCACAGGGGAAACCAGCAATCTAACACGCCCTCACAATCAGATTCCACCAAACACACTCATTTCATTACACCAAATTATCTGATTTCAAAATACAACGCCAAAAAACTTTTTTATCAATTTCGAATTCAATTTAAACAACACGTCACTGCTAAAAAATATTCAATGTCATAACCTAACCTACATAAAGCTCATAAAAACCTAGAAAACATAAGCAAATTTGACTCATTATAGCTAATCAAATAACCAAATAATACCTGCAACAAGCCAACAAACTGTTTCTAAACGCGTAAATGGTACTAAACCATGACAGCATCATAACGCATACTAAAATGTCTTATTATACCCTTATCTCCCCTATAATGGTAAGGCGTCCTGTATGTCTCAGAAGATACCATAGTTCAAATCTCAACTAGGACGGGAACTCCGATTAGGCCACGCACATAAGAGCCAAAAACAGCTCGACTTTCCCCTGGTAGCCCGAACAGGGATCCATCTCCCTTTATTTAGGTTTAATTAATGCTGTTAACGTGTTTATAATAGCTTATTATTATTATTATCGTTATTATATGAGCTTATCAGCTTCTTGAAATACTGAAAACCCGATAAAGGTGACTTAATTTCAGCTTATGTAACATTAGCTTATGGCCTTGCCATAAGCTCATAACTCATAATAAGCTGAAAAGAGTGACCTTTATTAGCTTTTCCGTATTTCAATAAGCCGATAAGCTCATATAATAATGATAATAATAATAAGCTAATATAAACACGTTAATTAAACTTAAAACGTGTTTCGAAAATAGGTCCAATGAATTGGTATTATATCTTAAATGTTGCACCTTTTCATCTTAATCTTATTATATAACCTTATCGGCTTATTCAAATATCGAAAACCCGATAAAAGGTTACTTATTTTCAGCTTATTATGAGTTGTGAGCTTATGGCAAAGCCATAAGCTAATGCTATATATAAGCTGAAATTAAGTAAATTTTATAAAAACTGAAACTTTAATAAAAAAAAGTTTATAAAAAAAGACGATACCTCAAGATGCGTTTAATTTGGAGGTCGTTAAAAGCAGCAAGATCCATGGCCCACTTAACACCTCTTTTAGCCTCGCGCTTCTTCTCATTTCTACTCTTCCTTTCTTCCTCCGTTTCGCTCTCGGTTTGCTCCGGCGCCGGGGCATCTGCGGGACGGAGACCACGTGATCTGGACACGTGGAGGGTTCTAAGATGAAGTGAAGGTTGTATGGTAAGAGGCCTGTTTAGGTATCGACGGAGGTGCCACGTGGCTGATGATGGTGAGAGGATTAGGGGACGGAGGAGGTGTGACATGGTGGTGGATTGGATGTTGTGATTGTTTGGACTTTGGAGGCTAATTAAGTTGATGTAGCCCATACTAGGCCCATTCTTTAGTGGACTTGATTTAACAAAATAGTTGTCGGATCCCGATTCGATCTTGGGATCTTACGATTTTACGATCTGCAGTTAAAACGATCCGATCCTACATAGGATCTTTGCAAGTTTAAGATCTTATAGGATCCCGATCTTGACCATACGATCTTACGATCTAATCCGATTCGATCTTACTTTTCTGATTACAAACTTAAAACTAAATTTATGGGTTGTTTGTTTGTAGAATTCAAAACAACATGTTAATCTTTTTAAACATTTTATAATCATAATTTAGGACAATATTTATATGAAACATTCATAGTATTTTGTGGTTATAATGTATTAGAATTTGTAGATTTGTATAAAATTACATAAACTATTAAGAAATAACATTAGAGTAGGATCTTAAGATCCCGATCCGATCTTACGATCACGATCTTGCAAAGACGAAAACGATCCTGGGTAGGATCCCGATCTTGACAACCTATCACGTAACCGAAAATCGAACCGAATCGAGTAAAATCGAACTGAATTTGTAATTGAGCCGAATTCGGCAAATCAAACCAAATAACCTGATAACCGAATCGATGAACATCCTTATTCGTAAGATGTTTGAGAGAGTTTGTAGAAAACTAGAAGGGGGGTTGAATAGTTTACCAATTAAAACTTTGTTTTGAAACTTATTGAAAGATCAATTGATATTGATCTTGAGTATGTTAATGAAATATGCAAAGAATGTGTAATAAGTAAATAAGGAAAGAGATGATCAAACCACAACAAGTTGTTTATAGTGGTTCGCCTACAAGGACTCTTTTTCCTTGCCCTACTCCACTCCCGAGTCTCACACTCGAGAGTTTAACTTCACTAGTCAACAAGCTCCTTTCACCCATGAGAAAACCTTTACACTTCATTACACTATTTCCGACACTAAGCTAGATGTCGAGTTCTTTCCAAGGGTACAACTACTCCCACACAATGTATTTTGAGGACTAAAATACTAACCACTCACACTCACAAGATTATGATGGTTTAATATAACAATGAAGTATGGATCAACACCAGATCATACAACACTAAACAAACAAGACTTCCAACTTCTCGTTGAAGCTTGAATATGACTTGATCTTCTTTGCTACAAAAGAGATCACTAATATGATATGAAACTGAATTAGAAAGGTTAGAGAGAAGATATGTATGAAAGTATGTTAGAAATGGATGAGAAACTACTTGGCTTGGCATTGCTATTTATAGCCAAATGGATGGGAGGCGTCACGGACGGCGGACCCTTTAAAGGGTTCCGCCTGTACCATTTTGGTACCACTGTCCGACGACCAAGATATCAAATCTTGCCAAAGTCAACTCTATCTAGGTGAGATTGTGCAAGATATGAAGAGTACAAATCTTCACAAAATATCTAATGAAATCTTCCAATGATTTCCATGATGTAATACATGATGTCAAATGTTGCATTACTATTTTTAGAAATATGCAAATGCTTAAGTAGTGTTTGGTTTAAAGAACCTAACACATTCTAAAACTACTATCATACATAATGATTAGAGTCATATCAAGATGTTACTAATCACAAATGTAAATGCTTGAATGATGAATATATTGTTTGAGAAAGCTTGTTTTAATATCTAATAAACTTGACAAGCTTTAAGCTTTTATAAATTAAATTTACTTTTGTCGTTAACAAAACTTAGGCAAAGATCAAAATATAAATAACGTTTAATGACGATATTTGTATTAACAATCTCCCTTTTGTTGAGGACAAAATATAAATTTTATTTTTATAAAAGAAACAAAGTTTGTACAAGAGTTATAAAATATTAGTTTTAGAACTTGAAAAGGAAATGATAATGCAAGTGTATGAAATTTGACTTTTTATGAAAGTCAAAGAATTCACTAGTTGATGCATGATGTTGACTTTTTCGAGAAAGTCAAAGTATGCGTTTGACTTTTTAAGAAAAGTCAAGTATTATCAATGAAGGTTCTCGATTGACTTTTAGAAAGTCAATGTATGCGGTTGACTTTTCGAAAAGTCAAATATAAATAATTCAAAGTTCTATATTTTCTCCTCTTTTGTCTCAACAAAAAGAAGAGGTTATGCGGAATGTAATGAGCCCGATGTCACGACCCGCCTATCTTTTACAAGTATGTTCGGGATTCCGGATTATTCTACACTTCTCATGAAAGGCCTTGGATAAGGTTGGAAGAGTTTAGAAGCCCATGGAAGATTATGGATAATCTTGGAAGCTTTTGGAATAGGTTGGAAGCTCTAGAAACTTACTAGAAGCTTATGGAAAATCATAGAAGCTAGAAGCTTCCAAAGAACCTCGTAGAAGCTTGTATAGAGTAGTATAAATAGGTGTTAGCTCATTTGTAGAAATCATCCATAGAAGCTCATTTGTAAAGTTATCTTGTAAAGAGTTCTCTAAGCAATACAAAGCATTTCCTTTCATTCCACTTGTTCCTTTCTTAGAAACTATCTTTCGTTGCCTACATCGTTGAGTATTCGAGCAAGGCTGAGCTTAGTCGAGACTAAGTGCCGCACGGGAGACTTTGTAGAGACAAGTCCGTGACACCGAGCTACTATCTCCCCCTTGTTCAAAGCTCCCCCTAAATTGGGTGCTTTAATGGGAAGATACATGGATTGTGAAAATAAAGCTACAAAAAAATTGTTAGTAATAATGATCATTCACAAGCATTTCCAAACACTATGTAATGACACCAACAATATAATAAACAACATTCATTAGTTAAATTTTTTTCATGAGTAAAGATCATGAAAAGAGAACACAATGATGTGTTTTAATACAAGTAAAAATTATCCTAAGAAAGTAAACAAAGAAAGACCATTCTAAAACCATCCTAAAGTGATGGTGGATGGGAAAAAGCGTTGAGACGCTCGAGGATGTGGTTGAGGATGAACCTCATTTCTTCTTGGAAGTCATGGACCATAACCCGGTCCGTTCACGGTTTAGCCCGCTTGCTCACAAGTTGAGCAACCATGCCTTGGAGGGTAGAAAGTTTGGGGAGGTTGTGGTGGTGGAATGGTGGATGTGTTGGTGGTGTTGGGAATGTTTGGAGTGGTCATGATGGATGCAAGCAAAGCATTTTGCATTTGCATTGTCTCACTTAAGTGAGAATCCACCATGCCTTTGAATTGGTGAAGGTTGTGGAGTTCGGCTTGAATCTCTCTCAGTGGGATTGTCATCCCACATGCACTCGGAATGTCCTCAATATGAGGGACATTGATGATGGAAGTGGATGATCCCGTGATAAAGGACCATGAATGTCCTTGTGAATGGGGTGGAAAAGGAGAGGTCTTGGCCCTAATGGGCGTTTGGGTCAATGGATGACCGAGGGTGACTCATGAGCGGTTCGCTCAATTGTGCCAAAGGATGGCAATGGTGGTGGATGACTTGGCTCAGAGGCAAGTCTTCCAAGTCCTCTAGGAAAGGATTTGGTGATGTTGGTGGAGTTGAAAATAACTCCATGGGAGTGAGTGGAAGACCTTGGTGAAGGTGGTGAGGGTTTTGGATGTTTGGATGGGTGCGGAGGTGAAGTAGGTGTTTTTGTTGGTGGTGGAGTGGTGATCACAATGTGTGATGAAGTGGGTGTAGCTAAGGTAAGATTTGTATCATCTCTAATGGGAGATGAGATTGTGAGTGGTGAAGATTCGGATGATGAGCTAAGATGAACAAAACAACAAGGCCTTACGCTAATTCTAGCGGTTTTCTTGCAAGGTTTGGTGATGATTTAGTCATTTTAACTTGGGTTTTGATTTTCTAGATAGTAGTGAGAATGAGGAAGGTGTGAGGATGATCATGGTAAAGCCTTTCAATTTATAGAGGTTAAAATTTGTTGAGAAATGTGTTTGATTTGATGTTGAACCATTGAAGAGATGAGGTTCCTAATGATTTGGAAGTGGGTTGAATGCTAGTCATATCACCCAAGTCAATCCATACAAGGAAGATGGAGTGAAGAAGAAAAGATTTGCAATAAATGTGTTCTAGTGAGTGGAATTTCCTAACATTCAGATTACCAATTTGAAGGTACCAAAAATTTGGTTCCTTCCTTTATGCCAAAGGGCTCCTTGGGTGGATTTTTCAAATTTTTGAATTTTGGTGGGAAATGGATTTCTTATATACCTTAGTAAATAATACTAGTTCTAATAACAATATAAACTAGTTAAGATTGATTTATAAGTGATGGAAGATAATTTGGAATCACGAAAGAGTCGAAATTCAGAAAATTACCTGGAGGATCCACGGCACCAAAATCATACACGGACGGTACCCTAAAAAGGTGTCGTCGGTCCTACTGTCTGACACGGCGGTACAAAATACATAAAGGACGGTACCAAAATTATGGTGCCGTCGATCCGGAGTGCGAGATATTTGGACGAGTTCGTTTTAGGTGTCGGGAAATTTCCGAAACACGAAATTTTTCTCAAAAGTCTGTTATACTAAACATTTCTAGTTAGGAAAAGTAAATAACACATATGTAAACATATTGGAGCATAGATTTTGAGCAAGGCTTATTGATTTTCACAATATAGTGAAAATGGGTATTTGATAGCATACTTGTGCTATCCCCCTGCATGAGATTGTTAGCATACACCATTGTTTCAAGTTATATTACCATCCTACATAATAAAAACAACTAAATAGTATCAAACATTGATGATAATGCATTGTTCCAAACACTCCTTAAAGTACCCTTATTTGTCCAAATTCTTGTAAATCTTGTTCATCATCCTACCAAGGCACTTGAACATTCCCTTAGTTTGCTTGAATTACCGATTCATTCTCAACCTCGGGAAGAGATGCGTAATACTCATGAGGTGGAAGATGAGAGCTTGGAAGACCATCCCTGAGCTATTTGATGATGATGATGAAGGAGTTGGAGGTTTAGCTCTCTTGCCTTTAGTCTTAGCAACTCGAGCATCACTCAAAGGTACAAAGATGTGAGGGATGAGTTCATAGTGAAGGTGCATCCCTTTTGGGGTTGGTGGAATTGGAGCGAAGTTTCTATAGAGACGGGTGAGAAGCATCCCGTATGGAAGAGCAACCGATCCTTGAGTTGGAATATCAATCATTCTCCTAGCTATGTAGTAGGCCAAGTTGAATGGTTGTCGGGTGGACAAGTTGCGAGCATGTGGCAAAGACAAGCGTTTATGTGATCCCTATTTCCTATGGTGCTAATGACGTTTGCTCAAGTAACTCCTCTCATTTCTTAAATTCGGCTTAAGTTCATTTAGCTCCATTCCATATGGATCTCGGTCTACCTCTTTTCCCTTTTGGGTTACTCGGGTTGTATCAGTTTTGGGTTAAAAGGTGTTCACGGATGACATCCTTATCGGCCAAACGGGTTAGATAGGGAAAAGTGCGGTCGTTGATTGCATCAAGGGCGGTGGTGACCACTTATCCGTGTAGACACAAATTCCTCGGTTGGGAATTCCTAGTACTTTAGCAAATTAAGCTTAAGGTGATGGTGTAGTCATTTTGGTTGATTCTAAAGCTAAGACAAAATTCATCATCGTCTTCATCACTAAAGCCGGTCACACTAGCATAGAATTCTAACACAAACCTAGGACAATTGGTTCATCGATGTCAAGAAGACAATCGAATTGAATGGCGACTAGTTCTTCACGAAGATTGGTATGTTTAAGGAAAGATGGGTGAATGGTTCTACCTCATGGAAATACCTTGATTCTATACCCTAAATATTTCTACTTGTTCCTTGGTAAGTCCTTTGGTTTTGTGGTGTTTGGGAATGTAGTTAAGGGTGTCTTTGTGATCATAGAATCTTGCGGCTACCATGGTTATTCCTAAGGACAATAATTTAAAAAAAATAGAATAAATTTTAACGTTTTGGTTCTAGTGTGTGCCTACATGAAAACAATTTGGAGTTGCGGTTATCTCGACTCATTTTATGCACAAAAATGGTTTTAGTGGGGTGTTTGGTAAATACCATGAGATAACCCAAATGCTCCTAATTCAATGTGGCTTCATTTGAATATACCCGGGAATGCATATTAGTTATGCAATACCTTTAGTATTCAAGAGCATGCAAGTGTTTAACGTTTTTATTTATATTAGCAATGAGAGAAAAAAAATTGTTTTCCTACAAGTGAGAAGCTTTTCAAAAACTTTTGACATGGGGTGTTTGGTTGTTTGAATAAGGCCTTATATTCATTATCTATCAATTAGTGGGAAACATGATTTGTTTATGCAATATGATAATGTAGTACCTAATTTCAATGACTAGTTATGCAATTTGCCAATTGAATTCATATTTGGTATAAAAGCATACATAAAACCCCATGTAACGATTTGTGATAGTTTTATGCATAAATAAGAATCCTAGACTCAGAATTAAGAGATGAAATGTAGTTAGGATACTTACAATGATGTTATCTTCAGTGATTAGTGAGTGGGAAGATGACAATAATGAGCTTGGTTTAAGTTTTACACGTTTTGGTAAAGTGGGTTTTGAGGAAGAGGATGATTTTATATAGCGCTTTTGTCAGAGACACCACGGACCGACGGCACCAAATATTTGGTTCCGTCCGTGTTGTCGTTTGGTGGCGTGGCTATGAGCGGATACAAGGCAAAATTGTTTTGGTTTGACTATTCTAATGTTTTAGGCTATGTTTATCTTACATGTTTGGTTCCATTAACCCTAAACCAAGTCTAAGAAGATTAAAAGGTTCTCGTTTAAGAGGTTTAGTTAAGATGTCGGCAATGTTGTCTTTGGAGGATACTTTCTCGATTGAAATGTTACCTTTTTGAACATTGTCGCGAAGAAAGTGATGACGGATTTCAATGTGTTTTGTACGAGCATGTTGAACGGGATTCTTCTTTGAGATCTTGTTGTCCCAGTATCACAATGTCGTTGAGATGAATTCCGTAGTCTCGAGTGCTTGCTTCATCCAAAGAGCTTGTTGACATGCTTTTCCTACCGAGACGCATTTCGGCTTCATGAGTAGAGATGGCTAAAGCCGTTTGCTTCTTTGCAAACCATGAGGTGAGACAATGTCCAACAAAAGTGCAAATACCACTTGTACTTTTTCTATCGACATAATCAACGGCATGATCCGAGTCGGCATACACTATGGTTTCTATACCCGTTCCTTTGGGATACCATAATCCTAAACACGTTGTTCCTTAATATATCTAAAATCCTTTTAATGCTTCTAAGTGTGATGCCTTTGGGTTTTCTTGAAAGCGAGCACATAGACAAACACTAAACATAATGTCGGGTCTACTAGCCGTAAGATAGAGTAGCTACCAATCATTCCTCTATATTTAGTGTTATCTACGGATTCACCTTCTTCGTCCTTGGTGAGTTTAGTGTCCGAGGACATAGGTGTTTTAGTTGGTTTGGAATCTTCAAGACCAAATTTCTTAAGCATGTCTTTATATATTTAGATTGGTTAAAGAAAATACCATCTTCTAGTTGTTTAATTTGAAGTCCTAGAAAGAAGTTTAACTCACCCATCATACTCATTTCAAACTCGTCATGCATGATTTTAGAAATCATCACATAGTTCTTGACAAGTTGTTCGAATATAATGTCATCAACGATATTTGAACAATAATAATTTGTGATTCCTTTTCTTAGTAAAAGAGTATTATCTACTAATCCCATAGTATATTTGTTATCAATAAGAAAAGTCTTAAGACGGTCGTACCAAGCTTTAGGTGCTTGTTTAAGGCCGTATAATGCTTTCTTGAGTTTGAAGACGTGATGTGGTTTCTCAAAGTCGGTAAACCGGGAGGTTGAGCAACATACACTTCTTCGTTAATAAACCCATTAAGGAAAGCACTTTTAACATCCATTTGAAATAATTTAAAGTCATAAGCACATGCATAAGCAAGTAATATTCTAATAGATTCAAGTCTAGCTTCGGTGCATAAGTTTCATCATAGTTAATTCCTTCTTGTTGATTATAACCTTGTGCAACAAGCCTAGCTTTGTTTCTAGATACTACACCATTTTCGTCCATTTTGTTTGAAAGACCCATTTTGTTCCAATTATAGTTTGATCTTTGGGTTTTGGAACTAGTTTCCAAACATCATTTCTAACGAATTGGTTTAATTCTTCTTGCATGGCAATTACCCATGATTCATCTTTTATTGCTTCATTTATGGTTTTGGTTCAATGGTGGATACAAAACAAAAATGATTACTTTGATTTTGGGCTTGTGACCTTAAGGTTCTTTGATTAAGTTGTCTATGACCTTTCTAATTGATGACTTTTAGATTCTTTGATGTTGACAATTTCCTTATTTGATGGTTCATCTTTCTTGTTATTATTAATTTGACTTTCTATTATTTGACTTTCAACTAAGTCATCATCTACCAAAGGTGATGTCTTATAGGGAGGTGGACTTTCGTCAAATGTTATGTTCAACGATTCCTCGACTATCATTGTTTCTTTATTTAGGACAATGTAAGCTTTACTAGTTTGAGAGTAACCAAGAAATACACCTTCATAAGACTTTGGGTCAAACTTGGTGAGATAATCCTTAGTATTAAGAATAAAGCATTTACAACCAAAGACTCTAAAATATCCTAATGTTGGCTTTTACTTTTATAAAGTTCATATGGTGTTTTGTTTAGGAAAGGACGTATTAAGACTCTATTTAAAATATATGTAGAAGTGTCAGCGCGTTACACCAAAACTTTTGAGGAATGTTTTGTTCATTAAGCATTGTTCTACTCATTTCTTGAATTTTTCTATTTTTACGTTCTACTACTCCATTTGATTGAGGTGTTCGTGGAGCGGAAAAGTTATGTGTTATACCATTTGTATCACAAAAGTTTCCAAATTGAGTTTCGTTGTCAAATTCACGACCATGATCCGTTCGGATCGACACAATTTTGACACCTAGAAGATTTTGAATTTTCTTGCTAAGTATTTCAAATTTATCAAAAGCTTCATTTTGGTTTTCAAAATAACGCCCAAGTAAACCTTGAGTAATCATCTACTATGACCAAAGTGTATAAGTTGCCTCCATAGCTTCTTATAGCGGATGGTCCAAACAAGTCCATATGTAATAATTCTAGACACTTAGATGTGGACACCATATTTTTAGATTTGTGACTACTATGTGTTTGTTTACCAATTTTGCAAGCGTCGCAAAAGTGTTGGTCATATTTTAGTTTTGGTAAATTCCTAACCAACTCTTTTGAAGATAGGTTTTGTATAAGTCTCATATTAGCGTGACCTAAGCGTCTATGCCAAAGAGATGAGCTATCGTCTAATGTTGTTAAGCAAAGTTTGCCATTATATGTTTTATCTATTTTCATGACGTATATGTTATTTTTCCTAACTCCTTTAGCTATGGTGATACCATCTTTTAGTATTTTACTACCATTTTCATCAAATAGTACTTTATACTTTTATCACATAGTTGGCTAATACTAAGTAGATTGAATCCTAACCTATCCACATGAGCAACATTTTCAATAGTTAGAGAGTTATGAGCAATCGTACCTTTGCCAATGATTTTGCTTTTGAGATTGCTACCAAAGTGACATTACCTCCGTCATACTCTTGGTATGATGAGAAGAGACTTTGTTGCCCGTCATGTGTCGTGAGCATCCACTATCTTTTATCCATTCATCGGGTTCCAATCCAACTTTCAAGCATACCTAAGAAGCAAATAACTCAAACATTTGGTCCCCGATATCTCATGGGTCCGTTTGGGTTAAACATACCATTTATTTGATTCATGTATGGAAATGATGGGTAAGAGTTCCATGGCATGTAATCCTGGAGTTTGATATGGTCTAGAAAACTTTGATTCCAACCGTTGTGTTGGTAGTTAGGTTGAACGTTGTGGTTGCTCTTAGGAAAGGGCGTTTGGTAAAAGAAGTTTTATATCGTTGTTGAGTAGTTTTGATCTAAATTCATTTTAACAAGTCCTACTCCTAATATAATGGCTGGTTTTAGCTTAACATTATCATTGGTTTTCTTTGTTACTTTAACAAATTCAAGATGCAGTTCAGATTGCGAACATTACATTACTCTTTGAAGTACCATGGTACCATTTTGCACAACGGACGGAACCCTTATTTTGGTTCCGTCTCGTCCGTCTTGCATCGCGACAATTTTGATGTAATGTTCGTCCTTTTCGGCCGCTTTTGTTTTGACTCTTTGGAATTAATACTTCATTAAAACCTAGCCCATTCATGTCTCTTGGTGTTTTATGGATTTTAACTATTTCATCGGCAAAGAGCGATGTTTTGTTAAACATTTTAAACTTAGAATTATTTTCTATTAGAACTTCTTGTGTGAGCTTTAGTTTTCTATTTCAAGATTAAGCTCTTGACATGATTTACAATCATCGTCATTTGCTTTTCCTTTTTCAAGTCGTTTTGCTTTTTCTTTTAACTCATATACCTCATTTTCCAAAACTCCTTTTGGTTTTAGAAATTTATTTTAGTTATGATTTTAGACTTAGCTCACACAATTGATTATATTGTTTTTGCAATGTGTTAGGAATTAGAAATTCGGTGTTAAAGAGTCGGTCACCTCAAGTATATGTAATCGTTAGAAAGCTCAGAGTCGTAGTTCTTTTAAGTTAAGTAGTATTTAGTTAAGTAACACCGTGGAGGACTGGACGGTCTTTACCCTTTGTATGCCACGATCCACGACCCGATGTGTGGCGATTTGTCTAATCACACAAGCTAGCCACTTGTGAATGGCTAACCGTAATAGACTTAAACCGCTTAAAACACAAATACAATGAAGTCCTGGAGAATAGAATGAATTCTCGGGTCGTTTAGTCCCACGGAGACTCAATGGTGTGTCAAAACAAACTCAGATGATAGAGTGATCACTAAGGATAGTGATCAATAAAGGTTTTGATTGAGAAATTACACTACTGATTGATTGGAATGGAATGGAATACAGAATTGGAAAGCACAACAATCGATAAAAGAAACGTAAAACGTAAGTTTAAAACTACGACACGCACAAAATAAAAAGTGAAATCTAAGAAATAAAAGACCTAAAAATATAAAATGACATTTTGGAATCCTAAAAATAAAAGAAAATTATTAGAAAAAGAAAATTATTTTTACAACTATTTAATTAATTATTATTAATTAAAACTATTTTAACTATTTAATAAATACTCTAAAATAGAAGAAAATACAAAATAAGGCTAGAAAAATAAAATTATGATTCAGAAAAATCTAAAATATTATAAAACTAATTTTAAAATTAAAAATATATTTTTCACACTTTTTATCTAATTATTACTAATTAATTATTATTTAAAATACACTTAAATACTAGAAAATATAAAATAAACCTGGAAAATAAAATTTTAACTTGGAAAAATCTAAAATATGATAAAACTAATTTTAAAACTGAAAAGATATTTTTATGCTTTTTAATTATTTATTACTAATTAATTACTATTTTTAACTATTTAAAATTATAATAAATACTAAAAGATTAGGAAAATTATGAAACTTTTCTAAAAATACTATATGATGACAGAAAACTAAGAAAAATAGAAAACAAGATTTGCTTATTAATAAGCTAAAAGAAAAATCAAAAAGCTAAAAAATATTAAATAAACACTATCACTGATTTTAAATTGATATTTTTCTGGATTTTCTTTTTGAAAACTACTTTACTACTGATATTATGAAACTTTAACAAAGACAAAAAATTTACAAAACACAAATAAGCTGTTTGAGTAGCTTATGAGCCAACATGGCTTAATGAGCTTATTTTGGTGAAATAAGCTCAAACAAGCTTCACAAGTTGAAACAAAAGATAAAATAAGATGCAAACAAGCTAGATGCTACTGAAATGAAGCTAAAAAGACAAAGAAAAGCACACCGATAAGCTAGAAAAAGGTAATAAGCACTTATGACTATAACACGTAAATGGGACAAATATTAGAGCTATTGCATTTCTAGCAAACAAGCTTCAAAATGAAAACTTAAGCTTGAGACTTCAAGATGACCAGTTGGCTTTCCAAAGAACCAAAGATCACAAGATTTGACCAACTAATAAGCTCTGTGCAAGCTTATCAAGATGGACCTATTCATCGTGCATGTGGCATGTTTTCAAACAGTACCCACAAGAAGCTAGAAAAAAAGCACTTAATAAGTCGATTCAAAGAGATCTAGTATTTTCTATTTTTGTTTAGCAACTAGACTTTAATACCCTAAGAGCTTTTAAGCTAAAACTTATTATTAAACACACAATGAAATTATCTATTTTATTCAAAACGACCCAAATGAAAATTTGACTTTTATAAAAACTAAAAGAGTTGACTAAGATGAACTTTGATTGATCTTAAGCATCGATTATGTTGTTTTAAGGTATATAAGACCGATTTGATCAACACTAACAACTTATGAACACAAAACCATGATCATGATTCATTAAATTCCAACAAAGGACACACTAGATAAGATCAAATGAATTTTGACTTTTCACCAAATGAGAACTAGTTTTCTTGACTTGTTTGAGATAATAGGTACTAGTGTGACACGTAACAAAGAATGGTACTGTCTTAAACACTCTTGATCACAGATAAACAAGCTAAAGCAAACACCCCTTTTAATGACTGTTTGGAAGATTTTCAAAGCAAATCACAAATTAAGACCATGAGCTTGATTTCAAACCTTATATATCACTTTATAGGACTAATGAACCATTAAACAACAACCATAACAACATCAAACTAAGAATTGACCAAGATGCGCTTTTAATCGTTAAAACTAAGATTTTTATAAACTACAAATTTAAAAGAACAACCAACCGATTTTAATGATTAACTACACTTAACTATAACTAATAAACAATAAGAAATGTAAATTAAAGCTAATGAACAATTACAACAAGAAATGCCAAAATGGTCAAAAAGCTTACAAATGCTTATCCAACCGAAAATCAAGAACCAATGAACCAAGACCAATCCTAATAGGCTTACCACTAAGCCACTAACCCAAGGCCATCCATAATTTACCCCGCCCAAATTGTGTACACCATTTCCATATGATTTTTGATTTTAAACTATTTAATTTGTATTTTGGTGATTTTTGATTTTGCTTCTAAACCTGAATTTTAGTGTATCTAATAGCTTTTATAAGCTATCTAGGAGCTTATATGCTCTATTTCAATCCATACAAACAACTAAAAACAACATTTGAATCATATGAGATTTTGAAATTGAAATTTGCATAAACCGAATTTGATACTTAAACACTTGAAATTGATAATTAAAAAGATTCAAATACACTGAGAACTTAAACAAAGTACTTGGAATTGAAAACATACATCGAAAACTTAAATTAAGCTAAAACGACTAAAGAAAATTTAAATTACACTAGATATATTGATACATTGCATCCTCCTCCTCTTTATAGACTTTTAGCACTCTTTTCTTGACCTCTCGAATCTTTCCCACCATTTTCGAGCCATTGGATCTCAAAAATCATCGAACCGCCCATGTGGATTTTGGCGCCAATTTTCTTCAAAGGTGTTTGAGCTATTAAATGGAGTTGGTTTCAATCAATTAAAGGTTTTGGTGTTAGTGGAGTGGAGGGACAAGGTAAGGGAGGGGTTGAAAAGTTGGAAAACCATCACCGGTTTTGGGGAATCGAGGTTGAGAGGGGAGCTAAGTGTTTGGCGGTATTTTTCTTGTTTGACTTTCGTTGACCGTAGGTTTTAATAATAAACGGGAGGTCAAAATGGTTATGATGGGGCCAAATGTATTGGCTGGCTCGGGGCTCAAGGGTCAAAGGGTCAAGGGTCAAAGGGGTTTTGGATATTGGATTTGGGCTTTGATATATAAAAAGGTGTCCGTTTGGTTTAGTAGTATACAAGGACCAAAATGCAAATTATCCAAACTTCAAGGACTGAAAATGACACTTTTCCAAACTTATCACAAGGACCAAACTTGACAAACATTGATAGTACAAGGACCCTTTTGCATAAAATTCCATTTTAAAAGGTCCAAGGACTAATTTTGCAAATTTTCAAAGTTTAGGACCTTTCTTGCCAATTGACCAAAGAATCATTCAAGGATCATTTTTAACAACTTAGAATATTTCAGGGACCTTGAATGATAAAATTCCACATTTTGAATTCCGTGGACTAGATTTGACAACTTTTAAAACTTGGGGACTAAACCGCCAATTTTGCAAACTTGAATCATTTTTCATCCGATTTTGATATTTTTGCATTTAAAACACATAAAACACCGATTTGTGATATTTTGATCATTTTGATGTGTTTCGAGTGTTTTCGATGATTTTGCGTTTAGATTATACAAAATGATGAGTATTTAGACACTCATCAATCCCCACATCGAGATATTGCTAGTCCCTAGCAATGATTTAGATCTTTAATGGATTTTAAAACTCTTTACCAAAAGCCATCACTTCGGAGTAGCCAAATGTTTCAGTTCAAGTAAGAACTATGGTACATCGATAACCATCCGATTTATTGGCAAATCATAAACCATATAACGGATTTGATGTGTCTTTACCGTAAGCCGCTTGCTCGGACTAGCCAACTCTTAGATAAATTATCGAATTATCTTTGGTGAGTGAATACCAATTATGGATTTTCCATCGCCTTTACCACAAGCCATAACCTTGCGGGCTAGCCAACTCTTCACTTTTTAGGATATGGTGAGTTGAGAACCATACAATTTTGGGCAAATTGCAAGCCATATAAACGGATTTGAGAAATCTTTACCAAGAGCCGCTTGCTCTCGGATTAGCCAATCCTTTTGTCTTATTAGACATGGCGGATCGATAACCAAGTCGAGTAAGTGAAAACACTTACTCCAAAAAAATTTTGGCCAAAACGGGAATGGGTGGATAATATATGATAAAATTCGTGAGAATTCCCCCACACTTAGAAATGAATATTGCCCTCAATATTCAAAGTACCGCGGTTATGCCGAAACAAAGAACGAAAAGGGAAATACTACGGCCATTATTATGAAAGATTTTTTTTTTTTTTTTTTTTTTTTTTTTAGAACATGATTTTATATACAACAGCTGGGAAACTCCCCACACTAGGGTGGTAGAAAGGGGTAAGAAGATGTAAATATGGGTGAAAACCCATATGGTGTGTGCTAATGTTTTTGATTACCGAGTCACTAGCTTGACTCGATCCCCGCATTCATTGGTTCATGGGGAAAGTTTGTAGATCCGGACAACCACGTGGGGAATGTCCTCTCCAAAGTAATGCTTCACCGATGACCATTCACTTTAAAATTAGGACCATCGGGTTGAGATAACTCAACGGTACCATAAGGATAAACCTTAGCAATAGTGAATGGACCGCACCAACGGGACTTGAGCTTTCCGAGAAAATCTTCAATCTTGAATTGAAAAGAAGGACTCGATCACCAACGTTGAAAACGCGGTTCTTGATTTTGAGTCATGAATCTTCTTTGTCTTTTGTTTATAGATCAAAGAGTTCTCGTAAGCTTGATCACGAAGTTCATTTAATTCATTCATTTGAACTTTTCTATGATCACCACCGTCTCAGATATCGAAGTTTGCATGTTTTAAGGCCCAAGATGCCTTGTGCTCTAACTCAATCGGAAGATGACATGCCTTCCGTACACTAGCTTGTATGGAGTACACCCGATGGGTGTTTTGTAAGTCGACGGAAGGCCCAGAGCGCCATCTAGCTTATCCGACCGTGATGCACGATTTTCGCCATCGTCCTTTCAAGGATTCTTTTAATACCACGGTTTGAAACTTCCACCGCCCACTTGTTTGGGGTGGTATGCAGAGAGAGACGGTGGTAACACCATACTTTTGCATGACTCTTTCAAATTGGTCATTGCAAAATGTGTACCACGATCACCGATTATCGCCTCTGAGTTCCAAACCCGCAAAAGAGATTTCAAAACTTCACAACAACTCGGGCATCATTGGTGGGTAAAGCTTTTGCTTCAACCCATTTTGACAAATAGTCAATGTCACCACGAGTATGTACTTGTTTCCACGAGACGAAGGAAATGGCCCCATAAAATCAATACCCCATATGTCAAATATCTCACAAACTTGAATGGCATTTTGTGGCATTTCATTTCTTTGAGATATATTTCCATGACGTTGACAAGCGCCACAAGCTTTGACAAATTCGTGGGCATCCTTATAGATTGTGGGCCAATAAAACCCGAATCAAACACCTTTTGGCGGTGTAGTTTGGACTATGATGGCCCCGGTGGGTCCAAAGATGGCAAGTCGTGAGAATGTCAATAGCTTCCCGTCCATAAACACACCGTCGGATGACTTGATCCGCACAGATTTTGAATAAGAAGGGTCGTCCCGTAAATAATGTTTAACATCTTTGAAGAATTTGTTCTTCCGTTGGGTCGACATCCCTTTCATTAATGAAGTTACCCGCATGGTAATTTGCAAAGTCAAGAAACCATGGGGTGGTAGAATTTCCACGAAAAGAAACCGCATTGAGTGTCTCGAGAGGAAATGTTTCATTTATTTCCTTTTCTCGAAAACATCTTGGTGAGGGTTTTCTAATCGACAGATGATCGCAGACTAGATTCTCACTCCTTTTTATCACGTATAATGATATCAAATTCTTGGAGGAGGAGAATCCAACGAAGCAATCTCGGCTTTGCATCTTGTTTTGCAAAGAGATATTTGAGAGCCGAGTGATCCGTATACACCACGCATTTGGTCAAGATTAAGTATGGCCGAAACTTCTCAAATGCATACACCACGGCTAATAGCTCTTTTCCGTGGTGGTGTAATGAGTTTGAGCTTCACCATAGTCTTACTTGCGAGTGGATAGGTGAAAATGCTTGTTTCACGTTGCCCTAAGACCGCACCGATAGCAAAATCACTTGCATCGCACATGAGCTCAAAAGGCAAGTCCCACGGGAGCAACGAGAATGGGTGCTTCAAGAAGCTTTTTCTTCAATGTTTCAAAAGCTTTGATGCACTCGGGTGAGAAGATAAAAGGAGCATCCTTTTCAAGAAGATGGGTCATAGGTCGGGCGATTTTAGAAAAATCTTGTATGAATCTACGATAGAAACCGCATGACCTAAAAACTCCTAATACCTTTGACGGTAGTAGGATGAGGTAATTTAGCAATAACATCGACTTTTGCTCTATCTACCTCAATCCCATTCTTTGAAATCTTATGGCCAAGGACTATGCCTTCTTTGACCATAAAGTGGCTTTTCTCCCAATTTAGACAAAGATTGGTGTCTTCACACCTTTGAAGCATTTTTTCTAAATGGAGAGACATGTTTGAAAAGAATCCCCAATGACCGAGAAGTCATCCATAAACACCTCCATTGTTTCCGATCATGTCGTGGAAAATGGCCATCATACATCGTTGGAACGCCAGAGCATTACATAAGCCAAAAGGCATACGCTTGTAGGCAAAAGTTCCGTATGGGCAAGTGAATGTGGTCTTCTCTTGATCCCGTGGATCAATGGGAATCGAAAGTAACCCGAGAAACCATCAAGGAAACAATAGTATTCATTCCTCGCTAATCTCTCAAGCATTTGGTCCATGAAGGGTAGAGGAAAATGGTCTTTACGGTGGCGCCATTCAACTTACGATAGTCAATGCACACACGCCATCCCGTAACCAATCGAGTTGGAATTAACTCGTTATCTTCATTTGTGATAACAAGAATGCCACCCTTTTTCGAACACAATGAATTGGGCTAACCCAAGGACTATCTCGAGATCGGGTAAATCAATCCTGCATTCAAGAAGTTTGATAACCTCCTGTTTGATAACATCATGGATTTTTGGATTCACTCGTCTCTGATGTTGAACTGCTGGTTTAAAGTCATCCTCCATCAAGATTTTATGAGTACAAAACTCAGGGTTGATACCCTTAATGTCGGAGAGTTTCCAAGCAATTGCTTGCTTGTGTGACTTCAAGATTTTTATGAGAGCAGCTTTTTCATCTTTACTCAAATCTCGAGCAATAATGACGGGTAATTTATCATCACCCTCAAGAAATGCATACTCGAGATGAGGAGGTAAGTCCTTAAGCTCAACCTCAGGAAATTCTTCAGTTTTCTCAACTGACTTGACTTCCTTGTTATGAAGTTTGATGGGAGGGAGAGGAGGAGAAGTGTCCTGATTTAACAACTTCTTTAGAAGAATATCTCCTCCGATTAATCTCATTTTGATTAATCTCATTAGGAATTGAATCACTAGAGTGAGGGTTGATGATGGATCACCATTAAGCAACTTCTCAATAAGAAGTATGTCCCCTCAATATCAATTGAGCGTGATCAATTTCCCATGGAATGTAATCACTAGCCAAGTATGCTTCAATCTCATCTAAGATGAAGTCGCCTCAAACGGAGTGAGAGAAGGAGTAGAATTGGCTATGATAGGTTGAGAAGATGTGGTGGAATCCCCACTCACGTAATTATGAGAATAACCAAGAACTTCGAGAGTACTCTTCGAAGCAACATCAATGATATCTATTCGGTTAACCGATTCGTAATCATAGTTTGCGGAGTACCTCAAGTTTGATCAAGGTTAAAGGTGATGACTTCATTACCAACACGCAATGTGATTTCTTGCTCAAATACATCAATGAGAGCACGCCCGCTCGTGAATCCTCGACCAACAATGAGAGGAACCCGATGATCGGCATCAAAATCAACAACCACGAAGTCACCGGAAAATGGAACTTTCCTATTACAAATACGCCCTCGGCAATGCCAAGAGGACGGATATGGAACGATCCGCAAGCTCAAGAGTCATGCATGTAGGAGTAAGTTCCTAAGAGAAAGTTTCTTCCACATCGAATAAGGCATAAGGTTTATGCTTGCACCAAGATCCGCTAGGGCAAAGCATTCAACCATTCCCGGAATACACAAGGTAAGAGAAATTTCCCAGATCTCCAAGTTTTTCGAAGCTTTTTAGAATAATCACGAAAGCGCTCGTTAAGAGGAGTTTTGCCATTTCAAACAACTTTTCCTTATTGCTTAACATGTGTTTGAGAGTCGATGCGAACTTGGGCATCAAGATGATAGCATCCGCAAAGCTTATGTCAAAGTGTAATTCTTGGAAAATTTGGAAAATTTGTCCATTTGATGACCGGCTTTTTCGGAGCTTTTGCTCATTCAAACGTGATGGGTAAGGAATAGAAGATTTGGATTGATTCTCAACAGAGCTACAGGAGGTTCAAAACAACTCCTTGATTTGACTTGGGTTTCGGACAACTTGAGGTTGGACTACCAAGGTAGGACGCGCGGTACTTCGTGGGCTTGAATAATGCACCTTGTCCGTTGTTTCCTTGGTAACTTGACTCATTGCCACAGGTGGAGGAGGCATTGGAGTCGAGGTCCATTGTGTGTCGGAGGTTCACTTTCCACTACCTTTGGGAGAGAAGAAGAAGAAGAGGTAGTAGGAACAAGCAGTCCATCATATGAAACACCACTCGGTTGTGATCGCTTTGCATCGCCCCTCGGGTTAGCGATCGTGTTGCTCGGAAGTTTTCCGAGCCCGAGGGTTGATCATTTAAAGACTTCTTAAGATCAAGAATCGACCGACCAACAACCTGCTCATTTCATCTTGGGATTTCATGAATTGCTTCAAGAACTCATCGATGATGGTCCTGGAGGAATAATGACGGAGGAGCTGGAGGATAATTTGAGGTCGTATGTTTTGATTATAGCCAAAATTCCTTGATTAGGATTCATATTCCCATGAAATTGATTCCTCGATTGAAATTGTTTTGATTAAGGTTTCCTTGATGTTGGAAACCTTGATTGGGTCCAGATAGAAATTACCTTGGTTTTGATAACCTTGGTTCATTCTTGGTTGGTTTCGATTCGGTTTTGCATGTTATGATTTTGGTTAAAACCGGTGGTGCTCGATTAGTGTTAGCACGGTAGTGTGGTTCATTTTGAGGACGGTATTGATTACCTCCTTGTCGTGAACTACCGGCTAGAGCATTGGCTTCAAATGGACTACCATCGGTGGCGTGACAATTGTAGTAAGCATGAGGACCACCACAAGTAACACAACTCTCGACTTTCTTCACTTCACCATGTGTTGGTGTCTCGAGTGAAGGTCACTTTCTTTGGTTAGCAAGAACCAAAGCTCGAACAATGTCTCGTGAGTTTGTCAATCTTAGCATCGGTGCTAGATGTACTCACGGGATGAAGAAGAAGAAGGTCCAAGATGAGACCGATATGTCTTTGCTCGAAAGGACGGACCGAGATTTGTTCTCAATGATTTGCAAGGCCTCTTTTGTGGTCTTGCTCAGAAATTACCTCCCGGAGGCATTCAAAGAGTCTTGATTAGTCCGATTGAGACCATTGTAGAAAGTATCCATTTGCATTAACTCGGTAAAACCGTGATGCGGACACTTCATGGCAACTCTTTGTAACGATCCCATGCCTCCCGAATGATTCATCAAATCTCGAGAAAATTTCATTATCTCATTCTTAAGACTTGTGGTTCGGGATGGAGGATAGAACTCGTTAACTAACTTGGTGACTAGATCTTCCCATGTCTCTATAGAACGAGGGGTTGTTTCTCAAGCCAATTCCGGCTTGTCCTCTAGAGAAAATGGGAATGTAAGAAGCTTGATAGCTTCATGTGGGACATTCTTGTACTTGATGGTAGATGCAATCTTGTTAAACCATCGAATGTGTGCATGAGGATCATCCCGCCAAAACCATAGAATTGGCTTTGGGTTACTAGATTAAGCAACCCGGTTTGAGCTCGAAAGTGTCACCACGATGGTCGGGACAACAATGGCATCTCCGTAACCCTCGATGGGTGCTTGGAGAAGCTCATTCATGGGTTTGTCTTCCGCCATTTCGACGGAGGTGGTGGTGGTAGACGCCTCACCACTACCAAGGAGCCGAACGCCCTCACGCTCACGAGGAATCTTTCCAAGTTCGAAAGTGGACTTGTAGAATGGAAGAACGAAAGCGCATGCACTAAGTATAAAAATCAATTTTCAAAACAAATGAGGCAAAACGACAAGTGAACTTAACCAATAATCACAAATGAAATGGCTTTGAAAAAGGTACACCAAATCACAAGTGACACAAAGGCAAGTTTTAAATCGATGTTCGAACTTATTATGGTCGCACCCCGCTAGTAGGTGCACCGCCTTGATTTGCGGTGGTTGATTTTATGTATATATTAAGTACCACCGAAAAGACGAGGTAAGATTTGTGCGATGGGTTCAAAAACTTTTGGACAATATTTTTGGTATCGTCTCGTTTAACCAAATCGTATCGTTTTAAGAATCACCTTAAAGACAATACAAGATAGAAAACGCTACGATTGTTTTGTTGTTTTATATTTTTTGGTGTTTTTAACACTTTAGGAAAAGTGTTAATGAACTTTTGATTTTCTTATAACTTTACAAAAACTTTTACAAATGGTGGGTTATGTGCAAGAATGGGTCCGAAAATGGCTAAACACACGCTAAAGCCTCCCAAGCAATGGCGCTAAAATTTGATCTGTGCTAACTAGTCAAGTCTAATCACACAAGCTAGCCACTTGTGAATGGCTAACCGTAATAGACTTAAAACCGCTTAAAACACAAATACAATGAAGTCCCGGAGAATAGAATGAATTCCGGTCGTTTAGTCCCACTGAGACTCAATGGTGTGTCAAAACAAACTCAGATGATAGAGTGATCACTAAGGATAGTGATCAATAAAGGTTTTGATTGAGAAATTACACCACCGATTGATTGGAATGGAATGGAATACGAATTGGAAAGCACAACAATCGATAAAAGAAACGTAAAACGTACGTTTAAAACTACGACACGCACAAAATAAAAAGTGAAATCTAAGAAATAAAAGACCTAAAAATATGAAAATGACATTTTGGAATCCTAAAAATAAAAGAAAATTATTAGAAAAAGAAAATTATTTTTACAACTATTTAATTAATTATTATTAATTAAAAACTATTTTAACTATTTAATAAATACTCTAAAATAGAAGAAAATACAAAATAAGGCTAGAAAAATAAAATTATGATTCAGAAAAATCTAAAATATTATAAAACTAATTTTAAAATTAAAAATATATTTTTCACACTTTTATCTAATTATTACTAATTAATTATTATTTAAAATACACTTAAATACTAGAAAATATAAAATAAACCTGAAAAATAAAATTTTAACTTGGAAAAATCTAAAATATGATAAAACTAATTTTAAAACTGAAAAGATATTTTTATGCTTTTAATTATTTATTACTAATTAATTACTATTTTTAACTATTTAAAATTATAATAAATACTAAAAGATTAGGAAAATTATGAAACTTTTTCTAAAAATACTATATGATGACAGAAAACTAAGAAAAATAGAAAACAAGATTTGCTTATTAATAAGCTAAAAGAAAAATCAAAAAGCTAAAAAATATTAAATAAACACTATCACCGATTTTAAATTGATATTTTTCGGATTTTCTTTTGAAAACTACTTTACTACTGATATTATGAAACTTTAACAAAGACAAAAATTTTACAAACTTAAATAAGTCGTTTACAAGCTTATAAGCCAACATTATTAAATGAGCTTATTTTGTGAAATAAGCTCAAACAAGCTCACAAGCTGAAACAAAAGATGGAATAAGATAAAACAAGCTAGAACTACTGAAATGAAGCTAAAAGACAAAGAAGAAGCACACCGATAAGCTAGAAAAAGGTAATAAGCACTTATGACTATAACACGTAAATGGGACAAACTATAGAGCTTATTGCATTTCTAGCAAACAAGCTCAAAATGAAAACTTAAGCTTGAGACCTCAAGATGACCAGTTGGCTTTCCAAAGAACCAAAGATCACAAGATTTGACCAACTAATAAGCTCTATGCAAGCTTATCAAGATGGACCTATTCATCGTGCATGTGGCATGGTTTTCAAACAGTACCCACAAGAAGCTAATTAATAAGCACTTAATAAGCTCGATTGAAAGAGATCTAGTATTTTTCTATTTTTGTTTAGCAACTAGACTTTAATACCCTAAGAGCTTTTAAGCTAAAACTTATTATTAAACACACAAGAAAATATCAAAGTTTATTCAAAACGACCCAAATGAAAATTTGACTTTTATCAAAACCAAAAGAGTTGACTAAGATGAACTTTGAACTGATCTTAAGCAATCGATTATGTTGTTTTAAGGTATATTAAGACCGATTTGATCAACACTAACAACTTATGAACACAAAACCATGATCATGATTCATAAAACTCAACAAAGGACACACTAGATAAGATCAAATGCAATTTTGACTTTTCACCAAATGAGAACGGTTTTCTTGACTTGTTTGAGATAATAGGTACTAATGTGACACAAAACAAAGAATGGTATGCCTTAAACACTCTTGATCACGATAAACAAGCTAAAGCAAACACCCCTTTTAATGCTGTTTGGAAGATTTTCAAAGCAAATCACAAATTAAGACCATGAAGATGATTTCGACCTTATATAATCACTTTATAGGACTAATGAACCATTAAACAACAACCATAACAACATCAAACACAAGAATTGACCAAGATGCGCTTTTAATCGTTAAAACTAACTTTTATAAACTACAAATTTAAAAGAACAACCAACCGATTTTAATGCTTAATTACACTTAACTATAACTAATAAACAATAAGAAATGAAATTAAAGCTAATGAACAATTACAACAAGAAATGCCAAAATGGTTAAAAAGCTTACAAATGGGTATCCAACTCAAAACACAAGAACCAATGATCAAGACCAATCCTAATAGGCTTACCACTAAGCCACTAACCCAAGGCCATCCATAATTTACCCCGCCCAATTGTGTACACCATTTCCATATGATTTTTGATTTTTAAACTATTTAATTTGTATTTTGGTGATTTTTGATTTTGCTTCTAAACCGAATTTTAGTGTATCTAATAGCTTTTATAAGCTATCTAGGAGCTTATATGCTTATTTCAATCCATATAAACAACTAAAAACAACATTTGAATCATATGAGATTTTGAGCACTTGAAATTTGCATAAACCGAATTTGATACTTAAACTTGAAATTGATAATTAAAAGGATTCAAATACACTGAGAGACTTAAACAAAGTACTTGGAATTGAAAACATACATCGAAAACTTAGATTAAGCTAAAACGACTAAAGAAAATTTAAATTACACTAGATACTTGATACATTGCATCTTAGCTCCTCTTTATAGACTTTTATGACTCTTTTCTTGACCTCGAATCTTTCCCACCATTTCGAGCCATTGGATCTCTCTAAATCATCATAACCATCCAAGTGGATTTTGGCGCCAATTTTCTTCAAAGGTGTTTGAGCTATTAATGGAGTTGGTTTCAATCAATTAAAGGTTTTGGTGTTAGTGGAGTGGAGGGACAAGGTAAGGGAGGGGTTGAAAAGTTGGAAAACCATCACCGGTTTTGGGGAATCGAGGTTGTGAGGAGAGCTACAGATTGAGGGCGGTTTTTTCTTTGTTTGACTTTTTTGACCGTAGTTTAATAATAAACGGGAGGTCAAAATGGTTATGATGGGGCCAAAATGTATTGACTGGGGCTCAAGGGGCCAAAGGGGTCAAGGGTCAAGAGGGATTGGGTTGGGTTGGATTGATTTGGGCTTTATATATTAAAAGGTGTCCGTTTGGTTTAGTAGTATACAAGGACCAAAATGCAAATTATCCAAACTTCAAGGACTGAAAATGCCACTTTTCCAAACTTATCACAAGGACCAAACTTGACAAACATTGATAGTACAAGGACCCTTTTGCATAAAATTCCATTTTAAAAGGTCCAAGGACTAATTTTGCAATTTTTCAAAGTTTAGGACCTTTTTGCCAATTGACCAAAGAATCATTCAAGGATCATTTTTAACAACTTAGAATATTTTAGGGACCTTGAATGATAAAATTCCACATTTTGAATTCCGTGGACTAGATTTGACAACTTTTAAAACTTGGGGACTAAACCGCCAATTTTGCAAACTTGAATCATTTTTCATCCGATTTTGATATTTTTGCATTTAAAACACATAAAACACCGATTTGTGATATTTTGATCATTTTGATGTGTTTCGAGTGTTTTCGATGATTTTGCGTTTAGATTGTACAAAATGATGAGTATTTAGACACTCATCAGAGGAACATCGAATGACTATGCCTAACATTTAGTTGAACTCAAAATTTGTGAACAACATGAATCCCGAATGGCACAAGTTTGTCACCGTTGTGAAGCTCACTAAAGGATTGAAGAATACAAACTATGAGCAACTCTATACCTTCCTCCTTCGTAATGAGAGACATGCTATGTTTGAAAAATTGATTCTCAATCGGTTCAAAACCAACCAGGGAGAGACAAGCTCGTCTAATGACTCAACAACTTTCTACTCAAACATCGGAATCACAACCAAAGCATCACAAGTCATACCCTTGGGTAATGGTAATCACAAACTCATTCCCGATCCTATGTTCAAACAAGTCGATCTTGATGCACACGTGGGTAACTTCATTAATCAACTAGCTCTTCTCATTAGTCAAAACATGAATTCTCTCCCACAAACCAACAACAACCTCATAACAGATCTAACCCACACAATCAAGCCACTGTTAAAGATGGAAGGATCGTGGTGCAACCAGTTCAGAAAGACAAGATGATCGGGGAAGAGTGGAGTGGGAGAGGTTATGTTGGCAACTAGAATCGAGGAAGGAATGGTAACCAAGGTCAAGCTAAGCCAATCAAATGTTATAAGCGTGGTGGTGAGGACACATTGCAAGGAACCGCACATCTCCAAAGCGTCCATGAACGCCGATTACCGAGAGATAAGATGTTCTGGCACAAGCTCGGGACAATGGTGCCGCTGGATGAAGAGGAATTCTTGTTTCTTTGCCGAGGCAATGCCAAGACCTATGATGCGGATGTGGATGAGCAACCTATTCAAGAGATAGGTCACAATCATCGAATGCCTTTCAAGTCGGCGACTATGATGCATACGACTGATGTGGATGATGGACCCACTGACGCACACAATTTTTATGGCTAGCATTTCTCCAATGGTTTCTCCCAAGGTCTCTTCTTCACCACTAGCTGGCCCATCCCATGACAAGCTCATCTCGAGGTATTAAAACTATACGATGATGTCGATGTGCAATGATGCATGACCAAGTACAATCAATCGAAACTATTGAATCAAATATTGAAAATATGGGTAATATCGATATTGTCCCATATGATCAATATGTGAAACAAAGTGAAAGTGAAGTTGTACCAAGTGATGCATCTTCGCGATCAACAATGACTATGTTTTTATGAATACACCGCATGTGCCTCGATGATTCCGTAATTTCGAACTAAATGCCTATAAAGAACGTGTTGCTATTTATGAACAACGTGCTAAATTTGAGTTGACCACTCGTGAGCGGAAATGGATGACCAAGTGCGTACAAGAATTAGAAAAAGTAAGTTTAGAAGAAGTATTGAAACAAGAATTAAATTCCTTGCAAGAAAAACTTTCTAAAACAAATAAGCAAAACAAGAACTTCAAGAAAATGTGAAAATGCTTAAGCAAGAATTTAATGCAAAGGAATCAAAACTCTTGAGAGATTTTTCTAATCTGAAAACTTTGAAAACAAACTTGAAAACAAGTTGTACATACAAGGAAACACCATTCAGATTTTCACATGGTCACTAAACATCGAGTCTTAAGCGATAAGCATAGCATTCCCCTTGTTGAGGAACCAAACCCCGAGGTAATTAAAAGGCTAGAAATGCTCATAAGGTGCTTTATGATGGTAATGAATTCTTAAGCCTAGGCGAAACCTAGTTGCATTGAGTGCATCGAGGAAGATAAGAAATCAAATGAAATCACTAGGGAAAAAATGAATAAGAAACAAAATGATCCCAAATGCAAAGAAAAAAAATAATTATCACTCCTCATGACTACAAGAAGGAAAACTGGATTTCCTTGAACAAGTTTAAGCCTCAGACATTGTTGACTCCGAACAAGTCTTTCGGAAAAGGATTTAGATAAGCGTAAAGCGAAAGTATTGTTGAAACAAACCCTCCCTTTGGAAAATGCCTAGAGCGATTGTGTATCCTCCTAATACACCAATGCATCTTGTACCTAGAACAATTGCCACCAAAAGCAAGACACTAATTAGCCAATACGTTATATTTCAACTATTTGTTGATTTTGAAAAACTTGCAAGAAAAGGATCACACCCATGGTATAACGGAAGGAGAAAGGGTTTTGAACAAATGAAAGAATGTTATTTAACCGAGGTCATGCCTTTCTTTAAACTTCGAAAGATCACTTTGAGAGTCTTAAAAGGGGTAGAATCGATATCAAGGGAATGGAAAAGGAATTTGATGCAATGGTAGTTGAAGTTAGTGATTATGAGCGTGCACTAAAATATAATGAGATTGAGAGGAAGAACTTGCATACCTTAAATGAGACTCTTATTATCGAATGTATTGCTCAAGATATCTTTTCATCGCTTCAAATTGCTCTATTAATGTTTCCCAATTTCATGAACTATCTCTTGCCCCGAAAGTCTCTCATGATCGTGTCATTGAGCTTGAAAAACTAATTCTAAACTAAACGAGAAAATTGAACCGGATGATCACGACAATTTGGTTAAACATTTTTCTAAACTAGAAGTTGAGCATTTTAATTTACAACTAAAATATCAACATCTTAAAGAAAATGTCAAAACTTCAAATATCAAGACATCATCGATGCTCCGAGTTTGATGCGTTTTCAAATTAACAAACGTGATGAACAGATTCAAGCTCGGTGCAACACGATCGTAAATTTGAAAGCCCAAATTTCTCAATTAAAGGGTCAAACGAACAATATGACAGCTCCCAAATGCCTCCTCCTTAGATTCTCTAGAATTCTCAAACGTTTCATCTTCAAAACCTAGTAAATGCTTTACAAAAGGAAAACGAAAGTTTTTTTGAAGAAAACGAAAAGGTTAAACGTCATTTCAATGAGTTATTTGAATCAATTAAGGTCAATCGTAACAAAAACAACGAACAAATAGCTTCATTGCAAAAGGAAATTGAGAATCTGAAGAGTCAGGTAAAAAGGAAAATGCCAATGACCAATGGGGAGAGTGGTGGATCAAAGGTTCACTCTTGTAATAAATATGCTTTATCGTGACTTATGTCCCTCCTCATCTAAGGAACAACAAACTTGTTATTCAAACATACTTCTCATCCCTTAAGGATTGCCTAGAATGTCTGCGTGAGATTGTTGAAGAGGATAAGTTAGAGAAACCTCATGATAATGCAATTGGACATGCATGCTTATATGCCAAACGATCTCAAGAAATCTTAGAATGCTTGATCACAATATGCCCAAAGTCATTAGGTGAGAGAGTTAATCCTTTGATTCCATGCTCGATGCCTAATGCCAAGTATGATATGCACTCGATTCCCAATGTTTTGAATGTGAACCGTAGTGTGCCCTTAAGTAGTTCAGATTCTAGATCTGTCAATGCTAAGAAAGAGAACTCAAGTGTGCCTTCTAGGAGTACAAATCTCGGACCTCTAGTTTTAAGAAAGTGAACCTTAGTGTGCTGCATGTAGTTCGGATCCCAAGACATCTAAACAGTAATGCAAAGAGTAGTAAAACCAACTAATGTTCCCATTCCTCTACAGAGTAATCAGTGACATTAAAGGAGCAGGTCAAAGTCTCAAGACAATACAAGGAATGATAGGACCTCTCAAGCTAAGAATATACCACCGGAAAAGAGTAGAAGAACAATCTAGGAACTTTAAGTTTGAATCGAATAAAACGAATCGTGTTGATTCTAGTATTTGCCATAGGCGCATCGTAATTAATTCGAATTCGATACTATTTGCAAACCTTGCATCGATGTCGCTTGAATTTCGCTTCTAATCATGAATGTGATGTTGATGGTCCGCCTAATAATGTTAATTGTCCGATTAATATTGTTAATGCTAAATCTCATGCTAAGAAGGCTAAAAGGCAAAACGAAAGAAAGTTAGAAAACAGTGGAAACCCCAGAAGAACATTCAAGAAATTAGGCTTTTATTGGATACATTGGTCATAAGACTAATCGATAATGCCCACTAGAAAATGGATGCCACTTGGTAGAACTATTCCTCTACGAAGTGATCACATCGTGAACAAGGCTAATCTGAGACACTAGTATCGCATCTATTCACAATGATTCCATTGCCTCACTTTCGATATGAATGCTTCTATTTCGATGTGGGTGTTCCAAACATTGTTACTAACCAAATGGAACCCATTCTTGCATGGGGATCCCAAATATCCGATTATCCATTCTTGTCTCGTGTTCAACCGCAGATCGCTCAAATCGCTCGTGGTACCGGACTCAGTCGTTTCAAGCATATGACTAGAGACCGGTCATGCTCATGAACTTCGTGAGCAAATTCATCGGGATGTTAGATTTGGTAATGATCATTTCGGTGCTATTATGGGTTATGGAGATTATGTTGTTGGTGATAGTGTCATCTCTAGAGTTTACTATGTGGAAGGTTTGGGTCATAACTGCTCTCGTTGGTCAATTCGTGATTCCGATCTAGAAGTAGCCTTGAGAAAACATACCGCTTTGTTAGAGATCTTAATGGTAAGGATCTGTTAAAAGGAACTCGTGGCTCAAATCTTTACACCATCTCTATCGATGACATGATGAGGGCTTCTCCAATCGCTTGTTATCTAAGGCTTCAAAACAAAGTCATGGTTATGGCATCGTCGCCTCAATCACTTGAACTTGGCACCATCAACGATCTTTCCGTAAAGGACTTAGTTGTAGGTTTACCTAGACTAAGGTATGAAAAGGATCATCTTTGTTCAAGATGCCAATTGGGTAAAAGCAAAAGTTTGCCCACAAACCCAAACCTACTAACTCATCACGGAAGTTCTTCATATGATTCATATGGATTTATGTGGACCAATGAGGGTGCGAGAATATCTTTGGGAAGAAATATGTGTTAGTTGTGGTTGATGATTACTCTAGATTCACCGGTCAAGTTCTTAATGACAAAGGATGAAACTCGATATCATCATCAAACTCATCAAACAATGCGAGTTCGACTTAACAAACCGCCGAATTATCGTAATGAGACAATGGAACCGAGTTTGTCAACAAACAACTTAGTGAATTCTATGAAAGCGTTGGAATCACCATCAAAGAAGTGTTCCACGAACCCCTCAATGTAACGGTGTAGTTGAAAGACTAAATCATACTCTTGTTGAAGCCGCTAGAACAATGCTTATCTACTCAAAGGTTCCAATGTTTCTCCGGGTCAAGCAATTGCCACTACATGCTACACACAAAATCGTTCCACGATTCACACTTGCTCATGGAAAACTCCATATGAACTTGTCCACAATGAAAACCTAATCTATCTTTCCTTCGTGTGTTTGGTGCATTGTGCTATCCAACTAATGAGGTCAAGACTTAGGCAAACTTAGGGCTAAAGTCGACATTGGAGTATTTGTAGGATATGCACCAAACAAAAGGGATACCGAATCTACAACAAAAGAACCCGAAATATCATGGAAACAATTCATGTTACGTTTGATGAGTGACCGGTCAAATGGCTCGGACACTCCACTCAGGACCGACTTCAAAACAGCCCCATTGGGTCATCCTTGTTCCAAACTCTTCTCAAGAAACTCCATATGTACCTCCATCCGAAGATGATTTAAAGAAATTGTTTGATCCTATGTTTGATGAACTCAGATGATTCAATTACTAATGAGGTGTTGATCCCACAACAGAGGATGTTCTTATTCACGTGAATGATGTCAATCCTCGGCCTCAATATCTTTAAGTCAAGAAGCACCCGCTGCGATCCTTGCCTCATCAACAAATCATCATTCTTCAAATGTACATCATGGAAATGTTTCGCATCAATGATGAAGTTAATCCTTTGCTACTCCCGAAGATTCTCCATTTGAAAACATATTTGCTACTCCCGAATCATCATCGTAACCATCTTCTTCAGAGACATCGACTCACCTACCTCGGTTCCTCAACAACCGCCACATGAATACCTCGAAAATGGACTCACGATCATCCATTAGACAACATCATTGGAAATCCTTCTCGTCTGTATCAACCCGAAACAACTTGCAACCGATGCCTTATGGTGCTTCTTCAACTCCGTACTATCTAAGATCGAACCGAAAGATGTTAAAACCGCCATGAATGAAGATAGTCGGTTCAATGCCATGCAAGATGAAATTCATGAGTTTGATCGACTTGATGTATGGGAGTTAGTACCGCTCCAGACCGTGCTATGATTATTGCTCTTAAATGGATCTTCAAAGTGAAACTTGATGAGCATGGTGATGTGTTGAAGAACAAGGCTAGATTAGTTGCTAAAGGATATCATCAAGAGGAGGTATAGACTTTGAAGAATCTTTTGCTCCAGGTTCTCGAATCGAGGCAATCGAATCTTTCGGCTAATGCCGCTAGTAAGAACATGGTAGTCTATCGATGGATGTGAAGACGGCCGAATGGAGATCTTAAAGAAGTCGCTCACGCCACCAACCTCAAGGATTTGTGAATCAAGAGCATCCTACTCACGCTTATCGTCTCAAGGCTCTTTACGTTTTAAAGCAAGCTCCAGGGCATGGTTGTCAAGATACACGTCAAGTACATCCGGAGGTGCTCGGTTTTGGGTGATAAGCTTGTGAGTCGGTCTTCAAAAAGCAAATGAGTACTTCTATTTCCTCTACAGAGGTCGAATACATAGCCATGTCATCTTGTTGTGCTCAAATCTTATGGATGAGATCTCAATTATCTCGACTATGGCTTTGAATTCAACAAAATCCCTCATCTCGTGATAATAAAGTGCTATTGCTCTCTCATGCAACAATGTTCAACACTCAAGAGCAAAGCATATCGACATTCGACATCATTTCATCGTGAACAAGTGGAAAAAGGTGTGGTGGAACTATATTTTGTGAGGTCCGAATATCGTTAGCAAACATCTTCACCAAAGCTCTTCCAAGAGAACGTTTTGAGTTTATTCTTCCACGCCTTGGTTTGAAAAGCCTTCAACCGAAACTCTCAAACGCCTTCGAGGAGGAAGACGAGGAGTAAAGGTCTATCTTCATCTATCTCTTGTATATATCTATTGAAAAACAAAATACAAAATTATAAAACCTTCAAAATCAAATAGAAAAATATAAAACTTTCAAAATCCATAAAATTTGAAAAATTCAAAAATCTTCAAAAATATTGTCATTTTGTCATGTTTCTCTCGATTCGATTATATCTACGATCTTGTTGTTGTCATTCAAAGAATGACACGGGACTTTAGATATTGTTCGAATTTTTTTATTAAAAAAAAAAAAAAAAAATCAAAAATTTTTTGGGAGAAAGAGAAAAAATGGTTTATTGTCATTTTCGAGCAATAACCCGTTTTAAAAGAAAGAATGAGCCATGTTTTACCATGTTTTCAAATTCCATGCTCGATTCTACAAACATTTATCTCGCTAAAACCAAATGCTTTGAAAAATAACTCGGTCTCTATTTTTGATAATCATCGGGACTTATTTGTCAAAATCTCTATCTTTCAATCAACAACCTATGTCATTGATTGAGGGGAGAATGATTTCATTTAAATTAAAAAGTTATTTGGCATTAAATTGTTTTCAAAAGATATACATGCATGTTTTATCAATGGAGTTTAAAGTCTTAAAATCCGATCCTTATCGCTCAAACGCTTTCATAATCAAGTCACAATTCTCCTTAAAGCTTTCAAAATCAATTTAAATCTATAAGAGATCACAAATCTCAAATGATTTGATAATTGTGATCGGGGAGAATGTGTGATTTAAACCGGATTTAAACCGATAATTAGGTAAATGGTTTTATAAGGATGTACATGCTATCCTCGCCCACATGTGACAAACGATTTCAAATTTTCCATGCACATGTTGAGGGGAGCATCTATCTTAAACCTATGATTTGAAATGTGATCAACTTTTCTCATGTGCAAGTTCCTCTAGTATGTGCAAAACTCTTTTCAAACCTCGAGGCACATATTGAGGGGAGCAAATTTATGGAAACCTCATCCTTCCGGAAATGCTATATCTACTTGATTTGATGTGGGAAGTGATGTTGATATCTTTAGAAAATGGTAATCAAAGAAGTTAATTCTTTCTCTTGCCTCCGTGTGCAAAACATTTTCAAATACTTGATGCACATGTTGAGGGGAGTTCTCGTTTAAAATATCAAAACAATTCAGTACAAAATGCTTTGATAATATATCACAAGTATCCGAACCGATTTTCAAATGGTTTTCAATTGGTTCCAATAGCGTATGAACAATACCAAATAGACCCACCAACTCTACTTTATGTACGGTGATATAAGGATGATAAGGTTAGGTATGTGTTCCCATGATCCGCCGTAACCGGAGGGATCTACCCAGGACAATCCACTAGTTAGTGTAGAAGTCCTTAGGTATGATGATAAAAGGAGAAAAGTGAGATTTGGGAAGAGTGCGAACCGAGACCGAGCAAGCATCGAACAAACCCAACAAGGTTCTTGCTATGAAATCTCGGTAGCTAATCAAGGGGTGAAGAATTAAAAGAATTGAATGAGAAAGGGTGAAACAAATAGCCCTCCATTTATTCAACCTTAGGGCGTAAACCGGGTTCACTTCATATGCTCACGATGGTAACATCGGTATTGAAGACAAGACGTCATGGACCCAAAGGACGACCGCACTTCAACTTTCCAAACCACTCAAGTTCCTCTTAAAAGGACTTGTTTCATTCTCACGGGAACCGACATTATCTATCGACTTTCTCTTAGAGATGGTTGATATTGAAGAAGGAGACCTCTCCCTAGTCTCCCAACACAGGATCCAAATATGCACAAATTGAGTCTAGAGCCACGAGATCATCAATAAATCTCATTAGGACACTTTCAATGAAGACTCTCTGTTTCACACAATGTGGAAAGAGAGATTATATCTTGAGTCCCACGATTATCCTTGTGGTATTGCCGTAACATCCGAGTGATGTGTATACATATTCACTATGAAGATGGAAAGCCTTCGAGCCAACATCAAACAAGCTCCCGGTAGGTGGCATGTGAGATCTATTCTATAGACCAACCATGTGACAACCGAATGAAACAATGGGGCGATTCAATCTCTTGAATCAATCCTCGTTCAAAGTTATGGATTGACGGATACCTTTGAAAACCGGTCTTTGTGCTTAACAACTCTTTTCTCCAAGCACATCGACCGTGTACTCATTTTTCAAACCAAAAGGTGTTTTTATGATTGATAATTGATTTTCAATAAAACCTTCGTTGTATTGCAAAACAATTTCTATTGAGCCATACACGATTGTTTTCAAATCTCTTTTCATCAATCGGTGGACTTAAAATTACCGGTTCACTCACTCCGTGTTGTCTTCTTTGAGATGTTCGGTTTGAGAACAAATAGAACAATTGCGAAACCCCGTCAAGGAATTCTTCGAATTATACCGATCACGGGCAAAGACTTGTATCGATCAATCGGGAACCGTGGGCGTGTACCTCAATTCAACGAAGTGATCAAAGACACTTTGTGTGATTTATTGCTAATTGTATGCGTGGTACACCCGACGCTTGCAAAATGATCGTAATGAAGTGGTCAATCTATAACCGCATGCTCACTTAACACATTCATCTCAAAAGAAATCATGATTAGTGCATCAATGACTCGATATTTTCACTCCATGCTTCGCTACGCCACGCTAATATCATGATTCAACAAAAGCCCGCTACTCGATGAGAAGATATCATGATCCGAATGTGAGCATGTCGGTCCTAAAGTCACAACATCACATAATACCAACACCACAAAGGATGTCTCAGATTTTTATAGTCGATGATATCAAAATGGCTCAAATTTATCATCACGTGGATCAAGAAAAGACCTCCACTAAGTAACCAATCATGCAATGTGAAGAATCAATGACTACGAGCTTAGAAGCAAAGGACTACATCAAGAATGCAAGAACAATTGTTAATGTAATATCTTTTGTATTCAATGTAATTTTGGTACATGATTGAGGTGACCTCCCTGTGGGAGATTGTTAGAATTAGAAATTCCGTGTGTTAAAGAGTCGGCCACCTCAAGTATATGTAATCGTTAGAAAGCTCGTAGTCGTAGTTCTTTAAGTTAAGTAGTATTTAGTTAAGTAACACCGTGGAGGACTGGACGGTCTTTACCCATCAGATGCCTCGATCCACACCGATGTGTGGCGATTTATGTAAGACTATAAATACTCTACCTCCCAAGGTAGAGAGTTGGAGCTCATAATAATATCTTTCACTTTCTCTCACTAAGTTCCCTAAACCTCTAACTTTCTCTCTAGAATTCCACTTATACGCCACCTTGTTGTTATGGTTTGATGTGTATGTGAAAACTAATACTCTACACAAGGTGTCATCATCTATAGAAGAATAAGAAGAGTCGGAAAGTACCTCATTTGACTCATGTGCCATTAGAGCGATCTCTTCCTTGCTTGATTCTTCATCGTCTTCGCTATCACTCCAATCACCACTTACAAAAGCTCGTTGAGTTTTGCTTTTAGGTGGCTTGGGACATTCTCCTATGAGATGACTTGCATCACCACATCTAAAACATTTTCTTTCACCTTTACTCTTCTTATCATCCCGATCTTTTCGAATGGCTTTTCTTCTCGAGGTTGTCTTACAAACTTTCCTCTTCTTCTAAAGAACTTCTTGAAATCTCTAACGCCATGGCATACTCCTCATCTTCACTACCGAACAAGATTCATCATCATCGCTGATTCCGCCTTTGCTTTTAGAGCAACGGATTTGATCTTCTCCTTTCTTCCTTTGATGATCTCCGAATCTTTCTCCATTACCATTTCGTGAACTTTGAGGTTCCTAATTAGCTCGCCTAGTGACATTATTGAGAGATCTTTGATTCTTCAATAGCGGTCACTTTAGCTCTCCATTTGGGATGGAGTGCTCTAAGAAATTTCGACAAAGTTCTTACTACGAAAAGATTCATCAAATGCTTTAAGTGATGTAATGATAGTGTTAAACGAGCAAAGCCACAATCAATGGTTTCATCTTCAGGATAACAAATTGTTCATATTGTTGAACAAGAAGATCAATTTTGTTATCCTTGACTGTGAATTACCTTGATGTGTAATAATTAAAGATTCCCAAATATCTTTCATGTTTCACACATAAAATTTTTTCATATTCTTTTCTAGGTAAAGCATTATAAAGCATCATTTTAGCTTCATTATTTTTAGCAACTAATTTCTTTTGTTCATCAACGGAAATATCCTTTGTTGTAGAACTAAAATCTCCTTTAACAATAATAAACCAAAGATCTATATCTTTTGATTTTACATATGTTTCAAATGGTTTTTCCAATAGATAAATCCATTGGTTTCAAAGAGTGGTGGTCTTTGATGATTGCCCTTCTTTAAAGTTTTCGTAATCCATGGATCGTTTCAAGTTTATAAAATACAAGTTATTTTAGAAATTTTGAGCAACGAGGCTCGTACCAATTGTAGAAAACTGTAGGGGGTTGAATAGTTTACCAATTAAAACTTTGTTTTGAAACTTATTGAAAGATCAATTGATATTGATCTTGAGTATGTTAATGAAATATGCAAGCAATGTGTAATAAGTAAATAAGGAAAGAGATGATCAAACCACAACAATTTGTTTATAGTGGTTCGCCTACAAGGAATCTTTTCCTTGCTCTACTCCACCCCGAGTCTCACACTCGAGAGTTTAACTTCACTAGTCAACAAGCTCCTTTCACCGCGGAGAAAACCATTACACTTCGCCACACTATTTCCGACACTAAGCTAGATGTCGAGTTCTTTCCAAGGGTACAACTACTCCCACACACAATGTATTTTGAGGACTAAAATACTAACCACTCACACTCACAAGATTATGATGGTTTGATATAATAATGAAGTATGGATCAACACTAGATCATACAACACTAAACAAACAATACTTCCAACTTCTCGTTGAAGCTTGAATATGACTTGATCTTCTTTGCTACAAAAGAGATCACTAATATGATATGAAACTGAATTAGAAATGTTAGAGAGAAGATATGTATGAAAGTATGTTAGAAAGGGATGAGAAACTACTTGCTTGGCATTGCTATTTATAGCCAAATGGACAGAGGCGTCACGGACGGCGGACCCTTAAAAGGGTTCCGCAAGTGTACCATTTTGGTATCACGGCCTCGACACCAAGATATCAAATCTTGCCAAAGTCAACTCTATCAGTGAGATTGTGCAAGATATGAAGAAAGACAAATCTTCACAAAATATCTAATTAAATCTTCCAACGATTTCCATGATGTAATACATGATGTCAAATGTTGCATTACTATTTTTAGAAATATGCAATGCTTAAGTAGTGTTTGGTTTTAAGAACCCAACACATTCTAAAACTACTATCATACATAATGATTAGAGTCATATCAAGATGTTACTAATCACAAATGTAAATGCTTGAATGATGAATATATTGTTTGAGAAAGCTTGTTTTAATATCTAATAAACTTGACAAGCTTTAAGCTTTTATAAATTAAATTTACTTTTGTCGTTAACAAAACTTAGGCAAAGATCAAAAATATAAATAACGTTTAATGACGATATTTGTATTAACATACAAGTTTAAGCCATTCGGACATGAGAAATGATTCGTGCGTAAAAGTATGACTAAACTTGGGTGTTAGCATTTTTCTGATTGTAATAAAAGGACAGTGCATAAAAGGACCGTGCCTAAAAACTTATTTGATTGTAATAGTCTAATAGAAGGATTGGATGTTGTGATTGTTTGGAGGCTAATACAGTTGGTGTAGCCCATACTCAGCCCATTGTTTGGTGGACTTAATTTCAGTGTGATAACTCATAACATACAAATACAAGACCAACACCAGCAAAGCAAATGTTTATATCGGCAATTAATTATATTTACAAACTTGTGTGATTTTTGTGTGACTTTGCGGTTTCAATATCGAGTTCTAACTTTAATACCACACCTTGAGATTCAAACAACTTTTAATTACCAATTATATTTCTCAACTCCAATATGCTTCGAGCCTTTTAACACATTTGCAAGGACCAAATATGGAGTGTCCTTTCTTGTTGTCTTCTCTTAATTCTCTTGAGGCTACTCCTACTCGATCTCTTTATGCGCAAAAATATTGGAAGCATAAACAGCTGAACTTGTCGTCAATTGACCATTTTCTTGACTTGTTAAATCTCGCAACTATGAACTTTTAACGCCCCATGGCATGAAATTACTAAAACCCTGGTATATGTTCAAGTTGGTGTTGCGCCCTTTCTTCTCAAGCACAAGCATTTCTTAGTTTTGGGGTGAAATTTCCAAAAGCTTTAGCTACGTAATGAAATCTTAGATGATACCGGAAGTAATAGTCGTAACTATGATTTTTGTCTTGAAATAACTAAAACCATAAAGTGAGTTACTCAAATCAAGTTTAGATGAAAAATACTTTACGATACTAACGAAACTAAACTTAATGGCATGTTCAAGAAACAAAAGATGTACGTGTTACATATAAGTTGATTTTCCCCACGCACACAACCAAACATAGAATGACAAAAGATTTAGAGTGGACCCACTTGAAACCAAGTATATGAATTGTACTTCATAGGATGATCTACGAATCCATTCATATATCCACGATGTGTTATAAAAACATAACTGCTATGAATTAAGAATACTAAAAGCATTTTTCACCACATAGGTTAAAGATATAAAATGTTCTTAGCTTATATACTAAAGTGTATATCAAAACATATCTATTAAGAGGTGATTTATGCTTCGAGTATGCTTGCGGTTATTATTCAATATACAAAATAGAAGTTGAATAACAACCACGAATTTAGTTGAAATATATACCAAGTTCTTAACTTTTTAAATTTGTCTATTTTTTTCTATTTTTTTACATTAGATGTGGAGTAATTGAGAGTAAAAGGTTAGTCTATTTTCGTACATATTTTATGTGTATATAGCTGTGGAGTGAGTAAGTGGGAGTGAAGAAGTTTATTAGTTTAGATTGTAACTAAGTATTAATATTAATTTATTGCATTTTCTTTTATAAGTAAGAATATTTTAGTCTAATAACATTACTCAATTTTTAAGGTTTTTAAGCTTTTAACAAATGTAATTTTTCTTTTATATGTAAGATACATATAAACTTGCTTATACAATGTTACTACAAAAAATAGACTTTTAGTCGGAGGTGGTGAGAGCGGGTAGCTAGTGGGGGCTAGGCCCCCTCAACTAATCCAATAACCTTACTACTTTAATAAGCTCAATAGCTCACAATATATATAATTTGCATAGATAGCACCTCCTAACAGCCTAACTTAGAGTAAAATGTATGGTGAAGAGGTATAGCTCTACCTCATTTTAACACTTTCATTTCAAAATATCCTCTCACTCATAAACAAAACAAACTCTTCATTTCGGCTTCACCCACCCCTAATTTTATTTTCTTTTCATCTCTCATAACATAAATCAACCCTAAGTTCTGCGAAAAAAATTGGTCAGTTTCTACTTCAGTTTCACGGCGAAAGTTCAAACGGCGAAAAATAAAGAGGTGGGCTGGTGTTGTTAAAAGGAACGAAGAAAGGTGAAGAGATGCCACTTCAAAATGACAAGCCCTCTCTCTTCACTGTACCCCTACTGTTACATAGCAAACTTGCATTTATTATCCTTTTCTCTTACAAATTTAAGATACCCAAATATAAAACCATAAATGCTCTTAAATCCTAATAGTGTCCCTCTTTATTAAATGCAAATTCAATACATTATATGTTCCGTAGTAATACATTTTTAGGTACCTTGCTTATTTTTCAACATTTTGGTACCTTGCTTTACACCCCACATAGGTTAAAAATGTAAAAGGTTCTTAGCTTATATACTAAAGTCTAAATAAAACATATGTGTTAGGTCGTTTATGCTTCGAGCATGCTACTAGTTGTTATTCAATATACAAAATAAAAGTTGAATAACTAACTATTTGACATGTTTGAAATATATACAAGTTCTTAACTTTTTAAGTTTGTTTATTTTTGTACATTTTCTTTTTATGTATATTTGCGAAGATTCACGCTAATGCAAGCAATGCTTCTAACGTCCGATAAATAATGATTTGTAATATTGTGGTGAGTGTTTTGTGTAGCGTTTTAAATAGAGCGTGAGCAGGTAAAACGAATCAAAAAACGGTTGTCTTATCTGATAACTAAAGCCTGTATAAAATTTTAACATCTATCAAACAACATATAAACGTTTAATGAAGTTCGAAAGTAAACATTACATCAGTTATGAGATAAAACTAATAACATACATTTCTCATCGTATAAAAACTAACAAGGATGAGATTAATGGTGTCGTTGTTAAAAAGAACACAAGTACCAAAATTAGCATGGATGTGATTAGCCCCCCCCCCCCCAAAAAAATGGCCTACTTTTGACTACTTTGTAAAAGATTTGGGAAAATTTAGCCTCATCTTTTTTTTTAAATGGACATATTTAGCCTATTGAAAAGTTAAATGGGCACTAACGGACACATATTTTCTCTCAATTGTAAAACATTATAATCGTTTTTGAAGAAAAACTTGTATATAATATATTTATATAGCGGCAGATCGTTTTGTGTTAAAAAAATATGAGTTATAAACGAAAAATAATAAAAGTTTGAAGATTTGGAGATTAAACATAATGTTTTGAAACCCCCGTTCTGGTCTAAAAACGGGTCGATTTAAACCGAGTCAGCCCGACGGGTTGAGTAAAAGAACGGGTCAAATTAAACCGGTTCAACCCAGCGGGTTTGAAGCGTCCGGGTCAACCCGGTTTTCGATATATATTAATAGTTTCCTTTTGAAATATATGTTTTCAAAATTTCTTTTTTTAGTTTCAACTTTTCACTTTTTACTTTTTTGTTTTTCCTTTATATATAGTAGCGAGTACCAAGGCATACAAGCGGGTATCCCGTGACGATTAATCAAGAAATAGATATCGATGAGACCTGTTTCACCAGGTTTATCGGTTTCAACGAGTCCTCTCGGTTCGTTTTCGGATAAATTTTATTGGTTAGCCAAACCGGTGTACACGGGTTCTAGTTGAACCGTTGGTCGGTCCGATTTTCAAAATATACGATCATCAACTTGTTAGCATATAAAACTTTTGTGTTTTATTAATTTGTATAATCGTTTAATAACATGTAAAGGTGTTTTAAAAATAAGCATTTAATTATTTTATATTTTGGATTATTTTGTAACTTGTTTAAATTGTACATTGTGAAATTTTTATTGTATTTTTTAGTAAGAGGTGTTTTAATTGGTTATTTTTAATTTGGTAAATATGTTTTTATTTAGTTGTACAATATGAATAAATTATTGTACTTTTAAGTAATGACGTGTTTTAATAATAATATTAATTACACCATATATTTCTCTCACCTTTAACTTTCAACATTTCACTTTTCAAGATTTGACAATTTTCTTTTTATATGTAGTATAAATAATTGTTGAGTAATTTAGAGTAAAAAAGTTAGTCTATTTTTGTAGATATTTTTTAATGTGTATATAGTTGTGGAGTGAGTAAGTGAGAGTAAGCAATTTTGTGATTTAAATTGTAATTAAGTATTAATATTTATTATGTTGCATTTCTTTTATAAGTAAGAATATTTTAGTCTAATAATATTACTTAATTTTTGAGTTTTTAAGTTTTAATTAAATGTGTTTTCTATTCATATGTATTATACATATACAATATTACTAAAAAATAGACTTTTAATGATTGTTGTTAAAAAAAAAAGGTTTTCAAGATCAGGATCCTACCCAGGATCGTTTTTGTTTTTGCAAGATCGTGATCATAAGATCGGACCAGGATCTTAAGATAATACTCTAATGTTATTTCTTAATAGTTTTTGTAATATCATACAAATATACAAATTATTATACATTATAAACACAAAATACTATGAATGTTTCATAGAAATGTTGTCCTAAATTATGATTATGAAATGTTTAAAAAGAGTAACATGTTTTTTTAACTTTAAAAAAAACAACTCATAAATTTGTCGTTTTTTAGTTTGTAATCCGAGAAAAGTAAGACCGGATCGGATTAGATCTCAAGATCGTATGATCAAGATCGGGATCTTATAAAATCTTAAGAATGCAAAAATCTTATGTAGAATTTGACTTGTTTTTACTTTGCAATATCGTATAATTTTAAGATCAAGATCGGGATCCTGACAACTAAGAAAAAAGTACTTCATTAATCTAACTTTTTAGTGACTTATTATAAAAAGTGTGGGCCAAATGCCAAACTTTTGAACTTTAATTATATATTTTATAAAAATATATGTCATAAAAGGCAAATTTTATCTTTGTTTTTTTTCATTATAATTAAACCTTTACCTACTTCACTTTTACTTACATTTTTTAAAATATAATAAAAGCATCTAAAAGATCTAGTAACATATTCTTTTAACTTTTGTTGACATTTTTAACATATTACGTTATTTTATCGGATTTTAATGACAAATTCTTTTTGTCACTAAAATACAATTTTTCGATAGTGGGTATAGACTTCATATATTTCATAAATATCTCAAACTAACCAATTTAACCTTATGTCATTAGTTAATCAGTTTGTTTAACCCACTTTGAATTCTCTCTTTATCTGCACGTTTGGTAGAGAATTTCAAAGAAATGAAAAAGTTAGAATATAATCTCGGAGAATAGAAATCGAGATAATTTTTTCAATTCTAACGTTTGGTAATAGACTGACTTGAGAAATGAAAAATTATTTTTATTTTTTCTAAATAACAATTTTAAAAATATTTTAAAAATATATATTAAAAATATATATATATATCTTTTTTAAATTTATTTTTAAAAATTTATGTACTTTCTTTAAAAAAAATTATTTAAAAATATTTTTTAAAATGTATTTATTTAAAAACTGTTTTTTTAAAAAATATTTTTAAAATGTATTTATTAAAAAAAAACATATTTTTTTAAATATTTTTTAAAAATATTTTTTTTAAAAATATTTTTTTAAAAATTATTATTATTTTTCAAATGTATTTAAAAAAAACTTGTTTTTAAAAAAAAAAATTGAAAATGTATTTATTTAAAAAACTTATTTTTAAAATATATATATTTTTTTAAATTATTTTTAAAATGTATTTAAAAAAAAAAAAAACACCTCATTTCTAAATTCTCCACCAAAATGATGGAAATGGAGGTTAACCAAATTACACTACCATTTCTCCAATTCTCCACCAATTTCCTTCAATTCTCCGTTTTTTATTTCTATACCAAACAAGGAATTTAATCCAATTCCATTTCTCCTATTTCTTTCTCTCTACCAAACACACCCCAAGAGAGCTAGGTGTGGCAAAAGCTTAAACTCGTCGTCATACCATCTCCGCCACATCAAGATCCCATTTTCCCACAACTAACCACAACAAACCCTCCTCACTTATAACAAACCTCAACCTCTTCATTGGGCCCCACCATCACCACTTTATTTTTTATTCAATTTTCATTTCCAAATAAACTAAATAAATTCATTTCATTCAAATTAAAAATACAATACATAAAAAAAAAACACTTACTAATAAAACGACACGGGTAAAAAAAAACGCGTCACGGGTAAAAAAAATACAACACACGGGTAAAAAAAACGACACGGGTAAAAAAAATACAACACATGAGTAAAAATACTACTCATCCATGATTTGATGATATTTATTGACTAGGCGCCTCGCCTCATGCGGATGATTTACGCCACCCAGTCGGGATTGGTACTCGGATCTATCATGAGAAAATCCATCTCGATCTTCTCTTGCCACGTTTTTCCTTCTCTTCGCCTCGTAACAAGCCCTTTGAGCATCGGCTTTTGAGCATATATTTCGGATATATGTCCCAAAACTACTCGTTTGACTTCCACCGGAGCTTGCGGTTGACGTTGAAGTCGACTGCATTTCTTTCCTATTGCTCGTTTGCATACATCTCTTTCGGCCGAGGTCGTTTGTCCGCCCGAATATATCCTCGAGACATGTAACGTCAATAGGATCTTGGCATCCCACTTGGGATAATTTTTCAAAAATTTCAACATTTTTCATACAAAATTCCTCCCACCACAACGTCACGTAGTTAACTTTGGCATTCTCGACATGATCTTGGTCATTTTCACCACTTCGATTTCAAGATGTTTGTAAATAGCGTTGAACTTCGGCAATCACCGTTAATCCTTGTCCATTTACCGGTTATCATGTTCTTGCCACCGGGTTATCGCTTGTCTTAGAATTGAACATTTCGAGAATGTCGTCCAAAAGAACTCCTCCGGACGGTCATTGCCCATATCTTTATCTTGGGAAATTTCTATCCAACTTCGCCAAGTAACATTTCTTGCACTTGGTCCACTTCCTCCCGTCCACTCTTGGCTATGACTTCAACGACTTCTCAACATGAGTGATCCAGTCCTCAACTTGGTGGGAGTAGCGAAGGTGCTAAAGAAAGAGGCTTGAGCTTCAAACGCTCGAGCCAAGTGTGAATGCCCGGTTGATTTCCTCCACCACTACCCAAGCACCATTCGATTCTGAATGTTGTTGATCAATTGTTCCATCATCTCGGGTGTAGTCAAACCAGGAAAAGAGAGTTGAGGGCATTCGCAATCGCAGAGATCCATGTTAGAGTATCATCGCTCCATCCGTATTTTGACGAGTTCGAACCATCCGAATGATATTCACACGATTAGCAAAATGAACAAAGGTGAGATATGAAATGGAAGATCGCATAAGGAAACCTAAGTCTACCCAATCCTCATGTGTCAAATCCTAACTCTAAGGGATAACCTAAGGTTCTTATGTTCGCTGTGTCCCGACTACAAGTCAAACTGGCTCGATACCATAAATTGTAACGCCCGACCCGCCAAGGGTAAAGGAATCACAAGTAATGGTGTCTTATCAAAGCAAAACATAAATAACCAAAAGAAGTCTTAACATAAATGCGAAATAATCCAAGTCAAAATGACTTCAATACATAGGTCCCAATGAAACATAATAAACCTCAACATAATATCCAAATAAATAAGTCTTAAATGGCATCATAAGAAATCAAAGCTAAAATCTCTAAGGTAAGTCCACTCAAGCACTCATCCCAAAGCAACCCGACTTAATGCTTAGATACCGCCGCGGAAGAAAAGAAAAGTGCGGTGAGCTTCAAAAGCCCGGTGAGAATGATATGAAAGCAAAAGCGAATACTAAACGATATCGAATACGAAATAAAGTGAATGAGCGATAGCAAAATCATAATCATTTTCAAAGTATAAATCGAATTTCAAATAATGTTTATAGTCAACTACCACGAGCCCGTAAACATATATCGGATCATATTCATATTCACATAAGGCAACCTTTGTAGGGAGACCTACCAGAGTTATGAAGGGCGCATGCACGCAATGACATCAATCATCGACAATGATAACATATAACATATAACGGATCTAGGATGCATCCATACGCCCTTCCTACATATTCACAAATATGCTTCACCATCCGAGACGTGGCGTAACATCACTCTCATCGCCTAGAGTCATATCGAGGTGCATCATCGATACGGACATGGAACCCCATGACTAGTTAAATATTTGGCTCGGGTGTCAAACTATCTTAGGTCAAATCGTAATGTCATAACCGACACGAGATAATATTTTATCGTAAAATCATTCATATTTCCAAAATCACGCTTCATATCGAGATAGTTCAAAATCGATGTTTCATAATTCGTAAATCGAGTTCGGATAAGCAATAGCTCAAACAAATCGGATGGGTTCATAGCAAAGGCTTAGGAAACCCTAATACGAAGAAAACGTTAAAAGGAACCTTCTTGAAAAGGTCGAATATATGTACCTTATTCCAAAGCAATGATCGAAAAGTAGAAAGACGAAGGCAAAGGATTACTCCTCTCTCGTAACCTATAGACATTAACGGTCGTCCATGTTATTTATGATTCCATAATCGTCGAATGATCTTTTAATATTTGGTGTTCATACTTAATGATCTTCATACTTTAGGGTTTTATTAAATGAGACTTAAGTATTTTATAATTAATGTTGTAGATTAGGGTTCATTAAGTCATTTATTAAAGTCTAGGGTTAAATGTGAAAATAGTTTATAAGTCATAACTCACGCATGAAATAACGTATTACTATATTTAGCTCAAACCCTAATCGACTCTCATTTATGTTCTAGGGTTTTCTTATTCTTTAATATCTCATTAATATGCATTTACTTTACATGTTACGTCTTAATGACTCGTTACTTAACCTAATATGTAAATGATAACAATCTTTCCTTTTATGTTTTACCATGTACGTTTATGATTTTATGTGACATACAAGTTACTTATTACTCGGATAAATTACACATGTACATAATTATTAGTTTACTTGAATTAATATAACGCACACAAAAGAGATACGTTCACAACATTTAGGGTTTGATATACTTTATTCGCTTTACATATTAAACTAGGGTTTATGTTTACGTGACCCTTACTTGTTTATTACACGTTCAAAACTCATGTATATATGTTCGGTTCAAACTAGGGTTTCGGCTAGTAGGTTATACGCAAGTCTTAGCTTATCTAAACACGTTACGTATTCAAGTTATAATGTTTTACATAGGCCGAATAAATTACAAATGGTTCGGTCCTAACTCATGCATGGTTCGGCCTAGTTTAGCTCAACATATACATGACCCGATTCAATATTACATCTTACGTTACATGTTCTTTAATAGTTATAAGGTTTAATCTTTATGGTTTGCCCTTGTTTTGGTTTACACGGCTCGGCACAAAAAGAAAACAACAAAGCTCGACTAAAACAAACGTAACACAACATATATACGCAAGGTACATCAAAGGAAGACGAATAAACGTTATACCTTTACTTGTTTGAAGCAAAATCTCAACACCAAGGGGTGTGAGTCTCGGCCGAATGGGAACAAAGAAAAGAAGAGGCACAAAACTAGAACTAGGGTTTCAATTTAATGATTATATCTTGTATTTATAGTTGTAGTATTTAGTTTAGGTTTTAGGAGGGGGTTGGGTTTGGGTCGGCTTGGTCCAACCGAGCTCAAAGGCTCGCCCAAAATGGGCTTCGGCCCTTGATCCCACGAACACAAACAAACGCCCCTCGTGGGCTTCTCTTGATCCTCGGCTTGGCGCAAAACAAAACAAAAGAAACGAGCCCATCCAACAAATGAACGGCCAACATATAAGCGAAACGCTTAAGTCCTCGTCGACTAAAGTCGTTTACGTAATTATATTAAATCACGTTTTATTTATTAAGTTTTAATGTCGATCATTTTATAAACGGGTTTTACGTATTTTATTATTCTTGGTTCCAAGGGTATTTTCGTATTTATATATGTTTTAGATTTTTCGGTTTACAACTCTTCCCTCAAAAAAAAATTTTCGTCCTCGAAAATTGAAATGAAACGAAACGAAACGAGATGAGAACATACCGAACTATTCAAAGAAATGAGGATAACTAGCTCGCATCGACTCTTCGGTTTCCCAAGTAGCCTCACGCTCGGGTGATTTTTCCAAAGAATCTTAACGAACGGAATAACTTTATTTCTCATGACACTTTCTTGTATTTCTAAAATAGCTTCGGTTCTTCGATAAAGACATATCGGATCGAATTTGATCAAACGGATACGAAGCAACGTGTAATGGATGATAGTTGTATCCCTTAGAGAGATATATGGAACACATCATGAACATGTGATAACCGAGGCGGAAGTGCCAATCGACACGAAACTTCTCTATACGCTCCAAAATTTCAACGGACCAATGAATCGAGGGTGAGCTTGCCCTTGATTCCAAAACGCTTCACACCTCTAAACGGCGAGACTTTCAAAACACACGATCACCAACTCGAAACTCTAAATCACGACGATGCTTGTCGGCATAACTTTTCCGACGAGACCTAGCCTCCTTCAACTTTCTCTAGCAATGACTACTTTCTCATTGGTAATCTCAATCATTTCGGACCTTGATTAGACGCTCACCTACTTCATCCCAACAAGTAGGTGATCTACATTTTCTTCCATAAAGTAGTTCAAACGGTCTTTGCCTTAATGCTAGCATGCCAACTGTTGTTGTATGCAAACTCTACCAAACACAAATATTCATCCCACCGCCGGTCCATTCCAAAGCACAAGCCCTTAGCATATCCTCTAAGGTCCGAATAGTCCTCTCGATCGACCATCCGTTTGAGGATGAAATGCCGTACTAAAATTGAGTCGAGTACCCCAAGCTTTTGCAAACCCTTCCGTAAACTTGAAGTAAAGCGGATCCCTATCCGACACAATCGACGCCGGAGTACCATGAAGCCTAACTATCTCTTCTGTGAAAAATCTCTCGCTAACTGCCAATACCATAATCCTTTCTAATTGGTAAGAAATGAGCGATTTGGTTAGCCGATCAACAACCACCCAAATCGCATCATGCTTCTTCTTAGTAAGAGGTAGTCCGGTCACAAAGTCCATAGATATCTTATCCCACTTCCATGTCGGAATATCCAATGGTTGTAACAATCCACTAGCTCTTTGATGTTCGATCTTCACTTGTTGACAAATCATACACTTCGACACAAACGCTGCCACATCTTGCTTCATGCCATTCCACCGAAATATTGTTTCAAATCCCTATACATCTTGGTAGAACCAGATGGATAGTGAAAGGAGAACTATGAGCTTCACCATAACTTTCTCACAAGTACCGATCATTGGGAATAAAGCCTATCTTCATACCATACGATTCCGTCGTTATCAACCTTAAACTCCTACCGCTTACCTTCTTCAACATTTTGAGCTACGACCCACATTCGCCGTCATCTTTCTCGAGCTTCCTTAATTTGCGATTATAAGGTTCGACTCCACCTTCATACTAGCCCAAGATCCACCAAAACCTCGACGCACAACTCAACATCCAAACGCTCTAAGTCACGAATGATCCTAGGCTCAATCTCAATACTTGCAAGCATACCGATTTCGGCTAAGTGCGTCAAGAACTACATTAGCATTACCGTGATGGTAATCAATGTTAGTGTCATAATCCTTAAGAAGTTCTAACCATCTTCTTTGTCTCATGTTGAGTTCCTTTTGAGTGAAAATATACTTGAGACTCTTATGGTCGGTGAAAATATCACACGCTCTCCATACAAGTAATGTCTCCGGATCTTCAACGCGAACACCACAACAAACTAACTCAAGGTCATGAGTTGGGTAATTCTCCTCATAAGGTTTCGAGTTGTCTTGAAGCGTAAGCTATCACCTTACCATGTTGCATCAAGACACGCCCAATCCTTTCTTAGATGCATCGCTATAGATTTGATATCCTCCAGAACCGGATGGAAGAGTCAAAATAGGAGCGGACACCAACCTCCGTTTCAACTCTTCAAAACTCTTTCTCTTTCATCCGTCCACACGAACTTTTCGCCTTTCCTCATCAATTGGGTTAAGGGCAAAGCTAAACGAGAGAAACCTTCAACAAAACGTCGATAGTATCCAAGAAGTCCTAGAAAACTCCTAACCTCGATCCACCGTCGTAGGTCTTGGCCACTTAGTGATAGCCTCGACCTTAGACGGATCCATGGTGATACCATCGGCGGATACAATATGACCAGGAAAGTGACTTGTCCTAACCAAAATTCACACTTGAGAATTTGGCGTACAACTTCTTCTTCCTCAAAATCTCCAAAACTATCCGGAGATGTTGTTCATGCTCTTCTTCGACTTAGAGTAAACTAAAATGTCGTCGATGAAAACAATAACGAACTTGTCGAGGAACTCATGGAAAACACGATTCATCGTGTCCATAAACACAAGAAAGCGCATTCACAAACCAAAAGGCATAACGAGAAACTCATAATGACCATATACGTACGAAACGCGGTCTTAGGAACATCTTGCTCCTTCACACGTAGTTGATGATAACCGGACCTCGGATCAATCTTAGAAAGAACTTAGCTCCTTGCGTTGATCAAACAAATCGCCTATGCGCGGAAGAGGATAACGGTTCGAATAATGTCTGGTTGAGTTCACGGTAGTCGATACACAAACGCATACTTCCATCCTTCTTCTTCACAAACAAGGCAGTGCACCCCATGGAGAAACACTAGGTCGAATGAATCCATTATCTATCATCTCTTGCACTGTTCCTTCAACTCCTTCGTTCTCGGGTGCCATACGACACGGAGCCTTGAAATCGGTTTAGCACGTGAATTAACTCAATGCTAAACTCAACTTCTCTAGTTGGAGGAAGACCGGAAGTTCATCGGGAAAACGTCGGTGAATTCACAAACAACGAGAAAGGTTTTCAATGTTAGGACTCTCCAAAGATGTGTCCTAACGGATGCCGAAAACCTTGACACCCATGAGCAATCATGGTCCGTGCCTTCATAGCGAAATGAACTTATGATTGAGTGGTTTAGAACCATAATAAATGAATTGGGATGTTTTATGTCTCCAAAGATCACGGTTCTAGCATAGCGATCGATGGAAGCTCTATGATAAGCCAACCAATCCATGCCTAGAATGATATCAAAGTCGACCATATCGAGAGGATACGGATGTGCGGGCGAATCACGATCATTAAAGCGAAGAGGACACTTAACGATTTATGATCAATGATCATGTGGTTTTCATAGGCGTAGATATCGATAAGTGATTCGTTAGTGGTTGTGGCTTCATATTAAGTTTCTTAGCACATGTGCGGATATAATGGAGTGTGTGGCACCGTGTCAAATAAAGCGAAGATGAATAATCATCTATGAAAGAGTGCCGTAATGGTACTCAAGTATGCCCGCTTGATTCCGGTAGTAGCATAAACACGTCCATGGTAGGTGGCGGATTGGTGTAGTTTCGTGAATCGCGGGTTCTCTTAGGGCAATCCTTGATCTTGTGAGTAGTGGAACCACAAGAGAAACATCCACCGATGGCCTTGAAACACGGTCCCGGATGAGCCTTTCCACAAGTAGTACAGATAGGTGGGGGAGGCAAAACTTCACCGTCTTTGACGAGAAGATCTCAAGCACGACCCCGATTCGATCCTCGAGCCGATCGATCTTTGTTGTATGGCGGTTATTGTTACCTTGATTACGACGATCATTTCCATTCTTACAAAGCCTCTCTTATATCGACCCCTCGCCTCGTGGCGCTAGAGTCCACATTCCTTCCGATCGACCCACCGATCATGGCCCTTATCCACTTGTCCGCGAATCATAACTCCCGCCAAGATTTTATACTCATTACTTTGAGTCCTACCTTGAATCCGATCACCATCGCGATTCGCTTGTTGTAACCCGAACCTCATGAAAGATCTCAATGTTACGAGTCGCATCATTGCAGCCGACACATCCTCATACTCGATGTTAGCGATCGGTCCAACACCCACTTCTTCGGATCCCATTTGAAATGCTTAGCTTGGCGCCTACCATCTCCAAAGAATCGCTCCAACAAAGCTTACCAACCTCATAAACCTACTCATGTACTCATTAGAGTTCTCATGATCAAACCGGTAGATCGCTCGATAATCCCTCTCATACCTTTGTCTTTCAAAGATCGTGGAAGTAACGGTTATAGAAGATAGTCCAAACTCCGCCCAAGTACAAGTAACAAAGAAAAGCATCTCCTCCTCGTGCTTGTTTCAATGCTTTCCACCAATTTAAAGCATCACCTTCCAACTTAAACGCAGCCAAACGAGTCTTAAACTTGTCTCCACAACCCAAGATTTCAAACGACTTCTCAACATGAGTGATCCGGTCCTCGGCGGTTGGGAGTAGCGGAAGTGCTAAAGAAAGAGGCTTGAGCCATCAAACGCTCGAGCCAAGTGTGAATGCCGTGGGTTGATTTCCTCCACCATCACCCGAGCACCATTTCGATTCGAATGTTGTTGATCACTGCTCCATCATCTCGGTGTAGTCAAACCAGGAAAGAGAGTTGAGGGCATTCGCAATCGCAGCATCCATGTTAGGAGTATCATCGTCTCCATCCAGTATTTTGACGAGTTCGAACCATCGAATGATATTCACACGATTAGCAAAATGAACAAAGGTGAGATATGAAATGGAAGATCGCGAAGGAAACCTAAGTCTACCCAATCCTCGCGGGTCAAATCCTAACTCTAAGGGATAACCTAAGGTTCTTATGTTCACGAGTCCCGACTACAAGTCGTAAACACAGGCTCGATACCATAAATTATACGCCCGACCCGCCAAGGGTAAAGGAATCACAAGTAATGGTGTCTTATCAAAGCAAAACATAAATAACCAAAAGAAGTCTTAACATAAATGCGGAAATAATCCAAGTCAAAATGACTTCAATACATAGGTCAGTGAAACATAATAAACCTCAACATAATATCCGAAATAAATAAGTCTTAAATGGCATCATAAGAAATCAAAGCTAAAATCTCTAAGGTAAGTCCACTCAAGCACTCATCCCAAAGCAACCCGACCCAATGCTTAGATACGCCAGCGGAAGAAAAGAAAGTGCGGTGAGCTTCAAAGCCCAAAGAATGATATGAAAGCAAAGCGAATACTAAGCGATATCGAATACGAAATAAAGTGAATGAGCGATAGCAAAATCATAATCATTTTCAAAGTATAAATCGAATTTCAAATAATGTTTATAGTCAACTACCACGAGCCCGAAACATATATCGGATCATATTCATATTCACATAAGGCAACCTTTGTAGGGAGACCTACAGAGTTATGAAGGGCGTGCATGCACGCACATCAATCATCGATAACGGATAACATATAACATATAACGGATCTAGGATGCATCCATACGCCCTTCCTACATATTCACAAATATGCTTCACCATCCGAGACGTGGCGTAACATCACTCATCGCCTAGAGTCATATCGAGGTGCATCATCGACACGGACATGGAACCCCATGACTAGTTAAATATTTGGCTCGGGTGTCAAACTATCTTAGGTCAAATCGTAATGTCATAACCGACACGGATCATATTTTATCGGAAAATCATTCATATTTCCAAAATCACAATTTTCATATCGGATAGTTCAAAATCGGATGTTTCATAATTCGTAAATCGAGTTCGGATAAGCAATAGCTCAAACAAATCGGATGGGTTCATAGCAAAGGCTTAGGAAACCCTAATACGAAAGAAAACGTTAAAAGGAACCTTTATCGAAAAGGTCGAATATCTCGTACCTTATTCCAAAGCAATGATCAAAAGCGAAGGCGAAAGGCAAAGGATTACTCCTCTTCTCGTAACCTATAGACATTAACGGTCGTCCATGTTATTTATGATTCCATAATCGTCGAATGATCTTTTAATATTTGGTGTTCATACTTAATGATCTTCATACTTTAGGGTTTTATTAAATGAGACTTAAGTATTTTATAATTAATGTTGTAGATTAGGGTTCATTAAGTCATTTATTAAAGTCTAGGGTTAAATGTGAAAATAGTTTATAAGTCATAACTCACGCATGAAATAACGATTACTATATTTAGCTCAAACCCTAATCGACTCTCATTTATGTTCTAGGGTTTTCTTATTCTTTAATATCTCATTAATATGCATTTACTTTACATGTTACGTCTTAATGACTCGTTACTTAACCTAATATGTAAATGATAACAATCTTTCCTTTTATGTTTTACCATGTACGTTTATGATTTTATGTGACATACAAGTTACTTATTACTCGGATAAATTACACATGTACATAATTATTAGTTTACTTGAATTAATATAACGCACACAAAAGAGACACGTTCACAACATTTAGGGTTTGATATACTTTATTCGCTTTACATATTAAACTAGGGTTTATGTTTACGTGACCCTTACTTGTTTATTACACGTTCAAAACTCATGTATATATGTTCGGTTCAAACTAAGGTTTCGGCTAGTAGGTTATACGCAAGTCTTAGCTTATCTAAACACGTTACGTATTCAAGTTATAATGTTTTACATAGGCGAATAAATTACAAATGGTTCGGTCCTAACTCATGCATGGTTCGCCTAGTTTAGCTCAACATATACATGACCCGATTCAATATTACATCTTACGTTACATGTTCTTTAATAGTTATAAGGTTTAATCTTTATGGTTTGCCCTTGTTTTTGGTTTATACTTTCGGCACAAAAAGAAAACAACGATGACTCGACTAAAACAAACGTAACACAACATATATACATAAGGTACATCAAAGGAAGACGAATAAACGTTATACCTTTACGTGTTTGAAGCAAAATCTCAACACCAAGGGGTGTGAGTCTCGGCCGAATGGGAACAAAGAAAAGAAGAGGCACAAAACTAGAACTAGGGTTTCAATTTAATGATTATATCTTGTATTTATAGTTGTAGTATTTAGTTTAGGTTTTAGGAGGGGGTTGGGTTTGGGTAGGCTTGGTCCAAACGAGCTCAAAGGCTCGCCCAAAATGGGCTTCGGCCCTTGATCCCACGAACACAAACAAACGCCCCTCGTGGGCTTCTCTTGATCCTCGGCTTGGCGCAAAACAAAACAAAAGAAACGAGCCCATCCAACAAATGAACGGCCCAACATATAAGCGAAACGTTTAAGTCCTCGTCGCACTAAAGTCGTTTACGTAATTATATTCATCACGCTTTATTTATTAAGTTTTAATGTCGATCATTTTATAAACGGTTTTACGATTTTATTATTCTTGGTTCCAAGGGTATTTTCATACTTATATATGTTTTAGATTTTTCGGTTTTACAACTGTGGTGATGGAAATCGGTTGGGGTAACTTATAAACCTTGTTAAAACTGATATTGTTGGTTAAGAAAGATATCTTGTGGAGACGGGTTGGAATTGGTCGAAGAAGGGTAGACGGGTTCAAGAACCCCGTATTGTCGCTGGGTTTGAGTTAAGTAGATTTGTGAAGTATCCTCCGTCATGTGGGTTTTGAGACATTGTGTAAAATGATATTGTTGGTTAAGAAAGATTTGTTATATATTTTGGGTTTGAAGATGTGTAAAATGAAGAAGATGATGATAGTTTATATAGGAGTGGTGGGTTTAAAAAAAAAAAAAAAAAAAAAGAAAAAATTAACGTTTGAAAATGTTTACGTTATAAAACGTAAACTTAACCTTTTGTCAGAAGATTCAACTCGTCGTCCCCACGATTTCCTCCACGACGGCGAGCCACAACGAAGCTCCTCGGTGTGGCGGCGAGCCACGGCGGCCGGCCACGTAGGCGACGGCGAGCCACGATTTCCCCCACACCGTGCACTCTAAACTTGATGCTACATCCCCTTTGAAATTTATGTACTATGGGAAAAAGTAGATTGTGCTTCTGTTATTGTTGCTGGTGTTAGTGGATGTAACATTTCGTATTTTCAGGTTATTATTCATTTTTAATATTTACTTTTGCTATTCATTCCCGATACCCACCACACCTTTTGACTAATACATTTTAAATTACCTTGCCTAGTTATATACCTAGTCATCAATGAATATTATTTAGATAATACCTAATTAAATATCTTACAAAATATCTCACAAAGAGAAGTTGAGATGAAATTCCCTTTAAATATCTTAACATTCTAGGCTTTAATAATTTCGTGCTCGTCAAACTTATCACTCATTTACAATATGCTAAGATATGTTATATTAATAAGTTTTAACATTTTATAAGTTTCATATTTTTAAGATACCCGGTTTTAAGTTTCGTGACTTAACGGCTACGCTAGCAATTAACGGGATCAAAACTCACTCCGTAACACTAGATAAGCTTAAAAGAGTGACCTTTATTAGCTTTTCCGTATTTCAATGTCGATAAGCTCATAAAATAATGATAATAATAATAATAAGCTAATATAAACACGTTAATTAAACTTAAAACGTGTTTTGAAAATAGGTCCACGGATTGGTATTATATTTTAATGTTGCACCTTTTCATCTCATCTTATTTCATCATTTATCGACTTATTCAAATATGGAAAACCGAAAAGGTGACTTAATTTCACTTATATCTAACATTAGCCATAAGCTCATAACTCATAATAAGTCGAAAATAAGTGACCTTTATCGGGTTTTCCATATTTGAATGTCGATAAGGTGATAAAAATAAGATTAAGATGAAAAGGTGCGAATTTAAGATATAATACCAATTCATGATATGACATCGCTAATAAGTGTAAATTTTATAAAAAAAAGTAGTAAAAAGGAATACCTCAAGATGCGTTTAATTTGGAGGTCGTTAAAAGCGACAAGGTCCATGGCCCACTTAACACCTCTTTAGCCTCGCGCTTCTTCTCATTTCTACTTTTCCTTTCTTCCTCCGTTTCGCCTCGGTTTGCTCGGGCCCGAGCATCTCATGGACGGAGACCATGATCTGGACATGTGGAGGTTTCTAAGATGAAGTGAAGGTTGTATGGTGAGAGGCTGCTTAGGTATCGACGGAGGTGCCGTGGTCGATGATGATGATAGGATTAGGGGATGGAGGAGGTGTGACATGGTAGGTGTAGTGTGGGTGAGGGTAGAGGATTGTAGTTGGTGTTTGGAGGTTAATTAAGTTCATGTAGCCTGCACTCCATTGTTTGGTGGACTTAATTTAACAAATCACGAATCGAAAATCGAATCAACCGAATTGAGTAAAATCGAATCGAATCTGTAATTGAGCCGATTCGCAAATCAAATCAAATAACACGATAACCAAATCGATAAACATCCTTATTCGTAAGATGCTTCAAGAGTTATCTCAAGTTTAAGGCATTCGGACATGAGAAATAATTTGTCATTTGTGCATAAAAGTATGAAAACTTGAGTGTTGGTATTTATTTGATTGTCATAAAAGGATAGGGTCATCATAAACTAGTAAGATAATGTCACTCATATTCAAACAAACATTAGACATGAGTTTAGTTATCTCAATCATTTCTTTTTAACATAAAACGATGATATTTAAAGTTGTATTTAAAAGGAGCTAAACAAAATAGATATATATTAGACTAGTGGTAATAAAGGAATTACCACGCGCCTTGTGCCTAGATGGCACCTCCAAAAACGAGTCTTCATGCAAATAAGGGAGAACTCGATTATTCAGACGACAGAGTTGTGGAAGTGTGTTTGTGTGGCTGTTTGTGTGTTATTTTGGTTTTTGTAGGGTGTATACTCTTCGGCTTGTTCCTGAATCTTCTCCTCATCAAAAACCATAGACTTAAAAATAGCAATTCTTAACTCAGGGTACACATGAACAAACAAATGATTTTCGTAAACGATAACATACAATTCACTTAAAAGAACGGAGTGAGTTACTCGAATCAAGTTTAGATGAAAAATACTTTACAATACCAACGAAACTAAACTTAATGGCATGTTCAAGAAACAAAAGATGTACGTGTTACATATAAGTCGAGTTTTCTCACGTGCACAACCAAACATAGAAAGACATGACTTTTAGAGTAAATCCACATGAAACCAAGGATATGAATTCTACTCCATATGATGATCTATGAATCCATTCATAGATAAACGATGTCTAATAGACACATAACTCGGTATGAATTAAGAATGCTAAAAGTGCATTTTTCAACATTTAGGTACCTTGCTTATTTTTTCATATAAAACCATACATCCCACATAGGTTAAAATGTAAAAGTTCTTAGCTTATATACTAAAGTGTAAATAAAACTTATGTGTTAAGAGGTCGCTTATGCTTCGAGTATGCTAATTGTTGTTATTCAATATTTAAAAAAAAAAAAAAAAAAAAAAAAAAAAAATTGAATAATAAGCTATTTGGCATATTTGAAATATATACAAGTTCTTAACTTTTAAGTTTGTTTATTTTGTACATTTTCTTTTATGTATATATAGTTATTGAGTAATTTAGAGTAAAAAGTTAGTCTATTGTTGTAGATCTTTTTAATGTATATATAGTTGTAGAGTGAGTGTTTAGAATAAATAATTTAGTGATTTAAATTGTAATTAAGTATTAATATTTAATATATTGCATTTCTTTTATAAGTAAGAATATTCTAGTCTAATAATATTACTTAGTTTTCGAGTTTATAAGTTTTAATCGGATGTGTTTATTTTTATATGTATTATACATATACTACTAAATAAAATAGACTTTTAATGATTGTGGTTAAAAAAAAAAAAAAAAAAAAAAAAAAAAACGGATTTTAAGATCGATCCTACCCAAGATCGTTTTTGTCTTTGAAGATCGTGATCGTAAGATCGACCTGGATCTTAAGATCATACTCTAATGTTATTTCTTAATAGTTTTGTAATATCATACAAATCTACAAATTATTATACATTATAAACACAAAATACTATGAATGTTTCATAGAAATGTTGTCCTAAATTATGATTATGAAATGTTTAAAAGATTAACATGTTGTTTTTTAATTATACCAAAAAAAAAAAAAAAAAACCTCATAAATTTGTTGTTTTTAGTTTGTAATCCGGGAAAAGTAAGATCGGATCGGATTAGATTTTAAGATCGATAGTCGGGATCGTGATTCTATAAGATTTTAAGCTTGCAAAGATCCTATGTAGAATCCGAATCGTTTTGCTTTATAATATCGTAAAATTCTAAAATCGGGATCGGGATGCTATGCAAAAAGTACTTCATTAATTTAAATTTTAGTGACTTATTATAAAAAGTGCGGGCCAAATGCCAAACTTTTGAACTTTAATTATATATCTTATGAAAAATATGTCTCATAAAAGGTAATTTTTTTTTTTTTTTTCATTATAATTAAACTTTTACTTGTTTCACTTTTACCTACTTTTTTTAAAATGTAGTAAAAACATCTAAAAGATCTAGTAACATATTTTGTTGACATTTTATACATTTTACGTTATTTTTATCGGATTTAATTGACAAATTCTTTTTGTCACTAAAATACAATTTTTCAGTAGTGGGTATAGACTTCATATATTTCATAAAGAGTAACTACACCATTCGCCTTGAGTAATACGCTGACCATGAGTTTCGTCCTGCGAAACGTTAGTCATCGTTGGTCCCTCACCCTAATCGGTTGGACTAAGGCGTTAAGCCTTGTTAAGTGGAGGGTATATTTGTCTTTTCCCATCCTCGCCTTCCTTCTCCTCTTCATTTTCCCTAATCCACTTTGATCCACCACCATCTTCAAAACCATCACCACCCACTACCAAATCAAATCAAAATCATCCAATTCCAACGTATACCTAAAGACGAATGGTGTAGTTTACTCTAACTAAAATTGTCAGTTCTAAGAAAAACAGTAAAAAAAGTTTAATCAAAAACGTACAAGTCAAGCAAATCCCAAACACCCAAAAAAACTAAAAGAAAATAAGGCAACCCAAAAAACACTTTCAAATAAATAGCTAAAACATCACACAAACCAAAACCCTAATCGGTGACCACAACCACCACCAATGACGTCACCGGAAAACAAGCGGTGCCTTTACGAAGTCCCGAACACGAGCGCGATCGACCGCCGATGAAACCGATCAACATACCATAAACTCGACTTACAACGCCACCGACAAACTCATAAAATCCGGCGCCATCGGGCCGGTTACGCGCCATCATTCCAGAATTAGTCAGCGCGAACGCGCGTGGTACGACTCTTACCGCTCTCAAACTCGCTTTTCCGGCAAGAACACATCATCATCATCTTCGAGTGTGCCCGATTTGTTTAGTTATTTTTAATTCGGTTTTAGTGGTTTTGGTGATACGGGGAAGGGTTTTATAAAGTTTATGGTCGAGGAAGAAGGAGATTGAGCGGTTGAAGAAGGAGAGGCGATGGCGCATGAGGTGCTGATTGGGCGAAGGTGGAGGAGGATGTGGAGAGTGAGGTTGAAGAGGAGGTTGAGGTTGAGAAGAGGAATGAGTTTTATTGTGTGGCGTGTGGGAAGAAGTTTAAGAGTGATAAGCGGTTGAAGAATCATGAGCAATCGAAGAAGCATAAGGTAAGGTAGCGGAATTGAGGATGCGTTTAGTGAAGAGGATAGGGAAAATGAAGAGGAGGAGGAAGACGAGGATGGGAAAAGACAAATATACCCTCCACTTAACAAGGCTTAACGCCCGTTAGTCCAACTAGTTAGGGTGAGGGACCAACGATGACTAACGTTTCGCAGTTAAGGACCGACGGTGCAATGTTTTTGGTCAAAGGACGAAACTTGATGGTCAACGTATTACACAAAGACGAATGGTGTAGTTTACTCTTTCATAAATATCTCAAACTAACCAATTTAACCTTATGTCATTAGTTAATCGTTTGTTTGACCCACTTTAAATTTTCTCTTTATACTACTAGATTTAGTACAGGCGCTAGCGGCGCTTATGTCTAGTTTTTGCAAAATTTCGACGACCTATAAGTTTCTTTCAACAAACCGTATTAGTAGCGTTAGAGAATCATTTTCAAATAACTATAATTCGATGCGTGGTTGCATAATGTAGTAAATATCTGATTTTCAAAAAAATTATGTGAGTCAATCTAAGTGTGGGAGTATATTTTCTAATATGATTGTTTTAAGTTATTAAGATTTAGTAATAATAGATTCAAGCATTACAAAAGCAACGATATTATGTAGTTGGCAATATTATATTGTAAATTAGAGGTATAGCCAAGCATGACCGCTTTTTCTTGTTTTGTTGGTAATTTAGGCAATGATAAATGTTTTTTTTTTTTTAACTTGTGTAACGCTTATCATTTGGTGTGTGGCTTTAAAACTTGCACCCTTACAAATTTGATATCACAATAATAAAATTATCTTGTACTATCAATTTACATATATATTTAAGCATTGTTCTAAATTACTTGTTTAGGGTACAAATAATTATTGCTAAATATAACAATACTATTTAATTTTTGTGATTTTAATAAACTTACATAACATTATTTATATCTTGGACAACGGGCTATACAATATATTCATATATCTAGTACTTTAAGTGGTGCAAGACCAACATTTTTAAAATAACATTATACAAATGATAAAGTACATGTGTCAAAGAAAATAAATAACAAAAACTACAATTACTTTGTCTCTCATTTTTTCAAATTTGTCACGGGTTCCAAAACTACTTCATCATTTCTCATATAATTTTGTCAAATATGAAACCCGTTCGACCCGGTGGTTCAACCGTTGAACCATCCGTAAAAAAGTTGATTTAAACCGAGTCAACCCAATGATTGGTTCGAAAACAAGTCAAACTAAACCGGGTCAACTCGCCGGGTTGAAGCGCCCGGGTCAACCCGATTTTCATGTGTATTAATAGTTTCTTTTGAAATACATGTCTTCAACATTTCCACTTTTAGTTTCAACTTTTCACTTTTTACTTTTTGATTTTTCTTTATATATAGTATATAGCAAGGTACCCGTTGTTTCGGTAGCAGTACTCGTGATGTTTAATCATGAAATAGATCTCGATGAGATCGATTCATCATTTTGTATCTGTTTCAACGGTCCTCTGGTTCGTTTTGGATGTCTTTAATTGTTAGCGAACCGGTCCCTGTTGAACACGTTGGTCCGGTTCGGTTTTCAAAACTATATGTACCATCACCTTGTTAGCTTTGTATGAAGTTTTATGTGTTTTATTAATTTGTATAATGTGTATAATAACATATACTTTTCATTTTAGGTTATTTTAAAATAACATTAATTAGTGTGTTTAATTATTTTATATTTTGGATTATGTTATAGCTTCTTTAAATTTTACGTCACGAAAATTTTATTGTACTTTTTAGTAAGGAGTGTTTTAATTATTTGTTTTTAATTTGGTAAATATGCTTTTAATTGGTTGTACAATATGAATAAATCGGTGTATTTTAAATAATGGGTGTTTTAATAAGAGTATTAATTACACTACGATTTCTTTTCCATTGACCAATTTAACTTTTCAATAATTCAAATTGGTTTTTCTATTATATGTAGATAGATAAACTTGATGCTACATCCTTTGAAATTGATGTACTATGGGCAAAACTAAATTGTCTTTGGTTACATCGAAAAGATTATTTTATATGCCTATATGAAGTAATCTTTTGTTTTCAAACGTTGTTGTTGTTGTTTCTTTTTTTCTTTTTTTTAAGTTCTGCCAAACAAATATTATTTGTTAAATAGCTTATTTTTTAAAAAAAATAAACATAATTTCTCCATAATCTCATGTATGAAACATAGCAATAAACTCTTGGTACGCTTCACATTAACATGAACATGCTCTAAGAAACTACATTGAAGATGATTTAATTACTAGAGTCGAGCAATTCGGGGCGATGCCAATGGATGTCTTATTTGGTATAATGTGACCGATTGGCATTGCCTCAATTAGTCTATACCACAAATGTCTTCATATCATTTTCCATCACTCGTTAATTTAGTTTATGTGATAGTGTTATGATTAATGCATTATGCTTGTTGCATACAAATTATTTATCCGGTTAAAACATATGTTTTCGGCGATGGTATAGTTATGCAGTCATTTAGACGACAACACATTGGTATGACACGAGTCACAACGTCTTCACATGATGAAAAAACATCAAAAAAACTTTTTGACTCGCCCATTGGCATGAATTAGCATACATAGAGACAATGAAATGTAAATATCGTCAAATAATCGCCCCATTTAAGTAGTTCACCGTGACACAATTTCCTGTATGAAAATTTTGAAACAAGCAGATTTTGGGAGAACTATCAATAATTTTTGTAAGTATGATGACGATAGTCTACATCCGGTCATGAACCCGCAAATTATTTAGAGTCCAACACTAACTTAGCCCAGCGTATTCACGCGATGACGATAGTCTACATCCGGCTACACCGATTAAAGGTTTGGGCTGGGCTCAAGGCCCAAGCCCAAAGCTATTCACGGAATAGATATCCGATATCTTCTAAATAAGAGGATTATCATTCCCAACCGACTTAGGCGGATACGCCGAAGGTTGAGGAACACGGAACCAACAAGGATTCCCGCATATATAAAGGAATCATATCCTCGCTTAAGGTACGATCTCAAACCCTAATTCTCCTTAAACCCTAAACCGATTACTTACTCTCACGCCGGAGGATAATCGGGAGACAATCCCACGGTAAGCCTAACGGTGTCTTTTGTCTCTTAGTGCGCAGTGTCTCAAGTAGCAATTCTCAATTGGTACGAGAACCGAGCTCCAAACCAGAACGCCCAACTTTGTATCAACAAGTGGCGCCATCCGGACCCTACACTAAGAACCAACACTAGAATGACAAAGCACGGTAATCGCCGATCGCAATGACCTTATGGGAAAGAAGTCGCAGTGGACTAACTCCCAAGGCACTGGGACAACCAAATACCGCTAAAAATAAGTGGATCGTGCCAAGACTTGATCTTCCTCCGTGGAACCGCACTCGGGAACAACCCAAGCCACTACAACCACCACGAGTGGAGTAGACCCATCACAAGACCGCCTTTACTACTCCCTTCCAATCGGTGCTAGAAACCGACCCGACAAAGGCACCGACGCACCGACCAAATAAGGATGTAGTGATAGAAACAAACACACTTGCTCTCGTGGGGTCGCACTGCAGCTAACACCGTAAGTTTTCGATCCCGTAACTACGAAACATTAACCGCCTCATGCAAGAGGAAGAGAAGAAGAGATCGTGTCGGAACTTGAAAGCCCGACTCAATTTCGATTCTGAATACGAAACTTCCCACCGCGCCATCGAAAGAGAAGCTGGAGAGATAGCCACGACCCCAAGATTCAACCGAATCGGGAGAAGAGTCGAGGAGGATGAGACATCTCACCGCATCATCCGAGTGAGAATGATGAAGATGAAAAGCGCACTCAATGTCCACACTAGACTTGGTAGCCGCAGAATCCAAGATGATTGGGACGACACTATTCCCCAGTGAAAGCCCTCCGAGTACAAACTCAGAGGGATACGGGCGCAAGCTACCGAAAGAGGAAAAATTCATCCTCAAAATTCCTGACAACGAGGATAGTGAAACCGACACCGAAGTCCGTAAATGATATGATGACCGTGAGGATGAAGATATATCCTCCTTGGCGCCGCTAAAAGGCGGATGCGCTCACCGGCGCATCGCTGACTTTTCGTAGCAAAAGAAGGCGCATGCCCGCCAACGTAAAGACCTATGATGGAACAGTGACCGATGATCACCTCAAAATTTTGAGTCACCGCGACAATTGAAAATTGGCCGCACCGTGGTGCCACATGTTCAACTCCACACTAGTGGGAAACGCGCTGAACCGGTTCAAAGAAGCTTCCACGCAGAAGCATCAACGGATTTGAGGAATTGAGAAAGGCGCGTCGCCTAAACTTTACTCAAAGGAAGAAGTGCGCTAAAAATCCTGTCGAACTCGCCAGGTAAAGCGGTAGCAAGGAGAGTCTCATGTTTATTCATGGAACGCTTCAAAGACGAATGCATGCAAGTTAAAGCATGCCCGTAAGTATTGAAGATCTCGGTTTCATGAACGGATTAATAATCCGTAACTCATCAAGAGGTTGAACGACAAGATTCCCGAAACCTTTGATGAACTCATGAAACGCCTCGGTCCTTCGTCCAGGGGAGAAGCCGCTGCGGCGGATAGCAAAAGGAGCTACTCGAACTACCGGTCACAGAACAACTCGGGAGACAATCCAATGACCGGGTAGTAACCGTAATAGAGCTATCGCAACTGTGGGAGCGGAGGGATAATGACAGATACACCCCGCGACTAAGACCCCGAAGGAAATACTCGCAATGTAGGTGCGAATTTTCCAAGACCGACGCAGAGCGCACTCCGTAAGATCGGCGACGTGAATGGATACCGTGATTACCATGCACGTAAGGGCCATACCACCAACGAACGCGTCCAACTACGCCAACTCATCGACAAGATGGTTAAAGAAGGTAGATTGACCACCGTCAAAAACATTAAAGAGGAAAGGATAGACAAAAAGTGGAAACAAGAAGGAAACACCAAAAGACAAGGTCGACACAATCTACATGATACAATCATGGCAATAATCACTAGCGTAAGGTCACCAAGATTTTTCACGTGGAAAGGAAATCTCCTTCCTACCTTAATCGCGGACAACGCAGAGGTGGAACCACTCACTATAGAGATAAGCGCTGGGGTCACGACATCCACCGCATGTATGTCGACGGTGGAGCCTCCGCAAACATAATGTATGAGCATTGCTTCAAGCGGTCATACCAAATACGCAATGGCTAAGCCCGCCAAGACGGCGTTGATCGGTTTTACAGTGAAAAATATGGCCGATGGGGCAAATAAGACTACTAGTCAAGATCGAAACGAACAACATTCCGCGACGGCCCGGATGGAATTCATGGTGATCAAATTCCATCGCCATATAATGGCATTATCTGGAGACCGATATCGCCTATGCGCGCGAAGGCCATCAACAACAAGCATGGGATGCTTAAATTCCCAATGGAAGGAGGCATTGTTACTCTCACAAGGCCACTATCCCACATAGAGAATGTAACACGGTTACATGCGAAACGGCGCAAATCCCGAACAACGCGCAACCGTAATTCCAAATCAAGGTTGCACCACCCCGAATACCCGCACAGAAATATCCATCGGAGGGTCATTGTCGGACAACGGCAAAGCGGTCGCGCGCGCCTACAAAAGAACTTGGACATTTTCGCATGGGAGCCAAAACACATGACCGAGTACCACGCTCCATAACAGAGCATAGATCGAAAATCCGGCAAGCGGTACTCACCAATACGCCGTAAGAAGCGCGGCAAGCTCCAGAGCGCAAGCAATCCCGTGGAAGTACACAAACTTGTGGATGCAGGATCATGCGGAAGTCTATTACCATGACCGGCTTTCCAATCCAACCATGGTAAAGAAGAGCGACGGCAACCGGGCGATGTGTGTAGACTACACGGACCTTAACAAAGCATGTCCACAAGATCGCTATCCATTACCGAGATAGATCGAAAGTAGAGTCTTTGTGCGGATACCCATTAAAGTGTTTCCTCGATGCATACAAAGGATACCATCAAATATGATGGCTAAAGAAGACGAGGAAAAATGCCTTCCACACAAGCCAAGGCGCTTATTGTTACACAAAATGCCCTTTGGTTTCAAGAACGCGCGCCACCTACCCCGTTAGTAGATAATGCTTTCGAAAAGAAAGTGGGCCGCAATCTAGAGGTCTATGTTGATGACCTAGTCATAAAGAGCCATATCAAGGCGAGTTAGTACGCCGACATCGAGGAAACGCTCAAAACTCTACGAGAGATCAACATGAAGTCAATCCAAAAAGTGTACCTTCTGAGCCATCAAGGCATGTTTTTGGATACCTTATCGAACCCGGTATAAAACCATGCCCGTAAAAACAAAGGCGGTCATCGATCTTCCTCACCACAAGACGCTGAAGGAGGTCCAATCTCTCAATGGAAAGTTGGCCGCCTAAACAGTTCCTATCCAAGTCGCAGAAAATCGCTACCCTTTTCAAGACACTCAAGAAGTGCATAAAGAAGGTGACTTCACCGACTACGGAGGCGTATAGCCTTCACTCACCAAACAAAGATCCGCTACGCCCCAACACTTGTTGCACCCCGGCTGTGGGAAGAGTCGATCATGTACTTGTCTCAGAATCGATGGAGCAACAACAGAAGGTTACTAACAGATAGGGATTCAAGATAAACCCCATCTACTTTGTGAGCAAAGCACTCAAGAAGACGGAGATGAATTATAGTGCAATGGAAAAGTTAGTTCTAGCATTGGTATTTGTCGCCAAACGATCAAGCAGTACTTCCAAGCGCACCCGATAGCAAAGAATCATGCATCAACCAATCAAACAGATCATCTCCAAACCCGATGCATCGTGCCGACTCCAAAAGTGGAGCGTATTGCTAGGGGAACACAACATTTTTACAGATCGCGCATCGCGATTAAAGGACAAATTCGCGACTTCATCATCGAGAAGCCGACACCGACGAGGTTCCCGCACCAAGTAAGAAGGTACTATTAGATCCATGGATCTTGTTTACGATGGATCCTCGTGCGTGACGGGTCGAGTCGGCCTCATTCTCACAAATCCGTATGAATGGAATTCACTTACGCACGCGCTTTGAATTTACAAAGAACAAACAATGAGGCGTAATATGAAGCTCTAATCACGGACCACGATTGCACCGAATGGGTGTACGTAACTGGAAGCAAATGTAGATTCCCTACAGCGGCCAACCACGTGTTGGGTGAATATGTGGCTAAAGAAGAAAATATGATTCAATATCTCGACAAGACCAAGACATTGATCAAAGGCTTCGATAGATTCACCATCAAGCAAGTTCCTAGAGGAGAAAACCGCAGCGGACGACTAAGCAAGATCGCTCGACAAGCTTCGCACATCCGTCAAACAAGTGCCGGTAGAAACACCGAAAAGCAAATCCATATCGGAGATGGAAGTTTCCACAATATAGAGGAGGAAGGTCCTACATGGATGACACCGACACGGACTTCCTAGACAAAGGAGTGTTACCCCAAGAGCGTATGAAGCTCGCAGGATACGGGCGACGGCGCAAAGATTCGAACTTCGAGACAACATACCGCATCGACGCCTTTCCTTCAACCATGGCTCTACCGTAGGTCCACTACAAGCAAATTACGTGTCGCGAGAAATCCATGAAGGTTCATGCAAGATGCACTCAGACCACGGTCCGCTAGAAGCGCCATGCGATCGTGGTACCATCGCCAACCATGCACCGCGATGCGCGAGACTTAATAAGGAAGTGCAACGATCGCTAAGTACATCGACCCGCCCCGCGCAAACCACAAAGACGAACTAACACCAATCACATCCCCATGGCCATTCTATAAGTGGGGTATTGACATTGCAGACCTTTTCCAACCGCGGAGGATTGAAATTCTCATAGTCGCCATAGACTATTTCACTAAGTGGATCAAGCAAAAGCGAGTAACAATCATCGCAACCGTGTAAAACGCTTCGTCTGGGAAAACATTGTATGTCGCCGGTTTACCCGGCGAAATCATCTCGGATAACGGAAACAATTTCGCGATAATCCTTTCAAAGATTGGTGCGAGAAGTTGAACATCACACAAGACTTCGCATCGCTTAAACACCCACAAACTAATGGCTTAGTAGAGCGCGCAAATCGCACCGGGCGAAGGAATTAAAGCGCTACCGATGCATACACAAAGGAAGATGGGTGGAAGAGCTCTCGATGTTTTGTGGGCGCACCGCACCTCAATCAAAACTAGCACGGAGACACCCCTTTCACTAGTCTACGGGATGTAAGCCGCCATACCGCCGAAATTGAATGCCAACTATTCGCACCGCCGAGGTTAACATGGCAACTAACGACGACGAACGCCGCCTTGATTTGGACCCATCGAAGAAAGGCGTGAACGCCGATCTATCGTGGAGGAAAAGTCAAAATCAAGGATGAAAGGATACTATGACGCCAAAGTACGCAGTGTCTCCTTCGCACTGTGTGATTTCGCTCACCGCGCTAATGATGCGAGCCACGCAGAAGACATGGGCAAGCTCGACCAAAATGGGAAGGACCCTACGAGGTTATCAAGCATCAGAACGGGCTCGCATAAGTTACGAGGCTTGGATGGTCGTGAACGCCACGCACATGGAACATCTCGCAACCTCAAGAGGTGCTACCTATAGAAAGGGCTACGCCCAACAAGACAGACGCCTTGCACTTTCAAAGGCCCAATAAACATCTGTAGTCACTCTTTCTTTTACTTAGTATAATTGTCTCATTTACTTCTCATCAAAACTTGCAAGTATCAATAAACGCCGCGGTTTCTAGCTAACTCGCGACATATTTTAATTTGTTATTTCCATATACTGTATGTCTTAACAATTTCTTTATTTTTGCCCACGATGGCGCATGCACCATAATAAACCCACGATGGTAAAAGGATAAGTTAACCTACTAAACAACTTGTTGAGTAAGAGGGTTGCAAACCCATCAACACCGGATCACGATCCTTGTTAAACACCTTGTTCTCAAGACGTTGAATAAGTCCCGCGCGCATCCCACGACGGTGCGCAACATTGCACATGTGCACGTTAACAACTTTGGAACCAAGATACTTGCTTCCTTAATTTTATATTTACAAGACGTCAATATTATTACCATACACGACTATGATAATACTTGAAATTTTTGGGTTCTTCATACACTATTATGGCTTTCCTGCATTATTCACACGTGCATATCCTTGTCACAATGCTTACATCTTTTACGTAAAGACAAGCAGATAAACACCGCATCACAAATTGCAACAATATCCAACGTGAACTCACCAAGAGATGATTTTATTAAATAACCAAGCGTTATTACAAAAAGATTGTTATTCTGCAACACATAAACCTACCAACTCTTACAACGCTCAATAGATGAGCCACCCACGCGGTTCGAGGTATCTTTGACCTCGTTAAGCCTCTTCAACAGATCTGAATCCTGCTGAGACACAGTGGCAACACTTACCGGCACCCCATCAGATCTTGGCTGGTGCGCCGCACCAACCCCGCACAAGATTGCCTTCCCCTTGATACCTTTCTTTTGGGCAAGTCTGGTCGCATGCGCTTCTAGTACCTCCTTCAAGGGCACTTTTTCTAAAGCAAACGGATTCAAAATATCCTTCGACGCATGAAAACAGTGCACCGTCGCGAGTCATGGGGTTTCAAGTTGTAACTGGCTGGGGCTTCGACCTTCTAAGACGATGACGCGCAAGAGTCAACCCCGCCATGATGACGCCTATAGGATAATCCCGATCACGCCAAGATCGGCAATCATAGGGATTTCTAACTCTTTCATCCTTTGCATTGCAAAGAACTGTGTGCTCATACGCTTTAGCATCATAATTTGGTACCTCATTAATGTGTACCTTCAAGAAGCTCCGATTCATGCGAGCCTCTACCGCTTTGCCGCGCCAAGAGCAAGATCGAACTACTCCCCAAGGCATTACGCACTCGGTGACCTGTGGTATTAAGGGCGGCAAGACGCAGACCATGACCCACGAGCCACCAAGGCCGCCTATAGTTGACATCACCGAGGATACAACCTCGTCAGACTCAATGCTAAGTTTGCTAGCTTTTGCCTCTTGCACCTCCAAGGCTTCTTTCACAAAGGGCACAAAATCCCTCAAGTTGGGAGGTCATCGATCTTTGCCCTTCTCAAGATATTTAAGTACCCAATGGCACGCAGACTTGTACCCAGCAACATCCGTGACGCTTGATTTATTTGGCACATTAGCGCCATTTTTTCTTCACTTGTTTTTGAGCCGCACGTGCCGCATCCTTTGCCTCCGCTTGGCGCTATCCACCGCGCCCGGTGTTTGCCGCTTGCGCCCAAAGAACGCTATTGTTTGGTCCTTTGTGAATCTTGATTCTCCCACCGATACTCGGTCTTTCACTTCACGACGATTATAAGCTCGACAAAGCGGAGACCGCACCAATTCTTCAACCAATTGCTCCATGGGCGATCCGCATCGATGTGTCTTCATTGTTCGACTCGTGGCTCGTAATGCGCCGAACGCGCAGACTAGCCTTGGGGCGACTCTATAACCCGCTCCACCCGCAGATGTTCACCAGAGAAATGTTAGATTCACAACCGCACATCAACCAACAAAGGAAATAATACATATACGGCTTTACTTATCGCGGTCCCGCTGATATTAGCGTAGGGTGCGAAGACGCTTCATCGCTGGATGATAATTCCACACCGATCACGGGCGTTTTTCCTTGATGTGCCTGCACCATCATCCCTTCGGGTCCTTTTGCGACTGAGCCCAGATTCTTCTTCTTCCTCTTCCTCCATAGGGTGAGCCACAGCTACGGGCGGTGGCTGCGCCACAAGAGAAGGTACTCTGGGATTAGGACGGCTTTGCAGTGGTGTTGCCTCCACTGCGACTGAGGAACTGGTCCCTGTATCCCCCGCATTCAGCTCTATGGTGCGCCCTGCGGTAGCAGCTAGAATCGGCTCCTCATTCTCCTTCAAGGGCCGTGCTCCTGTCCTTACCTCTACGGGCTTTGCTAGCTGTACTACGGTAAAGAGATCCATCTCTGCGCAACACAAAACAACATATACACACAAAGTTATATAATGCGCAAGTATAAGGAAGAATGCTCTTACATTATTTACACACGAGGTACGGAGGAATAAGTACCCACCCCGCCATGTGCGCCTAAGAAGATTGGGATCTCATCTTCTGGACCAAAATAATTACTACCGATTCCCATGTGCACCAAAAATCCCTCAGATAGGCACTAATGGGGATGCGGTTAGCATTTATCGCCCGCATCCCCGGCGACATAAGACCCGTGCAACGGCACTCATCCTCTCTAATGTACCCCGGTATAAAAATCATAATTCCGTGGAAAGCATGTATCATCTACCCGTAAGAAATACTCCTCCAATTCCTAAGTGAATCTAATTTATCCGTATAACACCGCAGCCTACCAACAAGGCGCAAAGGACACCCACCCATGCGCCCATGTAGTGTGATAAAAGGCGCGAATAGGTGGATGGTGGGGTTAATCGCCAACAAACGGCAATTTACCTCAAAATTGGTAATTTTGGCCGCACTAATACAAAGGTAACCGCGATATGTGTAGATTATAATAGTTTAACACATCGCACGTAAAGCATGACAGGGCACACGCTGATTCGCGAATTCAATAATCGTGTATATACACCCACTTTCCTTCTGGGAAATCCGCATAGTTGCTCGCGCTCCCGAACAACCGGATGCACATCCCGGTATAAAGTACTCGAGGTGAATTCCATCGATCGATCACGTGAGGTCTGAGGTGAAGTCGACAACCGCTTAACCATAGTGTTATTATTTTTGATAAAGCGCACGCGTGGTTACCTTTGTGATTGGCTAATTTCGGATTGCAACTATCAAGAATGCTTTAACAATGGTGGATGGAATTTTACCGTGAGGAGACGGTGAAAATGGAACGATAGGTTATATAGTTTTTCTCATCCACACGATAGCGACACGTGGACTCCACCAACCTTAACCGTGTGGTTGAGATTGCTTGATGGGACACAAAAGAACTTTCCCCGAGTTACGAGGCGCCAATTTTTAAATTTACGGCCGGATACAATGTATCTAGCGATATTTCTTTGGCTTCTTTGTTACGCTTGGTCTATTTTTCATTGACACGGTTATTAGTCTAGCATCCGCAGCTACGCATCGCGATACTAGACCTGGGGACATGATGACGATAGTCTACATCCGGTCACGAACCCGCTAAAGTCCAACACTAACTTAGCCCCAGACGAGTGGGCTACACCGACAGAGGTTTGGGCTCACGAAGGCCCAAGCCCAAAGCTATTCACTAATAGATATCCGATATCTTCTAAATAAGAGGATTATCATTCCCAACCGACTTAGGCGGATACGCCGAAGGTTGAGGAACACGGAACCAACAAGGATTCCGTGCATATATAAAGGGAATCATATCCCTCGCTTAAGGTACGATCTCAAACCCTAATTCTCCTTAAACCCTAAACCGATTACTTACTCTCACGCCGAGGATAATCGGGAGACAATCCCACTGTAAGCCTAACGTCTCTTAGTGTCTTTTGTCTCTTAGTGCGCAGGTCCTCAAGCAAGAATTCTCAATTGTTTTAGTTACGACAAAATGTTTTTATAGTCCGAGCCCAAACTTTTAGGGTGCTGAACGATTAACTTTTGTATCAATGGACTTTATTTTGCATCTCAAAAATTTGTGCATCTAATGGATAAATCTCACCTTCCATCTAGTTTGATTTAATGGTGGTGATTAACCCAAGATTTAATATGTCTAAACCTAAGTCCATGTTTTTTCTTTTCTTTTCTTGTCTAAACCTAAGATTTAATATGTCTAAACCTAAGATTTAATATTTTATCATTATTTGTATTTTTCTAATCACTTATTTTAATTCACGTTTTTTTTTTTTTTTTTTTTTTTTCGCTTTATTAGGTTTTCATACGTTTTGTTCGTTTTCCGCTTTTATCGTTTTAAATCGTTTTCATATGTTTCGTCCGTTTCACACGTTTTCGTCGGCTTTCTTACATTTCGTCCGTTTTGTTCGTTTTGTAAGTCTTGTTACGTTTTAAATCGATTTTTACATTTTCATCCATTTTCTTACATTTTGTCCGTTTTCATACGTTTTCGTCCGTTTCATCCGTTTTCTTACGTTTTCATCCGTTTCACACGTTTTCCTCGTTTTTTACATTTAAATCCGTTTTCATACGTTTTTGTCTGCTTTCTTACGCTTTCATCCGCTTTCTTACCTTTTCTTCGCTTTTCTTACGCTTTTGTCCGCTTTTAATCATTTTCTTATGTTTTCGACCGTTTTCACACGTTTCGTCCGCTTTCTTACGTTTTGTCCGCTTTTATACGTTTCGTCCGCTTACTTGCGTTTTCACCGCTTTCTTACATTTTGTTCGCTTTCCTATGTTTTCGTTCGTTTTCCGCTTTCACGTTTCATTCGCTTTCATACCTTTTAAATTGCTTTCTTACGCCGCTCGCTTTAATACGTTTTCGTCCGCTTTAATACGTCTCGTCTGCTTTCTTACGCTTTCATCGGTTTTCATAGGTTATATACGCCGCCTTTTTACGTTTTCGTCCATTTTAGACGCCTCGTCTTTTGAACGCCGTCCGCTTTAATGCATTTTCGTCCATTTGCATCCGTTTTATATGTTTTCGTCCGCTTTAAGACGCTTTTTTTTTCATTTTCATACGTTTTATGCGCTTTTCATTCATTTTTATACGTTTTATCCGTTTTCATACGTTTTCGCCTTTTTTTGTAGTTTTCATAAGTTTTTGTCTATTTTCATATGTTTTCATGCTTATTATTAAACTTTATTATATTACATGTCTAATATCAATTGTGATATTTTATTACTCCCCCCGTCCCAAAATAATTGTCCTATTTTAACTTTTTGAAGTCTTATTTTTTCAACTTTAATGTTAAATATTTTTGTTTTTGTTATATAATAATTATTGTGAAATATATGAATGGATTGGTTTTAAAATGTATTTTTCATTGATATAATTTTCATCAAGTATTGTATAACACAAACACAAATATTAAAAATTAAAGTTGATAAACAAAGACTTTAAAAAGTCAAAAGAGGACAATAAATTTGGGATGGAGGGAGTATAAAAGTTAATATCTAATATCACTTGTGATATTTCATAAACAAACAAATATGTTTTTTAACTTTAATATCACTTGAGATATTTTATTGCTTTCAGATATTTTTATATATTATCACCTATGTGTTTTCTAATATTTTATAATTTTCGCCATAAGATAGTTTTTGTGCTTTCATCGCAATTGACAATCGCATATTTTTTAAGGCAACCAATGTTATCTATCATTTGTGATATTATACTCTTAGTAGAAATAAAAGGGTTAAAGTCTCTTTAGGTGAATTCTTATTTTGTTCAAAAAAATACTAATTTAATGAAACACTTGTTTGCTTCTTTTTTATTATATGTCAAGTCTCTATTTTCATAGTTTGCTTCTTTTTTATTCATTTTGATATTTTTAAGTGACACTTATTTATCTCTTGTTTATAACACTTTAAGAAATATGAAGAGTATTACACTCTTCATCATATATGTGTTATCAGTTGTGATACTCAACTAAGAATATGAAATATTAAATTCATACCAAATGTGATAATAATTTAGTATTTTACGAGTATATATGAAAGAAATGATAATAAACATCACTTATTATATTAACGTGATGATTACATTCATTTTCTTATTTGTGTTTTGAAAATATTTAGGAAGATTTTTGTGTTTTATGATAATATGAAATATTAGAAAAGGTGTTTAGCGAAAACCAAATATGTTATGAAACTTTGTTAGACTTGTGGTGGATTTTTCTATTTAATGGATAGCTGTGCAGATGTTTGATATGTTTTATAGCAAAATTTAAAAATATCTATAGTTGAATCAGCAAACTAAAGAAGTTATGGTTGAAGAAAGCACACATCTTTATAAACAAACTGAGTAAGCTCAAACACCTGGGATATCACACATGATATAACAGGTGATATCACCTCACTTGTGATATCACAAGTGATATAAACTATGATATCAAACATGCTATCACCGGTAATATCACACATGATATCACAGGTGATATCAACGGTGTTATCACACATGATATCACATGTGATATCACAAGTGAGGTAATATCACCTGTGATATCACAAGTGTTTGAGCTTCCTTAGTTTGTTTATAAAGATGTGTGTTATCTTCAACCATAGCTTATTTAGTTTGATGATTCAACCATAGATATTTTCAAATCCGCTATAAAACCCATCAAACATGCACAATGTATCTATTAAATAGAAAAATCCACCACAAGTCTAATAAAAATATCATAACATCTCTTGTTTTCAATTGAACAACTTTTATAATATTTCATAAAACACAAAATCTTCCTAAATATTTTCAAAACACAACCATCACATTCTTAGTTGAGTATCACAACCGATAACACATACATGATGAAGAATGTAATACTTTTCATCTTCCTTACTGATGTTATATCACAAGAGATAAATAAGTGTCACCATAAATATCATTATGAAAACGTCGAAAATGGACAAAAGCGTATAAAATCGAATGCAAAGCGATAAAAAGTATGAAATCGAAAAACAATTGAAAGCGGACAAAAACGTATAAATGTACAAAAGCGGATAAAAGCGGATGAAAGCGGACGAAAACGATAAAAGCGGATGAAAACGTCTGGCAGACGAAACGTCTAAAATGGATGAAAGCGTAAAAACGGATGACAACGTATGAAACGTCTAAAGCGAACGAAACGATAAAAGCGGATGAAAATACATGAAAACATCTAAAACGGATGAAAATACATGAAAACCTAAAACCGAAAAAGCGTATGAAAATGTAAGAAAGCAGACGAAAACGTATGAAAGTGTAAAACACATAAAACGATAAAAATGGACAAAACGTATGAAAATAAACGAAACGTAAGAAAACAGATTTAAACGTATGAAACGGACGAACGGCGAAAACGTAAGCACGAAACGTATGAAAACGCATAAAACGCGAAAACGGATGTAAAAAGTACGATAACGGATGAAAGCGAAAACGTCTCAAATAAGATGAAAGCGTAAAAAAAATGACGAAAACATATGAACACGGACGAAAACGTATGAATACATATGAAAACGTATGAAAGTGAAAAAAAAAACCTTGAATCAAAAAACGTGAATTTAAAATTAAAGGAAAAAAATTGAATTTTAAATAAAAACGTGGATTACCTACTAAAAAAAAAGAAAGAAAAAAAAATGTTAATAAATAAGATACACAAAAAGACAAAGAAAAAGAAGAAAAAAGCATGGACTTGGCCCATATTAAATCTTATGTTGATACCACCATTAGATTAAACTAGATGGATGGTGGGGATTTGTCCCTTAATAAACACCAAAATAATAGTAAGCATTTGAAAATTCCTCTAAACGTAGTCAATCAATCATTGTCCGAATTATTAATAAATGGAATTAATTTGATTAATCAAGCAATTACAACCAGATAGACTTGTAGACTATTCCCATATCATATACGTATTTGTTCCAAAAAATAATTCTGATTACGTATTCCATGCCTGTTGTGTTTAGATAGATTATCTTCTAATTTATGTATGTTTTTGTTACAAATTCATGTTTAACAAATACTTAGGGGGTGTTTAGCGAAGCTTATTAAACATAAGCTCATTTGAGCTTATTTTTTATAAGCTCTAATTTTCTTGACTTATTATGAGACTTGTCGGAACATATGGGTTTATTATGATATGATAAACTTATATGTCGACAAGTCTCAAAATAAGTCGTAAAATGTAGCTTATAAAAATAAGCCGAATCATATCATGATAAGCTTATATAAGCCAACAAATCTCAAAATAAGTCGCAAATTTGAAGCTTATAAAAATAAGCCCAAATGAACTTACGCTTAGTAACCTTAGCCAAACAGGCCCTTAAATCCACCTGCCTCCAATTTATAGTATAGAAAATCACTACACATAATTTGTATGCATACTGTTATTTTTGTAAGAGATAGTCTATCGCGTGTCTAAAGGCAAGATTTAGGGTTGTATAAAAAGAAGCTTTGAGTTTATTGAACTAAAAATTAGATTTAATTATGATAATTTACGAGTTTAGTTATCACCACTAGATACTAATGGTGTTCACGGGACGATTCGGTTCAGTTAGTTAGAAGATCTAAACTATCCATCGCGGAGAGAGTAATTCATTTTACTACCCACAACCGAACCGCACTAGGCGGGTAACTAGATAGAAGAGTACCCGAAATGAGTAGTTACCCGTGGTCCGGGTCATGATTAATCATTTTTGACGTTTAACCGAGTTTAACTATATTAATAATAACATCGAGTTTAAACTATAAATTTTTATAACATGATCCATATCGTAAAATGCCATTTTTGAAAAATTAAATAACTACGGATTGATTAAATTCATATGAAAGTTATCTCGTAACATTAATTGCATTAAAATATAATACATACAGATTAACAAACAAAAAGATTATACGAAGTTATAGGTTATGATAACGTTAATCAATTTTCACACAAGGAGCAAAAAAGTCATACAATAAAAGTAATGCAATAATATAATCAATACTTGTACGATTATTTAAATGCTAAAGTGGACTTGTGATAAAACCATGCTTGACATGATTCCGAACGGAGTTAGAGCAAAACTTAAGGTCGAAACTGTTAGACTATTAGTATTAGGATTAGTATTTGGCCCATTATATATTAGGCCCGTTATGTATCCTATATAATCTTGATGTACCATACATTATTATTCATTCAATATACACAGACTCACATGGTATCAACCCTAACCGATCCTGCTTCCGCAAATTTTTTATTCGTTTAGTATTATTGTTTCTCGACCGTGTGTGTTGTCGAGGTGTGTTTGATTGTTTGTCGACCAAGTGTGTTGTCGACCTTTGTTTCACGACACCTTTAAAAAATCCTTATTACACCCTTTTTTTAATTCGACCAACTCTGTATTATTTTATTCGATTAATCGCTTCCTTTGATCAAGTTCGGTGTTTTTTATTCGATTACCTTCCACTATTATCTAATACTAAACCTACGATTGCCTACACCGCATTAATAGCCTACGTTACGATTCCCTATAATCTAATACTAACCTCTCGATATGGTTATTATTGTCGATATTACACAACAATTAAATAATCTCTTTAACCCTTACACCCACGATTAAATAACCTTTGTTCAACCTATCAATTTACTACACTCAAACAATTACTACAATGACTACGGATACAAACCCTCCCCATTTGTCCTCACGTTATCGGATAAACTTATGGCGATGAATCACTTGACTACTTTTGTTCCGATTAAACTTGATGTTGATGAGATGAATTACTCATCATGGGTATATTATTTTCTCACCTTTGTCATGGATATGGCATCTTGGATCATCTCGTTGATCCGAAGCATCCTCATCTACTACACCTCCTCCACCCCGACTAAGGATGCGGAATGGCTCAAGGTTGACTTCATCATTAGGTCTTGGATCTTCTACACTTGCCTCGAATCTTCAAAAGCGGTTGGTTGCTCTTAATCCCAAATCGCTAAAGAGGCGTGGGTGTGTCTTGAGGATTTTTCAAGACAATAAGCGCCTCGAGCTATGGCTTTGAAGGCGGAGTTACGTAATCTAAAGCTTGGGGACTTAACAATTGATGCATACTTTCAAAAATTGAATCAATTGCCTTGGTTTTGAATGGTCTTGGTTCTCCTCTTAGTAACGATGATATTGTTACGTTTGCATGAAGGCTTACCTAACACGTATGATGTGATCGTTATTGCTAGTCGGGAACCCTTTCCCGATCTCAAGACGGTTCGTTCTTTGTTGACCACGCAAGAGATGCGCATGAAGTCTAAAGTTCAAGACCGCTTGTGGATGCTACATCCACTTCTCCTATGGTCTTGTTGGCAAATAATAATCCTAGACGTCCATCTAATCCGTTGGAAAAAGTTAACAAACCTTGTTTTTTGTTTGCTAAAGGTCATTGTCGTTTTGGTGAGGCGTGTCGGTATCTTCACAATGGTGTTCATGGCAAGTCTACCCTACTTCCTCGTGGTTCCGGTTCTGTGGATATGGATACTTTGCAACAATTATTGGCTAAATTGGGTTTTACCACTTCCCGTAATACTAACAATGCTCCTGCTCCTGTTGCGTTATATGCTTCGTCCCAAATGTCTCCCACGGCCCAATTGTCACAACAGCCCTCAACACCGGTCCAAGGCACTGTTAACATCCGGAGTTTATCCTTGGGGGTCCAACTTGTATGGTCACCACCATACGGATTGTCACCATGGGTGGTTCAACAACATGGGGCTCATTTTGCACCACCAGGGTTCACTTATGCTCCGGGTCACATCGGTGGTCACAACCACCTGTGGTTCAATATGGGAGTTCGCCTGGTCCGGTTCCGCAGCAGTTTCACTTCACGACCAGTCATCAGCCTCGAGGGGTCTTGTCAGGGTTCACATGGTTCGGTTCAATATGTGAGTTCGGTTCAACAGCTAGGGCAGTTCGTGCCAGGGGTTCCACAGCAGATGCCGGTTCAACAGCAAGGGGTTTTTCATCCAAGTCAACTTTTGGCATCCGGTTCACAAGGTTCGGGTCAAGCTACTACTTTGCCGCATGCTTTTGCTACTAACACTCTTCAGGACCCGTCTGCTGGAAATTGGAATATGGATACAGGTGCGAGCTCTCATCTTAATGATTTTGTGCATTGTCTTAGTGATATTCTTAATGAGTGCATTTATCCGTCTGTCGCGGTTGGTGATGGGCGTTTTATTCCTGTTACCAACTCCGGTCATAGTATCTTGTCTACACCCTTTCGTCCTCTTCGTTTAAATAATGTTTTAATTACCCCTCACATCGTAAAAAATCTTATTTCTGTGCGTCAATTTGTTCGTGATAATTATTGCACTGTTGAATTTGATCCTTTTGGTTTTTCTGTGAAGGACTTCATAACTCGACGGGTACTCCTCCGTTGTGATAGCACGGGTGATCTTTACCCAGTTACGAAGCCTTCTCCAATTCCTCAAGCATATCTTACCAGTCAGTATACGTGGCATCAACGACTTGGACATCCAGGAAGTGAAGTGTTGCGGCGTCTTGTGTCTAGTGATTCTATTTCTTGTAATAAAGAGAAGCTTCCCGTTCTTTGCCATGCTTGTCAGCTTGGTAAACACGTGAAGCTTCCATTTGTTAGTTCGTCTAGTTCTGTTACTTCTTGTTTTGACATTGTTCACTCGGATTTGTGGACCTCCCCAATTCCGAGTCTTTCCGGTTTCAAGTATTATGTTTTGTTTCTTGATCATTACTCTCAGTATGTTTGGGTTTATCCATTAATGAATAAATCTGATGTTTTGTCTAAATTTCAGTTGTTTCGTAGTTATGTTCGTACTCAGTTTAAGTGTGAAATTAAGTCGTTTCAGTGTGATCATGGTGGTGAGTTTGATAATACTGCCTTTCATAAATTATTTTCAACCCATGGCATCCAATTTAGATTTTCTTGTCCCCGCACCTCTCAACAAAATGGAAAATCTGAACGCATGATTCGTACCATCAATAACCTTATTCGTACTTTATTGTTCCAAGCACATTTACCACCTAACTATTGGACTGAAGCTCTTAATATGGCTGTTTATTTATTGAATATCCTACCTTCCCGTGCCATTAACAATGACATACCCTTTACCCGCCTTTTTGGTGCTACACCTGATTATAGTGTCCTTCGTGTTTTTGGATGCCTTTGTTACCCACATATTGATACCAACCATAAATTAGGACCTCGTGCTACACCTGCCATATTTTTGGGACATGCTGCCAATCATTTTGGCTATCGTTGTCTTGATCTAAATACCAACAAAATTATTATCTCTCGTCATGTTACCTTTGATGAAACGGTTTTTCCATTTCAAACCCATCCGTCCAAACCCACCCCTTCCTATGATTTTTTGGAAGATTCTTCCAATCTCATTTCCACCATTATCAAAACCACCCCAATTGGTCCTACTTTAAACCCGACTCCTATACTACCCGTTGACATACCTACACCTCACGAACCAGTCAACATACCTACCTCCCCTGCCCCACCTACACCAACACCCACACCACCTGTCTCTCCCGCACCTGTCCCTGACCCACCAACGCCACCACCTGTTGTATCTATTCATCCCATGGTCACACGTTCTCGTGTCGGGACTACTCGTCCTAATCCTAAGTATGCTGGTCATGTGTCCACTGTTTCTCCTTCACCTAGGTCGTATAAGGATGCTCTTGATGATCCAAATTGGCGAAATGCTATGATTGATGAATATAATGCGCTTATTAAGAATAAAACTTGGACTTGTGTACCTCGTCCTGCGGGTGTCAATGTTGTTAGGTGTATGTGGTTATTTCGCCATAAGTATTTGGTCGATGGCACTCTTAGTCGGTACAAGGCACGCCTTGTTGCCAATGGTAGCACACGGTGGAGGGAGTCGATGTTGATGAGACTTTAGTCCGGTTGTTAAGCCGGGCACTATTCGGATCGTTCTTAGTTTAGCTATTTCTCGACATTGGCCTGTTCATCGACTTGATGTCAAGAATGCATTTTGCATGGTGATTTGGCTAAAACTATTTATATGCATCACCACCGGTTTTCGGGATCCCGAGCATCCAGATTATGTTTGTTTATTACACGTTCTCTTTATGGTCTTAAGCGGGCGCCTCGGGCATGGTTTCGGTTTTTTGCTTATATTCTTCTTGTTGGGTTTACTTTAGTCGGTGTGATTCTTCTTTATTTATTTACCGGATGTGGTGATGATATTGCTTTTCGCTACTATATGTGGATGATATTGTGCTTATCGCTTCCTCTCGATAGTTTATTACAACGGATTATTGCTTCTTTGCATAAGGAGTTCTCTATGATGATTTGGGTGCTCTTAATTATTTTTGGGTGTGTCGATTACGCGTGACTCTTCCGGGATGTTTTGTCACAAAGTAAGTATGCAATGGAGATTTTGGAGCGTGCACATATGGTTGGTTGTAACCCTTCTCGGACTCTGTTGACGCTGAGTCTAAGTTGGGTGATGATGGTGATCCGGTTTCGATCCCACGTTATATCGAGTCTTGCGGGTTCTCTTCAATATCTCACTTTCACTAGACCCGATATTACTTATGTCAGGCAACAGTTTGTTTATATATGCATGATCCTCGAGAGCCTCATTTCACCGCTCTCAGCGGATATTACGGTATGTTCGGGGACATTGGCTTATGGTTTACAATTATTTTCTTCTACTATCGAGTCCTTGGTTGCTTATTCGGATGTTGATTGGGTGGTTGCCCTACCACCGCCGGTCTACATCGAGTTATTGTGTTTTCTTGGCAACAACTTACTTTCATGGTCCTCTAAACGTCACCGACGATTTCTCGTTCTAAGGTTGAGGTGAGTATCGGGTGTTGCCAATGTTGTTTCGAGACATGTTGGCTTGAATTTACTACGTGAGCTTCATACACCATTGTCATTTGCTACTATTGTTTATTGTGATAATGTGAGTGCAGTGTACTTGTCTTCTAACCTGTTCGACATCGTCGCACCAAGCATATTGAGATTGATATTCATTTTGTTCGTGATTTGGTTGCTCTTGGTCAAGTTCGAGTTCTCGCATGTTCCTTCTCGGTTTCAATATGTCGATATTTTTACCAAGGGGTTACCATCGCCTTGTTTATCGAGTTTCGTGATGACTTGAGTGTTCGGTCTCCTCCCGCTCAAACTGCTGGGGAGTGTTAGACTATTAGTATTAGGGTAGTGTTAGACTATTAGTATTAGCACTCACGATTAGTATTTGGCCCATTGTTTTAAGCGAAAACGTGCGAAGTTTCTAATTTTTCGTAGTTGAAGATTAGCGAGTTTGCTCATCTTTTAACCGAAAACTAGCGAGTTTGTTCACTTTATTTGAATACTTGCAAGTATGTAAAGTTCATGCGAGTTAGACTCACAACCTCAAATCTATTCACCAAACAGTTTGACTCATTATTACCTCAGATCAAATCATCAACAGTTCGGGTTAAACCGTTTGACCTCAGATCTAATCCTCACTGGTCTAAAACAGTTCAAATGAAAAATAAAAAGAAGAAACGAGAAGGTGATGAAGATCAAGAACAAATTACCCATCTCAAACAACATATACCACCACCTACATCTAATCCTAAATGCCAACCACATCAAGTCATATAACCAACATCAACAATCTCACTATCACTTCCTATCTTTCAAAGAACCGATAAACGAAAATAAATGAAAAGAAGAAAAAAAACAAAAGAGGATCTCGTTTATCTCGTTGTGTAATCTTAGATTCGCTCAAAAATAAAATCACAAGAGATTCATCTTCACCGATCCGTGTTAGAAGCAAAACTTCTTATCATTATCCGAACCACTTAAAAGAAAGAACAAAACCATTAGGTTTCATTCTCCTTTGTGTTCGGTCACTTACAAACCGAAAACACAAAATCGAATACAAATATCTAATCTTACCCGCGACCTTCAATAAAGATCGTGATGCGACATGTGACTGAGTCATCTCGTGACTCAACAACGAGTTACCAAGAAACACGAGTCAAAACTCGTGGGTTTTAACCTACCTTTGCTTACAACACAAAAAGAGAACGGGTGGTGGCGTTGTGGTGAGGTGGTGGTGGCACGTGAGTGTATACCAAGAGGTGGGGGAGGGTTTTTAGGCGCGTGACCTAGTGGATCGGAAAGAGTGGAGAGTGTTTTGAGGTGGGTGGTGTAGTGTGGTAGGCGGCGGTGTGGCGGTGGTGGTGGTTTAAGGTGGTCGGTGGCTAGGTTAAAGAGAGAGAAATGGTGATGATGATGATGTGTGTTTTATGTTTGTGTGTGTGTGGTAAGTGGTGATGACGGAAATAACACATAAACCACGCTGTTCGTCTCTGCACCATTCGTCCTTATGGTGTTGAAATGACGAATTACCTCGTGTGCAAGTCACATGATGGGGTTTTAACGGTCAAACTTAACGTTGTTTGGTCAAAGGACGAACGGCGACAACGCTTCCAACTTAAGGACTAACGGTGCAACTTTTTGGTCAAAGGACTAAACCTCGGTCAACGCAAACCACAAGGACGAACGGTGTAATTTACTCTATAATTTAAGTAGCTAAAACCTATCACAATCACCAAAAGTTCCTATTATTAAACTTCATCTAATGATCAATCAAGAGTACCAATTATCACTTTTCTAATTTTATTAATAAATATAAAAACTTGCAGTAGCTATTCTTTTCGAGAATTGGACAATACCGATGCTAAAAACACTCAAGTCGTAATATTCCGCCAATCTACTTAAACACCCCATTAAATCCTTCCCAACACTATGTAGACCAATCATTGGCCCAATGATTGGTTTCCTTTTTTTTTTTTTTTGTTTTGTTTTTTGTTTGTGTATTGTTTTATTTGTGTAGTGTATATATATAGTGTGTATTTATTTGTTTAGTGTTTTATATGTAGAGTATATTTATTTGTGTAGTGTTTTATATGTAGAGTATATTTATTTGTGTAGTGTTTTTACGTTAAAACATTAGACATTAAAACATTAAACAAGTACAACAACAAATGTATTCAATATTACAACGAAATCTACTCACATTAAGATTATTAATGTCATCTATAAGTTCATAAAGTATTCCACCGACCGACATGCGTGAGGTGGCAATTTGTGCCCAAAATAAAAGAATGGGCAAACTTTAAAAGATTTGGGCACATTTGAACCTCATCTTTTTTTTAAATGGGCATGTATTGCCCATTTAAAAGTTAAATGGGCATAACGGGCACATGTTTTTCTCGAACATTAGATTGTTTTTAAAGAAAAACTTACATTTTATTTTTTAAATATAAATGAGGTGTTACTTTCGATGAATTTATTTCGTCATTTTTGGTCTTTTAAAAGCGATTCGTATAACATGAGCCCGTTTGGCCCGTGCCTGCTTAGCCTGCGCCTGCTTGGCCCATAGCCCGTTTGGCCGTCAGAGTCTGCTTGACCCGTAGCCCGTGCCCGCCCGGCCCGCCTGCTTTGCCACCTCTAGACATGCGTGATCAACTGGATTTCTTGCCAATTCAGTGATGCCTCCAACGCCTTTATTCTTGCCTTCAACAAATTGTTTTGAGCCAATAGCATGTTGATCGCTTTATCTTTAGTTTCAGTAGTTTGAGCACCTGCGTTGATGAAGAGGCTTGACCAAAGTACTTTTGTTGAAATATTTTCTTCCACATGAAGTATCGACACCCATAGTCTTGATCCCTCGGTCGTTACATGATGAAACAATTATAAGAAATGTATTCTAAACAAACTAGTTATTGATATATTTACGCAAATAAGCAAACGTTAATTATTTACCTTTGACAAAGGACATGCATAATACTTGCACCACAAGTTTTGGGCTGTTGGGATGTTCTTTCAATTATAAATCATCGTCGACAACGACACAAGAAAGGATTTTCTTGTTGCATCCGCCAAAAGAATTTGTATAATTATTCACAACATAAATCAAGAATATCATGGTTCACAAAATTAGAAGCTTCAATACATAAATAACCAATCTTGTTATAGATTAATAGTTGATACATGGTTCACAAAATTACAATATAACTAGAAACTAAGATCAATCACGCCCGAGGCGTAGTCGCCCAATGACGCCGCCATCCGTCCCACACGAAACTCTAACTCAAATGCGCCTCCTCAATCCGCAATCTCGCTCAGATTCGCCAACGCGAGACGCTTGTAACAAAAGATGAGGAAGAACCGAGGACGGTGTATAAAATTGTCCTCATCTCGCAATCGGAGATATAGTTGGAGAGGAGGCACATAATATGGAGAAGAAGGCACATAATCTAGACTCTCAACACGGCGGGTGTGTTGTTGACACAATGAATGTCCTTCCACCGAATGTCATCCGATTCTGTAATAAAAGATGAGGAAGAACCGGAGCGAAGGTAAATCAGAATAAAAGATGACGAGTCATTTACTATAAATCAAGAATCGCCTATACATGTTTTGTCATTTACAATATAAATCAAGAATCGCCTATACATGTTTTGTCATTTACAATATAAATCGAATCGCCTATACATGTTTTGTCATTTACACAAAGAATCAATAATCGCTTTCACGTCCTTCTAAACATGCTCGTCGTTGAGTAAACATATGTGCCCATCTCCTACAGAGTCATTTCGAACCATCTCCATTGTGGGTGATTATACGGAGTGGTGAGTTTTCATCAAGAAATGCAAGAACGAAGTGAGCAACTGGTCTTCCCCACACGAAGAATCACAACGGGACAATATTTGTGTTGTATTTGGACCATCTCGTGGAAGACACATAATAGATTGTGAATTGGCTATACATACAATAGGGCGGTTAAGAGTCAGAGCAATAGCCACTGTTTCGCATAGTCATCCAAGAACACTGGGTGCTGGACCTTCAAACCAATTCATCGAAGTTACTGAATATTTGTAAAATTATCGTCCCACATTTGCATGTAAACTTCCTCGTGAGTGTCTATCTCTTCCCGACAATAGCTCGAATCATAATACATTTGTTCCTCGATGACCAAGACCTACTAAGAAGAGCTCGATAGCCACAATTTCCATCACCGCCACGTTAAAGATCCCTAGGATACATCGTCGGAAAAGAGGTGGAATTTGAGCCATAAAATATTCGCTATTGACATCCGAACGCATACAAGTGGTGTCTTAAGTCGCCCTCGCTAGGTCCTTCGTTCAAGTCTGGGACATTAGAAGGCTCTCCCACATATGAACTGTGTCTCGTAGCTTCTTCATTTAAGTCTGGGACTTTTTTAGGTTTTGTGTAGCTTCTGCGGTGCCCTGTAGGGGGTTCTTTGTTCAAATCTGGGATATTTTGTTTAGCCTTGAATTTGTTGTCCTTTGCGCTCGGACGTCCACGATTATCGTCTTTAACAAAGAGTTGTTGGGTGACACCGATTCAGAGCGATATACCTCGAGCCTGCTTAACATATTTTTTTGACAAACCACGATGCTTTGGTAAAAACACTTTGGAATTTTTATCGTCATCTTGACAAGAAAAATATTCGTGCTCTTCAGTGCCCTCGAGGCTCTTAAGGATATTGAGGCTCTTGAGTATTTTGGACAACGTGCAGTGGAACGCTTAAATACTTTTATAAATACATTTTTTACAAATACTTTTATTTATTATAAGTATTAGTATTATAAATACTTTTTATTATATATACTTTTTATTATAAATACTTTTATTATATATACTTTTTATTATAAGTATTAGTATTTAAAAGTGATTATTATTATAAAAGGGATACGTGTGGTATATGTGTGTGTTACGTGTTCCGGTTTGTGGTTGGTTTTGTGTGTGGTATACCATGCGCACATGGTTTTGTACTGCTTTCTCTCGCTTCTTGAGTTTATATATGTCCTCTCTCTCACTATACTCACACAGCTTATGTTTCTCTCTCTCACTATATCTCTCCCCTAAAAGTTTTAGATCTTGATCTAAAACTTTTAGATCGCTTGTGATGGTATCCGTTGTTGTTATGTTATGGTGATGTTGCTATTGTGGTGATGTTATGGTGATGTTTCTGTGAGAAGTTGTGTGGTTTCGTTGAGTATTTTTTAGATCTAACAAAGTTTTTTGATGTGGTAAATTTTTTAGATCTTGAAAACTTTTTTGATATGGTAAAGACTGATTATTTTTCTAAAAAAAAAACTTGTTAGATCTAAAAAAGTATAATGTTGTGGTGATGTTTCTGTGAGAAGTTGTTTGGTTTCGTTGACTATTTTTTTAGATCTAACAAGCTTTTAGATATGGTAAATACTGATTTTGTTATTTTTTTAGATCTTGAAATTTTTTTGATCCGTAAATTTTTAGATCTTGAAAACTTTTGTATCCGTATATTTTTAGATCATGAAAACTTTTTGATCCGGTAAATTTTTAGATCTTGAAAACTTTTTGATATGGTAAAGACCGATTATTTTATTAAACCGAAAACTTGTTAGATCTAAAAAGTATAATGTTGTGGTGATGTTTCGTGGTGATGTTTTGGTTTCGTTGACTATTTTGTTGTGGAAGGATTTAATGGGGTGTTTGAGTAGGCTTTCCCTTTTAATTAAAAACTTGTTAGATCAAAAAAATTTAAAAAGTGGTGATGTTTCCGTGGTGATGTTTTGGTTTCGTTGACAATTTTTAGATCTAACAAGTTTTTATAATTGGTAAGTACTGATTTTTTTTTAATTGAAAACTTGTTAGATCAAAAAAATTAAAAAGTAGTGATGTTTCTGGTGGTGATGTTTTGGTTTCGTTGACTATTTTTTAGATCTAACAAGTTTTAATAACTGTTAAAGACTGATTTTTTTTAAATTAAAAACTTGTTAGATCTAAAAAATTAAAAAGTAGTGGTGATGTTTTGGTGGTGATGTTTTGTTTTGGTATCTGTTTCTTTGATTATCTGTTTGGTTATGTTTTGCAGGTTTGGGGTGCTTGAATAGCATGACCCTTGCAAGTTTCATTACCATTACCGGATGGTAAAGTGATCATTTTTAGCTCACTTTGCAACTTTAATGAAAAAAACTTGAATGTTTTGGTATTTTAGCTCACTTTGCAACTTTAATGAAAAAAACTTTCATTACTGGATGGTAAAGTGATCATTTTAGCCCACTTTGCAACTTTAATGAAAAAAACTTGAGCTAAAAAAAGGCAATGATGATTTTTTAAAAACTTAAAAGTTTTGGCATGGCAAACCGAATTTGTACCAACATGAGCTAAAAAGCTAATGATCCGAGCCTATTCGATAAGTTTACCTTTTGTGTTACAAATGGTGACCCGTACATAGTTGTTTGTTGGTGTTGTTGTTGCTTTTGTTGTTCCTTTCGCTTGTTTGGTGTTGTTGGTGTTGTGTTGTAGCTTTCATTGGTCTTGATGGTGTTATGGTGTTGTGAGACTTTGTGTAGTTTGTGTTGTAGCTTTCTTTGTTGGTGTTGTGGTGATGTTGCTTTCATCAGGCATTATAAGCCTGTGCCTGCTATGCTGGTACCCCTTTGAGAATCTTTGTTACTTTCTTGTGAATGCCCGCTATCTTGTTTGCGCTTGAGAATCTTTGTTACTTTCATGTTGAAAACGTGTAACTTGTGAATATTGTTGAACTCGTGAGGCTTGTGTCCTTGTGCATTTGAGACTTGTGAGACTTTGTGCGGTTGTGAGACTTGTGCGGTTTTGTACTTGTGAGCCTTGTGCGGTTCTCCTGAACTAGTGACATTGTGCGTTCCGTGAAATTGTGACTATGTGCGGTTGTGACTTAAAATTTTCCGAGACGATGATGATAAAACCGATGGACGGTAAAGTGAGATCAAATCTCACTTTGCAACCTTCGGTTTGAGCCTAAAAATTTTCCGAGGCGATGATGATTTTGAGCCTAAAATTTTCCGAGGCGATGATGAAAATCGAATGGATCGCAAAGTGAGATAAAATCTCACTTTGCAACCTTCGAACCGAGCCTCAAAAATTTTCCGACTACGTTTTTTTAAAGTTTTAAACCGATTCCAAAAAAAAAAAAAAAAAAAAAAAAAAAAACTTGTAAAAAGTTATAAAGAGAGAAACAAATCAAGATTTACTTGTAAAAAGAAAGACAAAATGTAAAAGTAAAAAACTTATAAAAGTTACAAAACAAAGTGTAAAAGTCTCAACTTGTAAAAAAAAAACAAAACTTGTAAAAACAAAACAAAGTGTAAAAACTTGTAAAAAACAAAGTGTAAAAGTATTTTGGCACGAAACTAATGCACCTAACCATTGGCGAGAGAGAGAGCGCAAACACCTCTAATATTTTTCAAGAGGGTCTGCGTAGAGGACCCATAAAGAATGTCAAATACAAATAAAAACAATATTTCCTGGAAAAGAAAAGAAAAAACACAGGGTCTTTTCTCCAGATCAAGAACGTGTTACTTCAAAAAGCAACCACTTCAACAGCTTGTACACCACGCATTATGACCAGTACATCAGTTGTAATATAAAAAGGAAAAATTCTAATCAATTAGGTTCAACCAATTTACCTCAAATGGCCCATTTTTTTTTCACTTCCTTAATGCCCCATGTGAACCTCCCATGTACAACTCTCCTATAAATTTGACAAGTGTCCATATATTTGCCCACCTCAGATCTTACATAAGACTTAGTGTCTTAGGTTAGTTATTCAAGATTGGGACCTACATTCTTCAAGAACCTACATATTTTGTCTTTTAGTAAAAAAGTAAAGTATTTTTATTATAAAAAGACATATATCTTGGGAACTTGGTCCCACACATATGTCTTTTAAGAACTTATACACTTTATATACAAAATACCTTTAAAGAAAATACGCTTTATATTTTTTATACATATTTACTGATTAAGTTTATACATTAAAGTATTAAACACACACACACACAAAAACTTCTTAAACTCACGGCTACCCAGATCCATGAATCAAACGATCATCACCCATCAAACCATCACCGATCTTCCTCCTATCACCACCACAACCCACCACCACCTTCAAAACTCACGGCTACCTGTGTTCACCTTTTTTTTTTTTTTTTTTTTTTTTTTTTTTTAAGTTTGAAAGAAATTAAACCGAAAGAATTTATTGAATATGTGTATTTAAATACTATCTGCAGATTTTCTTGATGATTCTCGGATATAGTTCGTGATTGAGGCCCGATGGTCGTGAAAATAAAAGGTCATCACCGTAGTTAGAATGTCATATTTTTAACCCGATGTTGATGAAAATAAGTCCTTTTAGTTGCCGTTATAGTGGGTTAACGGGTCAAAATTATTGTTCTTACACTTTGCCAAACACCCCTTTCGAGTGGTCATAGTGGGTTAACGGGTCAAAATTGGAGGTTGATTATTAGAGAAGGTTATATGTTTTGAATGCATAAGACTTTTAGTTCATCACGTTTATTGTAATGGTGCGAGTTAGGGTTACTAAAGTGCACATGTAAAGATTTTATGCATTTGTGTTCTAGTGATTGAGTTTTAAAATTAGTTGTTTGAACCGAATACACTTCAAAATTAGTGTCGGAAAATGTTTATTTGGTAGGAATGATTTATACGTGGATTTATACGTAAGCTACAGATTGGGTGTCCGATACCACTAGCAAAGGGTTTCGGAAGCCTAGCGATGGTTTCGAGAAGCCTAGGAGTGGTTTCGGAAGCCAGCGATGGTACCCGATACCACTAGCGATGGTTTCGGAAGCCTAGCGATGGTTTTGAGAACTAGTTACGAGTTTTGTTACGTTGTATTCGTAATTTGTTTACATTAAATGTGTAGTTAATGGTTGAAGTTGTTTGATAATGATTGGTGTATGTGTATTTGATGAAATGATGTTTAAATATAGGGCTAATTGATGCTTAGTGACGATTGACCGATAGTGATAGTTTTACCGAGTATAGCTAGTTTGTTCGGTTTTGTCTTTAGGTGTAAGGAAATTACAGATTCTGTCAACGAGGTTTTGTTGATTGAAGTTGTTTGATACTTGTATGTGTTTTTAATGAAATGATGCTTAAATATAGGTCTAGTTGATGATTATAGCGTGATAGTTATACTGAGTAGGTAGTTTGTTTCATTGAGTTGTGGTTTTAAGGAACTAGTTAGGAGTTTGTTCACATTTCATCATTTTGCGTACTGGGGGATTGCAGTTTGTTATGTTTTATTCGCAATTCACGGTTTGTTTTGTTTAATATCATAATATGTAATGTTCTCGATCAAGTTGTTTGATAGTTTTAGGTTTCTTTGATGAAATGATGTTTAAAGTTAGGGATAGTTGATATTTACTATGATAGCTATAGTTTACCGCAGTAGTATGAGTCGCGCTTTCTCAAACCGGCTTGGAGTTTGTTCGGATTTTGTCAATTTGTGTATGGAGATTACGGTTTGGTTTGTGTTTTGTTTATTGAAGCTGTTTGAGATTGTTGTAGTTAGGAAAACTGTGTACGTGTTTAGGTTTGTTCTAAGTTTGGTTCTTGGTAGTTTGATTGTGAAGTATTGGTGTATTTGATAAAATGATGCTTAAATTTAGGGCTAATTGATGATTAATGATATGAGTGATAGTAAACTGAGATAGGCTAGCTTTGCTGTTTGAGTCATTTTTTTGCATTTAACCATGAAATAATGCTTAGACATAGGGCTAGTGAGCGATTAGTGATCGCATTGACAGCTAATCGAGCATGGCTATGCTTGTTTCTCGATTATGTGTTCAAAGACCGCAATAGATTTCCTTCCGATCTTCGCCGGTTTACATCCAAATATTGAGGCCGACGGCTAACATGATACATTTAGCCTACCAATTAACTAAATTGTGTGTGAGCAGGTTTCCATAGTTAATTACTAATGAAGTTTAAAAGTTATTCATACTTACAATTGGTATCGGACAAGATTACAACCGATAGTTAAATTCTTCAAGATTGAATCGACAACCTCGGAAGAAACTTCGTATGACTTCGTATTGTTTATGCAGGGTGAAGCTAGTGATTAAAGTCGACAAAGACAGGAAAATAAAGTTACATTGCTTGCAACTGAGGTCACGAACCATACATGAGAATATGTGGTGTTGATCGCGAGGATGTTCTTCGTCGCTTTCTATTCATTGAAGGACCAGATGCATATCACCAAGGGTCTCTGGTTAGAACCCTTTATCGATAGTGTTGTTCTCTATTTATGATCGCCGCTTCCACCATTGCGGTGGCTAAATGATGCACTGATGTAAAACATATGAACATGAGTTTAGTGATAGGCCTTTTGATCATTATACCCGACTTTAGCTTAAGAAATCATTGACGAAAAAACATTATAAGTATGCAATGACTACTTGAGCGTTTTGTGCAATTGTACTAAGACAATGCAGATTAAATACTAAACCATTGATTTTTCAACCATGATGCATAACTTTTTATTGCAAAACTGATACATTTTAGCTTGCTCGACCGCATTTTGGACAAAAAATGCAAAGCATGATTGTAACCAAGGTGGTACCAAAACACTGGTTGCTACTACAATGGCTTTTAGGCTTGTTCACAAGAATGATGCTTAGTTTGCAACAAATTAACAAGCACATGATTTAGAACTTAGATCTCTCCTCGAAAATGCATCTCTTCGTAAAATAATGTTTAGTGTAACCTTCGCGACTTCCCGCTTTTGTTACCTAGAACTTTTTTGGTATCTTCATAATCGATGGTTAGTTTGCAACAAATTGTGACCGCATGATTTAAAAATTAGATTTCCCTTTTTTGGCATTTCTTGAAGGATGTTGTGCAATTAAGCCTTTTCTCGACCTCCCACTCCTCCCGTTTTGTTCTTAGGCTCTAATATTTGAATTATTGTCTGCTTTCTCAGACCGAAAGTTCTTTCCTACTTGCCATTGCCATACCCCGCATTAAGCACTCTCATGATCGTACCAACTCCTATAAGAGATGTTGCATATGATACATTGCCAAACACCACTATGACTGGTTTGGTAAGGACACAAATTGCTTAATTTTGAAAGAGAAGGAATTGCTTGAGCGATTCTTAGATAGAGACGAAATGATTCACAAAAAATGGTCAGATGACTAATGATCCATATTACAAGTTATCTTTGTTCAGCTGTAAATAGGTAGCAAGCTTATGAACGGAATTAGAGTTGGTCTTTACTGGAGGAAAGAGTAATTTTTTACTTCTATGAACTGTTTGTGTTTACCCAACCTTATTAGCTGTCTTGCCTCGAGTATCCAACATCTTTTCGTTATACAATGTTTTTTTCGTGTAACTGTGTGAATAAGCGTTAAAATGCAGACAGTTTCATATACAATGTTGCATACAAGTATACCTAAATGCCAGTTTGCAAGATGTGCATTGAAAATATAGTACATCTTAAGACCATGTTCGTTTCACGACTTGCTAATGAAATTTCATATTAACATTGTTCAAAATGAAAGAACAAAAAATAAGCTTAAATGAAAGAAACAAAAAATAAGCTTCAATTAACACAACAAATAAATTTACAGATACAATCAGTATCCCGGGCCCTACGCGAACTATATTACTTGTTCAAGAGCACCAGTGCTGCAAATAATCTCTGTCCATGAATCACTTATAAATCCTATTTGAAACGCAACAAGATGTACAAACAACACAACACAATGCAACAAATTTGCTACTTCGGTCTCTATTCGGCATTTTGTGGACTCGCTTTGTTTTACGGTTTCATCGCTTATGAAACCGAAATGTTGAGATGTTACCAAATCCCATTAAGATTTAGCAAGGTTTCCTCTTGTCAACCTTTACATGAATATGGAACCATTTCTTCTTCTTTACTCGATCCTTTGATGATGGCTTTTGGTGGCCATCTTCTTTCGTCTCCTTTGAAGCGCTTCGCTTCTACTTTACGACCACTACCATCACTACTACTACTATGCTTAATGGCGGGCTGTCATATAGGAGGCATGTATCTCATTTCTTTGTTTAAGAAGGTCATCAATCTACAAATGTCAAAAACTCAATGTTACCAAAAACCGAACTACCAACTTTGAAATTATGTTACCCGGTTATCAATTATATACTTTATAAAACTGAGTTTCATCTACAAAACTAGTCAAATAAGTACATAAGTGGTGGTTAACCATAGGCTATTTTCCCAAGTTTAATAATCAGAGGGATGTATCTGTCAAGTAAGGTAAGGATGGCGACATGTAAATTATATAACCCAAATTGACCCATTGACATGACAAAGAGAGTGCTATTTAAAAATAATAATAACTGGTTGGAATTTTTCGAAGTTACCTCTTGCATTTCTTGAGCATATCTACTAGTCATCTCTGTGAATTGTGCAAGAACACTCGTCATATACAAACATTTTATGAAAGTTAAAACAGACATCCTAGTTTATGATGATCAAGATGACAAGAGTTTAACCAACTGTTTGTATTCGGTTCGAACTTAGAGAGTTCCACTGCTTCGACAAAATCGAGCTTCAACTGCTCGAGACTCTCCTTCTTCTTCAAAAGAAGTCATGCATACAACTTCTATTGTGTAGCTTACACTTTTAAAGAAATTGTCACCTGCAAAATATTGGCAGGTTCGACCCATAAGAGTTTTCTCGTTCGTCATTATTATGAGAAACTTCTTGTTAAACACTGAGATTGGTGAAATGTTGTAAAACTGGGATGGGCATAAGCAGACTAATAGTCATAATTCTAACCATAAACAGCGAATGTATGCATGCCGGCTTTTATCTCGTGTATTTCACATGGCTGAAATCCATCAAGTTTTTGAAAAAGCAAGATCCGGATCCTTTGCGGATGCCATCCAGTAGTCAGACAAGATATTAAAGAGAATAAGATTATAGAAAATGAAGCATAACTATAGTTGTCACAATTACATAAATCTTATTCAAAATGTACTTACTGAGTTAGATGGTTTATCCAATCGATAAACTGGGAAACCAAGAAAATACATTCCAGCAGACGTCACCTTCCCTGTTTTTGCACTATCTTCCTGCAACAGGAGTTGACGAAATAAGTATACTCATATAAAAACTTCTATGAAGATAGTTCTAGCAATAACGTAGAATAAGTACTCAAAGACCTCCGATACTAACTTTTCCTCTTGAAGACAAATGATCTTGAAAGGATCCACTTTAAATTTTTTTAAATGCTGAATTTTATAAAAAAACACTCTTATCCAGATTCTAAATTCCTATAAATATAATGATTTTCAAGTTTCTAGTAAACTATTGTTGCACAAAATATCAAATTCATAAGCATTAAAACTACTTAACAAGTAGTAATAAGTAAAAACTATACCTGCAGCGCAAGATTCAATACACCATTTTCTTCCTGATCAAAATATAAAAGCTGTAAAAAGTTAAAGCCATTGGTTAATACAGGACCAAATGAAATCCGTTATCCGTGTATTATTCAGGTTCAAAGAGAACAGAAAGGTGGCGCGTGATATGTGCTGATTCCAGTAAGTCTGTTATTTGTGTCTGCAATATTTGGACTATCCATTGTATCACAAGTCAATAGAGCCTAACAAATGAAGTACGAGCATATAGTGCAATGAATGAGTTGCTTTATATCCAGCGTATTTGACAAAAATATTACGTAACTTTTAGCACTTTAATCATGAATGATCGCACTGGAATTGGTGAATGACCTTCTGAAGAAACATTTGGGAGCATACAAGTGTACTTATATATATAAATGTCAATGAAACTTTATTCAAGTGTGTCAAGATTCAAACGAGATCGGTTACAAGTTACAAACCTTGAACTTGCTCTTATCCGGTGATTGCACACGACAAACTAGTCCACTGTGCTTCCTTTTTCGTTATTGTAACCGAATAAAATGAGCACATTGCTTCTCAACCTGTACAAAACGCAAATATTTCATAAGAACGATTAAATTTATAGAAGCGCAAAAGAACGAAGAAGTGGCCTACCTTTTTAACGATGGGTTGCCCTAAAGCAATTGGTCAATAATAATTGTTCCATTTAATGCCTCCTCCAACACGAATGGCGGATACGGTTGTTTTATCGGCACTCCAAGTTTCTTTGCAACAATATGCATTGTATAGAAACATCACCAGTAATAACAAAGAAACAAATTCATTTATAAGAGTTCGATGTCGAAAAGACCTAAAATTCGGCAAACATGGTATTCATGGCGCCTAAACTTGAAAGATCTAGCTCCAAATATTGGTTTTCGCCACACCCTCGCGCCCATGACAATTGTGTTAGCATAAACTAAGTATCCGTATCCACGTAATTTTAGATATCTTCCATGACATTTAAATGGTTGACGAGAATCGACCTCAAAACCCGAAGATGTCGTATTGATGACGCTTATCCGGATCCGACAATATGTTATAGGAAAAGGTTATCTCGTTAAACATATCGCTTGCTTTAGGGTCATTCACATTCTTGTCGGGATGGTACCTTGGATACACAAAACCACCGCTAGGCTTCTCGAAACCACTCCTAGGCTTCTCGAAACCATCGCTAGGCTTCTCGAAACCACTTGCTAGTGGTATCGGACACCAATCAGTAGCTTACGATAAATCCACGTATAAATCATTCCTACCAAATAAACATTTTCCGACACTAATTTTGAAGTGTATTCGGTTCAAACAACTAATTTTAAAACTCAATCACTAGAACACAAATGCATAAAATCTTTACATGTGCACTTTAGTAACCCTAACTCGCACCATTACAATAAACGAGATCGAACTAAAAGTCTTATGCATTCAAAACATATAACCTTCTAATAATCAACCTCCAATTTTGACCCGTTAACCCACTATGACCACTTAAAGGGTGTTTGGCAAAGTGTAGCAAAGAATAATTTTGACCGTTAACCCACTATAACGGCAACTAAAAGGACTTATTTTTAGTCAACATCGGGTTAAAAATATGACATTCTAACTTATGGTGACAACCTTTATTTTCACGACCATCGGGCCTCAATCACGAACTATATCCAGGAATCATCAAGAAAATCTGCAGATAGTATTTAAATACACATATTCAATAAATTCTTTCAGTTTAATTTCTTTCAAACTTAAAAAAAAAAGAAAAAGAAAAAAAGGTGAACCTGGGTAGCCGTGAGTTTTGAAGGTGGTGGTGGGTTGTGGTGGTGATCGGAGGAAGATCGGTGATGGTTTTGATCGGTGATGATCGTTTGATTCATGGATCTAGGTAGCCGTGAGTTTAAGAAGTTTTTTTTTTGTGTGTGTGTTTAATACTTTAATGTATAAACTTAACTGTAAATCGTAAATATGTATAAAAAATATAAAGTGTATTTTCTTTAAAGGTATTTTGTATATAAAGTGTATAAGTTCTTCAAAAGATATATGTGTGGGACCAAAGTTCAAGATATATGTATTTTTATAATAAAAAACTTTCTTTTTACTAAAAGACAAAATACGCTCGGTTCTTCCAAGAATGTAGGTCCCAATTCCAAGTAACAACTCTGTTAGTATTATGTAAGTCTGAGGTGGCCCAGAATATATGACATCATCAAATTTATAGGAGAGTTCTTTATGGGAGAGTTGCTTGGGGCATTAAGGAGTGAAAAAAAGTGAGGCGTTTGGGTGTAAATTGATTTAAGCGGCCAAGGCGATTAGAATTTTCCTATAAAAATCTCAGTTTACACAACAAAAAGGTTAGTTGACTTTTGACTTTGACCGTAAACAATCTAACAGAAAATTCCTAAATAGCCTAAAGTTGAATAGTCAGTTCACTTTCTAAAAAAAGAATCGTTAAAGCACTTTGTACTTTTCATGCGATTAACAGCTAGTATAATAATTTTTGTGCAATCAAAAATAAAAACAAAAAAATTAGAAAAAATAGAAATTTTTTTATTTTCTTAAAAAGACAAGATTTATTTATTTTGAGAATTTAATTTTTTGGATTTGAAAATAAACTAGGCAATCATTTTCGGTCTATTTTAAGAATTTTGAATGTTGATGAGACGCAGACAGCTAGACTAAACTAAACAAGTACGCCGGCAGTTTTGGAAGCCGGCCTAGAATCCGTTTTATCAGCTCAATTCTACATTATCACTTGATATTTTTTTCTTCTTGTTCTACTACGTGAAGTTCACATTCTACGGAATGATTGCGTAAATCATCGTTACGCTACTGTAAGTACGTGCTCATTTTTATAAAACTTCTAGTGTATGTGTACTATTTGTTTTCTTATCTTCATTTCATGTGTATGTTTTTGTCGACTAAAACCTTTTTTAGGAAGGTTGGCGTGACCTTTTACATTTTTTGTGGCTTATTTTGAAACTTTTCGCGGCTTATATAAGTTTCTTATGTTATAATATATAAGCCGGAAAGGTTCAAAATAACCCACAAAAAATGAGCTTATCAAACAAACACCCCCTTGATTAATTAGTTGTTGGAAGCTAATATTGTACGCGTAACTGCTTTTAGGCTTGATAGTTTGCGTTATAAGTTGTAACTTCTTACTTGTATTATGAACATTAGCTAAACTGTGATTTTTTTTTTTTTTTTTATTTTGCTTATTTGATCATAGTTAAAGTTTAGGTTTTCGAATTTGATTTTATCCTTCAACAAACAAAGTTGAAAGGTTGTGTTGAGGTCAACTTGACTTATACTTGATCTCAAATTCGACGTGGATGTTTAAGAATTCCTCGCTATAATGTAACTGTATTTGGAACTTTTGTCACAGAACTATGTGTGGTTATCAAGCTTGTTATAGAAATCTTAGGAATATAATGTCAATTCTTATAAGTCGAAAATTTAGTGTTTTGACTTCAAAAGTAAAATCACCCTTTTGTTTGAAGGAAGTGTTTAAGTTTTTCGTGAAAATTTATGCAGTTTAACCATGTGTGTAGATTAAGTTTTGAATCTAATTTCCTTGATCATGGATTCATGGCTTAAAGAACTATAGGTTTCCAATGGACCAAGACGACATAGCAGCATCCTTAATCACCATAATCGGTGACTTCATCCAAGACCGGTTACTTGATCACAGACAGAGGGCTCTACAAAAGGAACAATGTGGCGAGAGATTGGCAGCAGAAGACGAAACCAGCAAAAAAGGGACAGAAGTTAGATACTCCGATCAAGCAGTTTTAGCTAACTTAGATTGGGGTATGGATGCTCTAGAGGAAGCTATTAATACATCTAATACGGAAACTAAAATGGCACGGCTCGATCATGCAGAAAAAATGTTGCAAGTGTGTGCTATGTTGAATTCTAGTGATAAAACCGCAGGTGTCCCTAATTTTTATTTATCTGCTTGGGCTCATCTTAATCTTGCTTATTTATGGAAGTTAAGAAACAATGTGACAAATGCGGTTCTTCATGTTCTTGAGATGTTTTCTATTGACCCGTTTTTCTCAAGGATTGACTTCGCTCCTGAGATTTGGAAAACATTGTTTTTACCTCACATGAGTTCAATAGTCGGTTGGTATTCAGAAGAAAGACATAGGATTATGATGAACTTGATTCCAGATTCAGCTGATTTGTCGTTTACTGCAGACTTTGATCAGTATTTTAACGAATCTTTGGTGTTTTCCATGAGGCCAGATCAGGCCGAGAAGTTGCAAAACTTGGAAAAACAATATGGGCAATCGTTAGATGAGAATACTAGGAATTACGCGAATTACTTTATAGATTGTGTGAATTATGATCCGGAAACTAGCAAGAAGGTGATTCCTATGATGCCGATTGCCGAGCCTCCTATGACTCCATTACATGAGGTAAGCCGTAAAATTCCTGACTATGTGAGGTTCGGTCCCATTTTGCCTAAAAGTGCAGGGTTCTCTCCAAAGGCTAAAACGAATGCAAGAGAAGCGTCTAGGTTAGTTCTTCGTTACATTAGATTTTAAAAGGTCAAATTACATTAAAAGAAACAAATTTTGGTCTTATTTATGTCTTGTTTTTATTGACTTTGCATAATGGGACAGTACAAGCGGAACTCGGGTTGCGTCTGAGAACCTAGACGATTCTGGTATATGGGATATACACGTAAGAAATAAATATCTCAGTCACATTTTAAATGTTTTTAGTTTATAGTACTAAATATAAGCTATAATCTATGTTACCGTTTTTTTTCATTTAGGAGGGAATTCCAGAGGAAAACGATGAATCTGACTATGAACCCGATGAAGATTATAGAACCGAGACTAATGTAAACACAATGAGGGAGAAAGAGAAACCAATTTCTCCTGCAATATCGGCTAAATCCTCCCCAAAAGTTCCGTCTCCAAAACAAGACGGAAATGATAAGATGCCATCTCCTATGAGCCGACGGGTTAATCGAGCAACAGATTATAGAGTTAATACTTCTCTGCCTACTTCACCACTATTGCACCATGATTTCAGTACTAGCTCAGCGGACTCGGATAATGAATCTAGAGTAAGTCTATGGCTTACCAAAACCATATTACTGTCTCTGACTAAAGGGGTGTTTGGATGTGCATTTTAAACGTGGTTATACGTATTCAAATATTCAACAATGATAATCCAAATACCCACAAAGTTATGAAAATTTTCTTTGTTGGCATATTAGTAATTGCATGTTCGATACTTAAAAACAGAAAAGTGTAAGGAAGCAAGTCAGTCATGGACGAAGTGCCAGTAATGCAAGTGCGAAGAGCCAAGCACCAGAAAAGAGGTAGATTCTTTCCCATAGAATAACGGTTCTTTTTTCTCATACTAATTTTAAGTTTATCTAATTGCTTCAGTTTCCATGGAGAATATAACAGCAGAAGCCCGAACTTTGGCTCTCCTCAGTTTTCTGAGAGGTCTACACAATCAAGACCACCAAAAGATTTTGTCTGCCCAATCACTAGCCATGTTTTTAGTGATCCAGTAACTCTAGAAACTGGTCAAACATATGAACGGAAAGCCATTGAAGAATGGATGAAACGAGGAAATACAACATGTCCAATCACAAGACAACCTCTTTCCGCCAATTCATTACCAAAAACAAACTATGTATTAAAGAGACTTATCTCATCATGGAAGGAACAACATGCAGATCAAGCACAAGACTTGTCATATCCTGAGACACCAATAAGCTCTTATGGAAGCCCGTCTTCAAGACAAATCCAGTCAAGAACATCAGTTCTTAATGATCATAACTCCAGCAATTATAAGCCTCAAAGATTCATGCAAGCTACAGTCGCCACATCACCAACAAGTGTCATATCTCAAGCTGCTGTTGAATCGATTATCAGTGGCTTACAACCTTATATTACGTCACTTTGTACCTCAGAGGATTTGAAAGAATGTGAAGGCGCAGTTTTGTCTATTTCCAAAATGTGGAAGGAGTCAAATGGTGATCCATCGGTCCACGCGGTTTTAGCAACTGATACAATAGTGAATGGATTCATCGATGTACTTTCAGCTTCTTTAAGCCGGGAAGTTCTTAGAACAGCTGTTTACATTTTATCTGAGTTACTAATAGCTGATGACAGAATCAGAGAGATATTAACAAATGTGGATCTTGAATGCTTGACTGCTTTGCTGACAAACGGTCTTGCTGAGGCTTCGGTTCTAATATACCTATTGAAACCCACGTTCTCTCAGCTCTCGGAATTTAACTTAATACCAAATCTTATACAAAATATATGTAGCAAAAGTGATAATTCAAAGGATCTTGAACTGGTGATGAGTCCCAAGGATGCTGCTATAGAGTTAGTAGCGCAGGTTTTAATCGAAGGAGATGAGAATAGCAGGTCTTCGAATGCTATGACCATTATGTCAGTCAATGCAGTTCCGTCATTAGTCAAGTGTTTGGAAAGAGTGGATACACGGCAGTCGATTATGTATATCCTACTGTGCTGCATACATGCAGATAGAAGCTGCAGGAACATTATAGCAACTAATATCGACTTGTGCCCGGTTCTTGAACTATTTCATGCGGGAAATGAATATGTGAGAGGGTTGTGCATTGAATTTCTTTGGGAGTTGGTTCAGCTGAACAGGTATATATCTTTTGTGTTTATCGTTAATATCTCATAACCTGTGTCTGGTGCATATTTGATGTGCAGTATACATATATGATTTTCATCATAAATGTTATGGTCGGGTTGTTTCATGTGGACAGTACTAATCTTGTTAGGTTGTTTCAGGAGAACATTATGCAATCAGATTTTGCAATTAATCAAAGATGAAGGAGCATTTAGCACAATGCACACCCTTCTTGTCTACCTTCAAAATGCTCCGATGGAGCAGCAACCTGTCATTGCCTCCCTTCTTCTTCAGCTTGATCTCCTGGTTAGCTAAAACTCATCTGTATTATCTTCAACTAATTACTCGTATTCTATAAAGAAAGGGCTGCAGCTTGAGTCATCTGTGTAGACTGGGCGGGTTGGGTTAAAGGCGGAGATGGGTTTCAGTCAAAACGCGTAATTCTGGTATTGATTGGGTTGTCCCAAAACACTTATTGTCCCACATTTAAAGTAGTTATATGTGTTAAATGTGGTTTCAAAACTTGTAGTATTTTAGGTATAACATTTTTACTCGAATATTTTGAATAATAAATTGCAGGAGGTATTATGCATGAGTTTTGATCCGTTCTGCCCATATGAATGACCTGTAAAGCTATGTCTTTTTTCTAGTTTAACCCGTTGGTGATAGAACTGAACTTGAATCGTGCACGTCTAATCTGTTATGATCAAATCCATATCTGTAGGTTGAGCCTAGGAAAATGAGCATTTATCGAGAAGAAGCAATAGAGACACTTATTGAATCGCTCCAGAAAAAGGATTTCCACAATCACAACTTACAGCTCTTGATGCCTTTTCATCTCTTTCAGGGCATCTTAGTGCCTCGGGCAAGTCTCTGACAGAAGCTTGGTTGCTCAAGCTGGCAGGATTCGATCAACCTTATGAAGATTTTGTGAACAAAGAAAATCTGGAAATGAATGAAACCGAACTAACAGAGAGAATGGTTCTTAAATTTTCCTTTTACATATTTTCATATCCATTTTTCACATCTACGATTGTCTGGCTTTACATTTTGAAAGTGATTCTGTGTGTTGTAGCTAGGATAATCTGACCCCTAAGTATTAAATTATTATAAACAGTTTTAGTATACCCAAACGCTAGAAAGTGATTATCTGCGACTTGAAAAGGCATTAATCAGACAGTCACATTCAAAACGCAATGCCAAACAACCCAAGTTTCTCTGTCTCACTTATAAAAAGGTTATGCTTGATTTTAGGACAAGGAGGAAGAGATAGCTGCAAGTTCTTGGGAGAAAAGGATAGCTTATGTACTTTGCAACCACGAGAAGGGTCGAATATTCAAAGCTTTAGAAGACTGTCTAAAAAGCAACTCTATAGATATGACAAAGAAGTGCCTTGCTACCGCCACATGGCTCGTTTACATGCTTTACAATCTTCCCGACACAGGTGTTAGAGAAGCTGCTCGTAAGGCTTTGCTTGACCAGTTTATTTCCATACTGCAATCGTCTAAGAATCTTGAGCAAAAGATTTTAGCAACTGTCGCTCTCAGAAGCTTCATTAGTGATCCAGGTATAATCAGTCTCTAGCAACATCAAGGTCGCACTTTCAACAATGACTATTTGCTAATCTAAAAATACGTATATATAACTCCAATATTTTTGTTCAGGTGCACTTCTTGAACTTGGTAGCTATGCTAAATGCATGTACAAAACCTTGAAAAAGCTTAAGAGGAGCTCTGTGATAGTCAATGACATAATGAAAACTTTGATGAATTTGCCATCTGTCAATGCAGTGAGTGTGGATATTTCAATACGTGTAATTAAACAAGTATACACTTTATATATATTTTTTCCTAACTCTATGAGTTGCAGGCAGATATGTGGTCCTCTTCAGAAGGGTTCGAGTTGGATGCATCTATGAATGGGGAGGTGCTATCTTTGCTTAACGTAAAAGGTCGAGTGATAAGTAGCCATTCTGATGGAACCATCAAGGTTTGGACCTAAATAAAAGTTGATACTATTACACGTCTGAACCTACGTTAAGGTCTTACCGGGCTGTGAATGATTGGTGATTATTTTCATATTTAGGTATGGGATACTAGTAAAAAGGCAATGCGGTTAATTCAGGAGGTTCGTGAACACGCAAAGGCTGTCACATGCCTCTATGTTCCACCTTCAAGCGATAAGCTGTATAGTGGTTCCTTGGACAAAACAATTCGGGTATGCCTTTCATTTCTTTTTATATTACTTTTATCAGAAAGTTTGCCCCGGTCATGGGTCAAACAGGCTGAAAGTTACTAATCAAGTAATAGTAGTTAACGTACCATTATTTATAATTATTTTTAAAAACCGAAATAAATAGTGTTTGTGGGTGAAGCCAATCTGGACCCGTGTTAATACATAGTACTAAAGATGACATGTATTAACCCGAATCTATTCGGACTCATGACCTGCTAACTCGATAATCAAGTTAATACTGATTCTTCTGTTCATGAACAGATATGGGTAGTCAAACCAGAAGGAATTCACTGTATTCAAGCTCACGATGTTAAGGAGGCAGTCCATGGGTTGACAGCTGATGCTAATTTTGCATATTTTTTCTCTCAAAGTGCCGGAGTTAAGGTTAGATCTGTGAAATGAGACATAGTTTAAGAAATTTATAGCAACAAAAAGCGAAGTAACAAAATGCTGACTAAAACTTCTACAGGTTTATAGCTGGTCGGGAGTTATCAAGAACATAAACATCAAACAAACAGTCAAGAGCCTTGCCTTGATCGGCAATAAACTATACTGTGGATGCAGTGGTTTCAGCATACAGGTAAGCGTTTTTCTATGCCATTTTAAAACCTTTTAGAGTAAAACACAGGGAGAACTGATTATAGTAATTTGACACATAAGATGTAATCAAGTGATTATTTTCTATCGGTCTCAATTTGGAACCATGTACTTACAAATGGGTCTATTTCGCCTATGTTTTTTTCTTAAACGGGTCAATTCAAAATAGTATAGCTAAAAGGGAATGTGACAAACGGGGCAAAACTCGCCGAAAGTCTATTGTCTATGCGTAAACCTCTTAAATCGTATTATTAAATATCGTTCATAATTAACACATCAAATATCGTTCATGGTACTCTTGAAACATCACAGGAAGTGGATTTGCGAAAAAACACATCAACTACATTTTACTCAGGAGCAAGAAAATTGTTGGGTAAACAGTCGATAAATTCATTACATATTCAAGACAATCTCCTCTATATGGGCGGTACATCGATTGATGGAATGGCAGGAAAGGTATTAAAAAGCACAAATCTTTATTACTTACCAAGTTCTTAACTACCAAAATGGTGGCAAGCTGACATATTTTCGTTTAAAAACTATGTTTGAATCTTGTAGGTATTCTCTCTATCGAGCAGAGCTGTTATAGGATCGTTACAAGCGGTTTTCGATATTCATTTATTGTCTGTAAACAATGACTTCATATTTGGAGCTACAAAAAGTGGGACAATTGAGGTGTGGTTGAAAGAAAGGTTAACTAAAGTTGCTTCCATCAAGAATGCGAAAATCACATCACTGGCATCAGATGCTGATGGTGAAATGCTACTTGCCGGCTCTTCTGATGGCAGAATACAGGTTAGAAGCACTTCTTAGATTACTACTTCCATAGAAACTCAAAAATTGCAACATGTTTCTTATTGAATGGGTAAAAAAAATGTTTTTGATCAACCCGACCCGTTTTGATTCTTTACAAATATATGACCGCGACTAACATTACTTTTTCTGTTGATTTCAGACATGGGATTTAGATTGAAGATATGTGACAGCGAAGAAGATACATATATGATTCCACATGGATTTGGTTACACGAACTCATACATACTCTAGCTTACTATTTATAGTTAATGGCGTCACCACTTATAGTAAATACTCTACCATTCATGCGCTATGTATAAGGCTTTTGTGTAATATCAGGAAACATCCATTATTTCTTATGAAAATTACATTATTCATAACTGAAGGTTCTTCGTCTCTTTAACTGTCATCTTAGGACTAATTGCATAAACGGGAGCGAACCTTGTTGAATTTCGACTTGGGACAACATAGTTTGTATGAATCTACATAAAGTATCAATGTTTTCAGATCCCATGTAATTAAAAAGACTAATATATATGATCAAACTTATCGACACCTTAACTACCTGACTCGGTAGTAACCATGTTGTCCACTTGTCCTAGATTTCCACAAGTCTAGTTTTTAAAATTTTGAGCATTTATCGTAGTTTCTGAGAGTTTGATCCTTTTTGTGCGTCACGCAAATATCGGTCAGAAGTAAAAAAAATTACCAAAAATAGAAATCCAGCAGTTAAAACCATAGAATTAACCTCTACCATCAACCTCCTATACCAACGGTCAAACCATAACTTCCTTAAAAAACACCACCCATTCACCCTCCTTCATATAATCACAAACACCCTCAATCATCATCACAATCTCCAAAAACCAAAATTAAAATGAGAGAGATTTTGAACATTCAAGGTGGCCAATGTGGCAATCAAATTGGTGCCAAATTCTGGGAAGTAATCTGTGATGAGCATGGTATCGATGCCACCGGACAGTATAATGGGACAACAGCCGATCTTCAACTTGAACGTATTAATGTTTACTACAATGAAGCATCGGGTGGGCGATATGTCCCACGTGCTGTCCTTATGGATCTTGAACCTGGTACAATGGATAGTATAAGGTCTGGTCCTTATGGGCAGATTTTTAGGCCGGATAATTTTGTGTTCGGGCAGTCGGGTGCTGGGAATAATTGGGCCAAAGGGCATTATACGGAAGGTGCTGAGTTGATTGATTCGGTTCTTGATGTTGTGAGGAAAGAGGCTGAGAATTGTGATGCTTTGCAAGGTATGTTATAACATGGATGTCGAACAAATGTGTGTATACATTTGATGAAAAAATGTTTCATTATAGTCATCCGTTCATAACAATGCTGAATCGCATACTTATGATTTGCTTTAAAACGATACCTACATGTATAAGAATGTTTGAGGATTGTCATATGTTCTTACAATGTTGACTTGTATGTATATAAGCATGTGTAAGAGCTTTTGAACGTTGTCATCCGTTGGTAAGAATGTAAGAACTGTTCAGACTCAATGATTGAATATAATACCTACATCGTGTTTGTTATTGCTACAGGTTTTCAAGTATGTCACTCGCTTGGAGGAGGCACAGGGTCGGGTATGGGGACACTCTTGATTTCAAAGATAAGAGAGGAATACCCGACAGGATGATGCTTACGTTTTCTGTTTTCCCTTCACCTAAGGTTTCTGATACAGTCGTTGAGCCCTATAACGCAACACTCTCTGTCCACCAATTGGTTGAAAATGCTGATGAATGTGCTGTCCTCGACAATGAGGCGCTTTACGACATTTGTTTCAGGACTTTGAAACTCACTACACCAAGTTGTAAGTACACATTATAACATTACCTTACTTCTTTGGGTTATTTGCATAACATATTAACGTACTCTTTCTTGTTCAATGGGGTTTCTATTACAGTTGGTGACCTGAACCATTTGATCTCGGCAACCATGAGCGGTGTAACATGTTGCTTGAGGTTTCCTGGTCAACTCAACTCCGACCTCCGAAAGCTAGCTGTTAACTTAATCCCATTCCCACGTCTCCATTTCTTCATGGTGGGGTTTGCACCCCTGACATCTCGTGGATCCCAGCAATACATCTCTCTTAGCGTTCCTGAGCTTACACAACAAATGTGGGATGCCAAGAACATGATGTGTGCAGCGGACCCCAGACATGGCCGATACTTAGCAGCATCAGCGATGTTCAGGGGTAAAATGAGTACTAAAGAAGTTGATGAACAAATGATCAATGTTCAAAACAAGAACTCGTCATATTTTGTTGAGTGGATCCCAAATAATGTCAAATCTAGTGTTTGTGACATCCCACCAACCGGACTCAAAATGTCTTCAACATTTGTTGGAAACTCAACTTCTATTCAAGAGATGTTTAAACGAGTTAGTGAACAGTTTACAGCCATGTTTAGGCGAAAGGCGTTTTTGCATTGGTACACGGGTGAAGGTATGGATGAGATGGAGTTCACTGAGGCCGAAAGTAATATGAATGATTTGGTGGCGGAGTATCAACAGTATCAGGATGCTTCGGCGGAGTCAGAACAAGACTATGAGGAGGAAGTTGAAGAAGAAGAAGGTTGATCGGGCAATCTACCAAGAACAACAATTGTGGTATTGTTCGAATTTGTTCTACTGATCAAGAGTTATGTTATGATTTATATTTGTGTTTAAATTCTACATATGAAGTTGTATTTGTTTTGGATTTAATGTACTTTTATTCTTACTTAATGCAACCATTTGAATAAGCTTTTTGATATGTCAGCATCCTGAGAGCCAGGGGCGTGCAAACACTCAAACTAAACAGGATCCAAACCAGTATAGATAGGGACAGGGACCGACTATGTATGGTTCGCTGGATGAATGAACATTCAATTCAGTCTAGTTGTATCCATTCTAGTTCAGTCCGGTGCAGTTAGAAACAAAACTTGTAGCCTTGAATGGTTACAAGTCAAAAAAGTTGATCTTAGATGTATGCAACTTAAAGCTAAGTATGGACAGTGGACACAAATCATTACTACAACGATACATCTTAGGTTCTCGTATATGATACACTTTGTCCCAGTTGAGGTATTATGTTCTTAGTTACTGCCGATCGATATCCCAACACGAACACGTACAGAATAGTCTATTAATATGACTATATAAATGCTTTCCAAATCCCAACACAAACACGAACTCAGGTTATCCATGTCGTAAAACATATTTGAACACAGACTACCTTATTGCGCATTGCACTTTCCCATTATCTGCAATCCTTCGTGACATTTCTGTCCAACTACTTACTAGTCCATACAACTTACCGGATTTTTGCCTTAGTGCCCCCCATGTACTTATAGTTGTGGATTTGAGTTCCCCGCCAAAAAACCATACACCATAAAATGAAATTGATACAAAGAAAAATATACTTTTATATGGTTAGATACATGGTCCATTGACATACAAGTTGTTCTTATAGAGAAAAGGCAATACAATTGCTCACAGATTAACTACCGCTAAACAATATGATAATTACATATTAGAAAAAATATTTAATGAACCCAAAGTCGAACTCTATTCAAAATGCTAACAAGGGTCAATCACTCGGTCATGATTCCCCTTTTTTCTAGCTTCCTATAGCACTAAAACAAACCATACACACATACGAGGAAAACTTGGATACTGTTTCAATTCTTTAACTTTGGAACTTTTAATGTTGAATTAAACAGTATTGTTGTATCAGGTGCTTTCCTCTTTGAACTTCTTCTTTCCTGCAGATGTATTGAAATTGCATTTAGAACATATGTTTCCTTTTCATACTTTGAAGTCAAAATGGGTAACGGGTCAAAACATGTTTGGGTTGGAACCAGTTATCATTTTTAATGCCAAAACGGGTAACGGGTCAAAACATGCTTGGTTTGGAACCAAATATCATTTTAAATGTCAAACGAGTCCGTTCAGAATGGGTTGACCAAAACACTTTTTGTCCAAAGATTTACCCCTTTGACCATTTTCTTCCATGCCAACTTTCTTTCTTTTACCCATTTGACTTTTTAAAAGTAAGACAAGAATTAAAAAATATAAGAATATGGGATATTTTGATTACCTTCTCGCTGATAGTTATGTCACTCGAATGAGTGTTTTTTGATGATGTCTCCATGCAACGTTGTAGCACAGGTGTTATAGCACGACTTCCACCCCCTCGAAAAAACTCCAATTCTTTATTTAATCGAGAAATTTCTTCACTTTTTTTCTTCGAGTCAGATTCTAACACACTTAAATCTTCTCGTAAGGCTGAAATTGTTTTGTCCTTTTCAATGTTTGAGAATTCTGAATTTTCCAAAGCAGACATCAGATTCACTACTTTATCATTAGCAGCTCCAACTTCTTGTTTGTTTTTTCTAATGACTGTTTGCAATTCATTATCTTTCTTATTAAATTGGTTCCAGGCAAAATCACGTTCTGCTTTCAATGCTGACTCTAATAACTCCTTTTTGTTGCTTCGGGTTACGCGCTGCAAATAAAATTCAGACATTAGTGAACTTTTTAGTAATGTATCCTAATACGACCCAATCGGCTTATTTATCAGTGTCAAAACTGTGACCTAAAACAAGAATAAACTTACTTTTGGCTCTGCCAAAGCTTTAGTGAGCTCGTCAAAGTGAGTTTTCAGATCAGCCCGTTCATCATCTATATCTTCTGCAATATATGTAGAGTTAACTCAGACAGATAATTGAGTAGCAAACAGAAAAGGGGATGAACTGGAATGGTATCCAAAAAAAATAATTATTAGAAAAGTATCTCATCCTTCACAAAAAAATAAATTTTGCCAACTGAACCCCAACATCTAGATAGCCAAAATGGGTAGGATCATAATCGTTACATTCACCTATATATCAGTGCAGAAATAACCTAATTATCTAAATAAAACAATTTAGAAGGTGTTACCATTAATAATTAGCTTCGGGCAAGTTTCAACCCGTTCAACCCATGTCAACCTATTCCTTCTAAGCTAATACTTTTGCCCTACCCATTTGACAGTTTAGACATAAATGCTAAACTGTTCAAGAACAATTCTTTTCGTACTGTCAAAACTGGGTCGGGACAGAATGGATAGTTTTAAAACACCTCTTTTCATAAAAGTTCTAAAAGAAGTACCATAATCCATAACTTGATTCAAAGGTTTTATGCATAATAATAACATGCGTTAGGTCAGCTTTTATATATAACCCGTTCGACCCATGTTTAACAGGTCTACTTAGAAGATATACAAAAATACGGTTTAAAATCACACAATATGTCAAACTATATATCCATATAGACGCATCAGTGAATATTCGTATAAGTGAAGAACAACTAACCGAATCTTCGTTTGTTTATTTTTGCTTCCTTATGCTTCATAGAAATAAGCATATCCGCCTTTGCAGTATCGACAAACCGAACCATATCTTTAACCTTCATATCTCTTTTCATCTAAAAAAACAACAAAAAATCACAATCAATAATAAATAAAAAAAACCCAAAAAACATAAAAACACCAATAAACGAAACCTCTCTCACCTGAGAAATATGATCTTGCAGAAATTTAACATCGAAAGCCCACCGCTCATGCAGCGAACGTATCCTTTTCTCAAGCGACTTCCGTTCTTTAACAAACGACTCGATCTGCCGCTGTTGCTTTTGTATCATATCAAAAAGGCTTCTAAAGATGTTACTCCATGATTCTCGATCTTTACCCTTTTCAACTGATGAAACTCTGTGTTTTCCCATGCTGCACACCAAGTGTTTGATAAAATGCCGCAAAGAAAGAAACTGGGGTTTCGGATTCGTGTTCACTCCTTAGATAAAATTAAGCAATTCTGTTAATGGGTATTGAAGATTAAGTGATTTGGAGTAATGGGTATGTTTCAGATTTGAATATGATTGCAGATTGATGAAGAACTTGGAGAGTTAGGGTTTGGTTTTTGATTTGGGGAAGATGATGATGAGTGTGTGAATAATTTGAAAAATTGATCTAACGGTCGAAAATTTGTGGTATTTATATGCCCATTGAGAATAAAATATTACCGTTACATGGGTCGGGTTTTTATTTTTAATTTCTTTTAGTGACGATGAGATTTAAATATGTTAATGATGTCTTTAGTTTTGGCGAAAAATATCTCATTTTTTGAAAAAAAAAAAAAAATGCACATAAAACATAAAAAAGCCGAAGTTCTTTTGAAAAAAAAAATTAAATCTTACTTCTCATATTTTAACTGAAATATGAAAAGTCGAACTTTAACATCATCTAGACGGGTTTTCAATATTTCTCTACAAAAGAAACACTTTTCATTCTCAAGAAAACTAAAAACGAAAATGTAAGAAAATTGTGTACAACTAAACGGAACCTGAGGGCTTAAACCTTGTAAGTACATATATGTAGATGGTTAAGGAAAGCGTTAGAGTCGGACGCAAAGATACCTCACCTAGACCACATAAATCTAAATAAAAGATTTACCTTCTTGGATAACCGAACAAGAAAACCTTTAGTTTACCCGTTTTGTTTAAGTTTATTTTTTGACTTATGAATAACATAGTAACTTTATGTTACTCTACCGGCGAATGAACAATGACTTCCATCGACAAACACCACCCATTAACCTTCCTTCATCTATACTACTTTATAATGCATTTAGGCCTTCTAAAATTAAAAGGCTTAAAAATTCAGACTTTTTTACTTGCTTATTATGGAAAGATATATTATAATGCATGTAAAATTAAAATAAGGAGTCTAATCGTGAGATGCGTATCGACTTCTTAACAATTTCCAGCTAACTTCTAACAAACTCAAGCCCTAACTCCTAACCACCAAAAATTAAGATAAGGGCTCCAATTATAAAACGACATGTACTTCTCAACTAAAAATTATCTTTATTTTCAAATAAAAATATCTTTTTATCTACTTATTTATATTATAATCTAATTTCACCATATTTTTTAAAATTTTATGTTCTTTAATTCAACATCCATTTTAATATATTTTTTAGTTTTTATATTTTTAGTGGGTTTATTTTATTTTAATTCAAAATTTTACAACTTTAACCGTTATTTCATTTATTCCAATCAATATAATCTTGATTCGTCAAAATCATATACTTTTGGGGGAGTGTTTGACGCGTAAGAAATTGCGAGGGTATTTTTATATGCAGGAATAATGATGTCGCGTGAAAGTTACAGGTAACCCAAACAAACACTTACAACTAACACATATATATTCGAAGTGTTGTGAAACGAATTCACTAAGCGGGTAAGCAAACACATACAACCATACTTATCATCGGTCATTGCCACCACCATCTCATCACATCACCACCTCAAAACATTTGTTATTCTGAAATAGTTATCGGTGACCACACCGCATTAACCTGTCCTTCTAGTGTAATCACAATGACACAAACATCCTCATTCATCACCAATAGAAAATCAAATTGAACCACATGAAATCAGTGATAAAATATATAAAGGCAAATATTTTTAAAATGTAACATACTTGACATCATTTTAAAAAAAAAAAAAATCCTTTTGTTCTTTTTTTTTTGTAGCGAACTACGTTTTTATTGCTTTGTGGGTATTTTTTTTTCAAATTCATTTTTGTAGGTACTTTGCAATTTTTTTTTTGACATTTTTGCCCCTCACCACTAATAGAATTTTTTTTTGAAGGCCAAATGTCACAAAATACCTACAAAAGGATGAATTTGAAAGAAAAATACCAATAAAAACAAAAAAAAATTGTTCGATAACCAAATAAAAACAAATTATAGCAAATATAATATCTTTTAAAAACATTTGCTCAAAATATAACTTCATAAAAAATATCTTGATCCATTTATTATATTTCTTCATAATTGCATTTAAAAATGCCATCAATTATCTAAATAGCTTTACTATAGGTAACTGTAATTCTTCAAGAGATAAAAAGGATGAAAAGCAAATACCTTAATGGTATAGAGCATGTGTCAATATTTAGGTAACTTACTATATTTATCTGATAAACATTGCATCCCACATTAGTTGAAGAATTAAAATGCTTTATGGCTTATATAGTATTAGAATTAAGGTATCTTTATGGCGTTGCGTGTTGCGGGGTATTTTAAAATAAATTTTTTTGATGAATAATGTATTTTAGTTTATTATGTTCTTTTTAACAATAAATTTACGGATATCAAAAATTTCGTATAGCCCGTGTCCGTTCGGGCTCGAACCCGTTGCTCCTGTCTGCTCGGGCTCGAGCCCGTTTGGTATGCGCCCGTTCGAGTACAAGCCCATTTGGCTTGTTGCCCGTTCGGGTTTGAATATTTGTATAATGTGCTTTATTATTTGTAGTAGTGAAATTTAATGCAGGAATTGTGTTTTGTTTGGTTTTACAATGTGCTTGATAATTTGTATTTCTTATGTAATGGGTGTTTTAATAACTGTATTAATTGTATTTATTGACTAGTTAAATAATTGACTACATTAAATAGCATTAATGTAGTGTTTTGTTGTACACTATGCTTCTTGTTTTGTATTTCTGAAAAATATGTGCATTAAAGTGTTGTACACTATGTTTCTTTTCTTGTAAGTAGTAGTCATTATAGTCATTAATAACATTGACCACTTTAATAGCATTAATGTTGTAGGACTGAAAATTACATCATGCTTATTTTGTTATACACTATGCTTATTTTGTTGTAAATCTGAAAATTGGTTGCAACTATTGTACATTGTGCTTAAATTGTTGTAATTTTTGGTGAAGGGGTGTTTTTAATAGCATTAATGTTGATAGAATTTTGGTTTTAAAATGACATCACGTTTTATTTTGTTGTACAATATGCTTACTTTGTTGTAATTCTAAAAATTGGGTGCATTAAAGTATTGTAAACCATGTTTAATTTCTTGTACGTCTTAAAATTAAAAATGAGGTGCGTTCGTGCATTATAGGTAGTATATAGATAGCGTACGTTATAAAAGTGTGTCAAGATTTATATAATGTCTTCAATGTTGTAGGTGATAGCATTGATATAAAAATATAATTCGATGTTAAGATCCTTCAACAAGTGAAGATATATATAAACTAGACTTTTATACTTTTTTGTAAAAATAGCGTAAAATTTTAACATGTAAATTAAATATTTTATTTACCGACACTTTAAAATCCATTGAGAATAGCATAAGGATTTAACTTAAATCGTAAACATTTAGTACTTATTAGTCATGCATATCCGTGCGATGCATGTATGTTGATTTTTGATAAGAAGTTACACTTTAACAACGTATATTCATTTAAAATTTATTAGCAACGAGCAACCGATAAATTCCAAAAAAAAAAAAAAAAAAAAAAAAAAAAAATGGATGAAAACGAATATAATATAATGGATATTATTGACATGGCTGCATAGGCTAACCATTTCAGCTAGATTGTTTTAGTAGTTACTTTCACTCGTCATTCACCCTTCATTTTGACATAGCTTATCATTTTAAGTGTTTGATAGAAGTGTTAGTGGAAATTATGTAGAGTTGTGGTTTAGTTCGGCGAAGTATCTTAGCGGTACTTCCGTAGTA